>CM062812.1:821843949-822331632 GCA_031772625.1 Pinus tabuliformis
AAAGTTTAAATCTAATATAGTATCATTTTTGTATTATTTAGCTCATATTTATTATTAAAAATAGTTAAATTTAAACCAATAATAATAGAAAATAAATAGCCAAAATGTTATATATCTAGCGGAAAAATAACATTTTTTGAGTTGCTCATTAAAAAATAATCAAATATATTATTTTTCAAAAGTTTAAATCTAATATATATCATTTTTGTATTATTTAACTCATATTTATTATTAAAAATAGTTAAATTTAAACCAATAAAATAGAAAATAAATAACCAAATTGTTATATCTTTATTCACTTGTTTTTTCAAGGGATAACTTCCAATAGAGCAAATCCCCAACTATAATTAACTTCACAAGACTTATTTTACATTTATTGATCCTCATCTTTAAAGAGAGAAATTTCTAATTTAAATCGGTAAGAGTTGCTATAAATATTAAATTTAAATTGTTAGAAAATCTCACAACTTTAGTTATAAAATTAAATTTTATAAAATTATAATTTATTAAGCTATATTAAATCTAAATTAATTATAAAAAAAATCCTCTGGAGTTTTATAAATTTAACAGTAAATTGAATTTTATAAACCAATTGAAATTGTAGTTTTGAATAATTTATTATTATTATTATTATTCTATATTAAAAATTGAATGATTTGCAACCACGGTCTTAGATAGACAGTGATTTAGTCCTTTGTTAAGGCACTCCTTGATGTGAAGTCACTAATTCAATTCCTTGCCCTGATCAGGGTGATATATTAGACATGATGAAGATGTAGTCCCTGATTAGGGTGATATATTGGACATGATGAAGATGTAGTCCCTGATTAGGGTGATATATTGGACATGATGAAGATGTAGTCCGACTAAGCTTACAAAAAAACAAATGAATGAGTTGCACATTTTCATCTTATTAAGAACTAACTAAATTATTGTACATTTAATTATTTTATCCTTATGAGTATTGAAATATTTTACTGATTAAGTTAGTTTGAATATCAATGAACTATCTAAGCAATAGAAAAATATTTATCGTGATTTTACAATCATTGTTTCAACCATACTAAACTTTGTAATTTATATATAAAAAAATAAAGTAAATTGTTTTTCATGCAAATTCATATATAAGAGTTTGATATAAGTTCACCAATACATAATCTATTAAAAATAAACATCATGATGATAACCATCTAAGAAACATAAAAATCATCTAAGATAAACATTCAAATTCACTACCATCGTCTAATTATATACACCTCTAGCACATAAATATCATTAACTAGCACACAAATCTAATAATCTAACAGGGAATCATCATCGTGATCACATCTAACAAAACACAAACATTATAATCTAACATCATCACCACACACATTCTCAAATTAGTATACATCTCATGTCAAATAGTTTTTATAACATACACATATATCTGCAAGCATATTAAATGAACGTATCTAACATGACCTAACAATATACACATCAACACCAACATATAAATTAAGTGGTGATGGTCTGTGGAGTGGGATCGTCAAAACCAAATATATCCACAATTTGGATCTCCAGGAATGGATAAGAGTGGGTGATCCAACTCCATCAAGAATTTCCCAATCATGGAGAAGTTTGCTTATTACAAAACATTGATTCCTCAACTTGGAACATTGGCTCTAGATCCACAACGAAAATTGGTCTAGATATTCTTTCAAGTATGCATGGCTCACACTCCATCTCTTTCCCATTGATCTCTTTCTTACATGACATGGACATTCAGGTGCTTAAGGACATTGTTGTAATTTCCACCTCACCCTCCTTCACCACTCATTGGAAAGATGCATGCATGCTCAATCTTCTGGCTCCTCTTGTCCAAGAATGGTTAGATTACATTATAAAATTACAACTTGTTGGGATTCCGTTGTCAAATTTGGCTGACAAATTATAGTGGAATGAAGGTTTGCATAAAGGTCATGTCATTGTAAAAGAGGCTTACTCCATCATTAATCAGGTTGTGGTCCCGAAAATGCTTCACCCTTGACTACCCAGGACATAGCAGTGGCTTGTGCCACAGAAACTCAAATGCTTCCTTTGGATGGTGGCTCACAACCAAACTTTAACATGGGAAAACCTTATCAAAAGGGGATTTCAGGGCTCAGTTGTTGTGGCCTATTCAGGGTTCATGGAGAAGAGATTTCACACCTTTTCCTTCGTTGCTCATTCTCCAGATCTATTTGTTTTAGTGTGCTTTGACTTCTTCAATATAATGTTGCTTTGGACTAGTCAAACATCATCATTAACCTACAACTTTGGTTCACTGACAAAAGATTCATAATCCCTTCCTTTCTTCCACCTTTGGGGTATTTGGTGGGCTCGTAATGCTCTAATCTTTGACTCTACTCCACCAAACCTGCTCCTCAATTGTGGCGTATTACAAGGAGTTCTCCTCTATGGCCTCTTAGCCACCCTACTCTCCCTGAATCCATTTGGATTTGTGGTATTTCTACCTTGTATGATTCTTTTATGGAGCCTGCTCATTTGGAACCTATGGCAGTGACATGGCAATCTATCTTGACCCTACACACATTTTCAGTTTTTTTTGGCACAGTGGATATGGCTCGAACTCTAGGGCCAAGCTTCTAGAATTATGGGGAGCCATATATTATGCCAACAAGATTGTACTGTCGGAGATTGCTATTTTCGACAATTCTAAGTCTGTGACTGACTCGGTGAATGAAAGTTGTGACATTCAATATCCTTCTCTCCTCAATTGGAAACAAAGGATTCAGGTTCTAAACATGGCTTTTAGGAAGATCTCTTTCTCTAATATCTTCCACGAACAAAATGATGAGGCAGATGTTTTGTCCAAGCAAGGATGCAATGCAGATCAGGGTTCATTTCACTTTCAGGAATTTATCTCTGCATCTTTGTTGCGATTTGGACATATTTTGATCTGAGAGCTCTGTTTCTCTACTACTTTTTTGCATCACTCTGCCTTCTCTAGTTTTTTTGTGTTGTTACTCTCTTTTGTCTCGCTATGTTCTGGATCATATTTTTGTTCAGTCATTCTTGATTTGGGCATGATGCTTGTAGTCCACTGATTTAATTGTGTATCTACTCCATGGCTCTATATTTGCACATGTACTCTCATTCTATATCAATGAAAGTGTTTTTGCTTCTTGGAAAAAAAATAAGGCATGACAACTTAAAACATTTGAAATTAAAATTGATTTGAAAACACACAAAAAGCAAAAAGTTCAAGATCTACTGAAAACAATATTCCCCTACATATCAATATTAATGTGGGAGTTTGGGCTATCTTCGACAACATGTAACCTTACCCCTGAACAGGCTATGATGCCTCTTGTCCATCTAAAGGAGACACTGTGTAGAATAGGGAATCAACCCAATATATCATCATACATCTAGCTTCAACTATGTAATCCAAAAAGACAAAAATTCATGGGCAGAACCGATTGAACTCGATCCAACGAGGTGAAGGGAACCCTATGCTTTGCGTTTGGGAGGGAAATGTCAAAGGAATTCATTGAAAATTGCTTGTTCCTGCCAATTGAAAATGTCAAGGATGTGAATTAAATCATTTGTGGTAAGGATATGAAGCTCGAGCAATGGAACAGACCCGCGACAAGTAATAGAAGCTAAACATTTACGGATGTCAATCCCTGAACAGACATGCTACGACCAACAAAACAGAATCGTTGAACACATGGCATAGCAATTCCCCTAATTGAAAATTGTGACCCTTTATTATCCAAGCTATTAATTCAAGTTGTAGATTGTGCTTAAACAGATAATATTTGCATTTTATGAAATCACCATTATCTAAACTATTTTTAATTTTTAAAGATTTGAAATTCTTCCACCTTAATTCCAATATAAACAAGACCTATCAACATAATTACAAATTAATTTAAAGATTTAAACAATTTTTAAAAAATAAAATATAAAACTTAATTAAAATACACGATCTTTGCAAAATGATTATAAAAGCTAACAAAAGCTCTAATAATAATGAATTTCTCTATCATACCAACACAAGTAGGACAAACTCATAATGATGATATAACTCTAATATAATTTGCAAGCTATCCTCTGATTAAAGAGATTTTCTTAACCACAACAACATGTCACCCATTATTTTCTAGACAAAACCTACCCACGAAATAAATGGCAAATTTTGGGACACATTTTTTTGGTGAGAATAACCACAAAATTGTAATTTCATTAACTTCGTGGTATTTTAATTTCATTAAATCCAAAAATATGATTGAGAATGTTTTTAGAAATTCCATCCTTATTCTCAAGATTGCAGTTTTGAGGATATATTATTAGATTCCAGTTGTATTGGCCAAAAAGGCCATCTTTTAGAATAAATTGATTAGATCCCCATTGTATTTACAAAAAGTGAGGAGATTTTTGGGAATATATTGATTAAATTCCAGTTGTATTTAATAAGGCTATTTGATTAGTAGTAAGACAACTCCATATGGTAGCTTTGAAATTTTGATAAATCACCCAAATTTTCAAAATTGTAGTTTCGGGAATATATTGATCTGATTCCATTTGTATTTGTCAAACTAAAGCGATTTGATTAATTGTGAGACAACTCCAGACAGCAGGTTTGAAGTTTCGATAATATCCAAACTATCAATTAAATTTATCTACTCATATTTTTTTGAGTGCGCCTGTCAATATCAACCAGCGCTGGAATTTTAGGATTCGACCAGATCTGAAATTTGATACCCCACCACATGTTTCTTTTTGCTTTTTACCTTCTTTCCAAGGTGTATTTTTGATTAATTGTGAGACAACTCCAGAGAGTAGGTTTGAAGTTTCGATAATATCGAAATTATCAATTAAATTTACTTATATTTTTTTGAGTGCGCCTGTCAATATCAAGCAGCGCTGGAATTTTAGGATTCGACCAGATCTGAAATTTGATATCCCACCACATGTTTCTTTTTGTTTTTTACCTTCTTTCCAAGGTGTATTTTACACACATGGAAAGAATGGAGGGCCATGTTTGGAATTTGAATTTGATTTGAATGAAGTTTTTTTAACCATGCCACCTATATAATTAGCATCGCGATATAAATTAAATAGAAAAATAGATATGAAAATATTTCCAATAAATATAATAATATCTAGGCCCAAGATCTTGGTGACAAATGGAAAGAGAGGATAGGCAGGTTGCCAGCACCCTAGATAGCCAAGACACAGGGGAGGTGGCAACAATTCCATTGCAACGGTTAAAAATAGATGGTGGAATGTTACTTAGATTTGAAACTAATGATATGGAGGAGGATGTCAATTACTTTGGATCGAAAGGATGAGAGCTATGAAAGAAATTCATGGCAGAAGCATGTAAGTTGGTCGATCCAAAATATGGAGGATAGCACAAATGTTTTGGTTTATAAATTCTAATGATTTAATAATTTATTGTTAATAGAGATTCCTTAACAAGGATGGGGCAGACTGCACTCTACAAACGTTTGTGTTCATGGGAAAGGACTAGCATTTATTCGTAGAACATTGATATATCTATGGCTCATATGTGTTTCAGTGTAGTGTAATGCCAAAAGGGATTTTGAGATCGGGTAAGAGAAACTTAGGCATCCCAAATAATCAATTAATTAGATGAATTACAATCTGTGAGGGTCTATATGCTTGGTAATGGTTGAGAATCTTACAACGTGCTTTAGAGCCGGAAGGAAGCCTAGTAAATTAAACAATATATCACTTCGAACAAGAAAGGTTGTCGTGGGCCTTTGGGAGAAATTTGGAAGTTTGTCAATAACAAAGCTCTATGGGACAGAAACATTGCTTCGGGTTTATGGTCAAGGTGGTTTGTAATAGAGGTCTACTACAACATCATAGATTCTCCAGGTATTTCTCATTTGTTTCTCTAGCTAGTTGTTGACACTGGTTAAATTTCCAGTCCCCATAGATTTGCTTGGCATATTCCTGGATCTTTGGTTGTTGGGTTACTAGTAATTAGAAATTTATGTTTCATAAACTTTGTTGTTGTTTTTCTCGATGGATATTGAAGCTGTTTTAGAGCTCCTTTTGGTAACCAACAGCATAGAAAAGCTCAGAGTAGGGGGGCAAGGGTGAATCCGAAGGACGAAAAAGTATCGAAGTAGGAGGGAAGGGGTTAATCTAGAGGAAGAGAAAGTATCAGTGGGCTTAGATATTGGGAGGGGGAAAGTTGCAATAACCCTGGTCTCTAAGATGGGGAGAAGCAAATACAAGGAGGGGAAGCATATGGGTGGCGAGCAGAGAATATTTTTTGGGCTAGTAAAGAGGAAAAATATTTTTTGGTCAATCAGGGTTATAACCAACATTCCCACTCGGTGGTTATCCTCTATTTGGATAGGTAGGTGATTTCCTTTGTCATGGTAATATAGAATATACAAGGGGAAGTGTAGTAGACATTTGCCATTTTTTGGGCCAGTGAAGAGGAAAAATATTTTTGTGTTGGTTAGGGTTATAACCAACATTCCCACTTGGTGGTTATCCTCTATTTGGATAGGTAGGTGATTTCCTTTGTCGTGGTAAGATAGAATATATAAGGGGAAGTGTAGTAGACATTTTCCAAACCAAAGGATTGAAGGATGTCTCACTATGTCGCATGAGGGAGGCGGATCAAGGAGAGGCTTAGCCTATTACAAGGAAATAACCCATTGTGATAATTCTCAGCTTCATAAAATCGTTGATGGGTTTACAACCAAATACCATTAACAAATGCTAGAGCATGTTTAAGAAGAACTGTCTAGATCATAAAGAAAGGCATCCTCTCAAAAAACCTCTCTTTCAGACAAAAAAGTGAGGATTCAGTGGGAAAGTTGGATTCCAAATACAAGGTAAGCAAGGACCAGAGGGAATGACTACAGGCAAGCAATTAACCTCTATTGGAAAATTAAATTCTTTTTGTGCCGGGCACTTGAATAATCAGAAAGTGAGGAGAGATCTACTATAGACGTTGGATCACATGCATGGCCACCTAAGGCATTATGATTGCGCATTGGAAGCAATGAAATAGAAGTTGGTGAGCATAGAAAGACATCTTGGGATTCCAACAGCAACCCGACACCTCCGACTACACCAACAGATCCTATTCCCGTAAATAGATTGAACTCGAATCTCACTCCCTAAATTTATGATATCTATTTATGTTGAAGATGAAATTCCTCTTTCTAATATACATGGACATGATAAAATAGATCATGTTTTTATGTTTTTATGTTTACGTCTAGTTAGGTTAAATACTATCTATCACCGATAACCTTCCACAAAACCCAATTTTAAGTATTGTCCAATAATATCTTTAATATAGATTTTGTATTTTATATTAATACAAAATACTATTTACACTATAATATATCTCACATTATTATATATATAATTTTATTTTAAATTATTATTTATTAATTATAAAAATAATAATATATAACATATATTTTTTTTAAACACATATTACAAATTTCTGTCTCAAAGTGTAGAGATTTATTCTAAACATTTAAATAAATTTTAATACAAAATATTGCATGATTAAAAGCTTCTAATTGTAACTTGTATTTTGAATGAATATTTTTTTAATGAATCAATTTAATTGAAATAATATAAAAAATTCAATTTTTAAAACATTTTAAAATATTATGTAAAAATTAACTTTTTTATTTTCTATCTAATAATAATTTAACAATTAAATTAAAATTCTAAAATTTTTAATCCAAACTAAACTACGGTGATAATTAAATGTCAAACGTAGAACGCTATAGCAATTTAAAATTAGAAAACGTAGATTTACAGAGATTTGCCCAGATCCACAGTCAAATTTCTTCTTTATTTCAGAACGAGTGCAATTTCTATTTATCCAATATTAACAAGCGCGTATAGTTAGTAGCACTGGTCATGGATTTCTTTTTACCCATTATTAAAATTTGAATTATTGTAATTTGAACATGGCTAAATACAATTAGAATTTAGTTATATGTCTGGATAAATAAAATAATAAACGATTAGTTATATGTCTGGATAAATAAAATAATAAACGAATATTTTTGTGAAATAATTTTTTATGTAAAATAATTATTTTGTAAATTTATAAACTTATGACATTGAAATTAACTAAATTGTTTTGGAAAAATAATGAACGAATATTTTTGCGAAATATTTTTTTTTTTTAATTATGTAAAATAATTATTTTGTAAATTTGTAAACTTATGACATTGAAATTTGACGAATCAAATATACAGTGTGCCATTTTATTCAGAGGTTCTTTTCCGAATGATTGGTGTCTTTAGTGATAATTAATATTAATGGTTTGGTATATTTTCCCATTAAATTTAATTCATATTTTAATATGTTAATATTTAAATTAAAATTAATATTAAATTAAATAATATATTAATATTAATGAATTAGTATTTAAATTAATTGATATCTAACTAATATATTTATATTTAATATTAAAGTTTATAATATAGTGTGTATTAATTTGATGTTTATTTGTAAATCAATTATATTTATTAATGTGGTTGTGTTTGTTTTTAGAAAAAAAAATTAAGTTTGTAATTGTTCATTTGTATTTATTTTTTTGTTTGTCATAGCTACTTGTTTAATTTGGAAATCTGCTTTTCAAAATTAATGATGAAATATCCTAATTTTTCAAAATAACTAATATTTTAGTATGATTTTAATATTGATGATATAAACAATGGTAAAAGAAAATAATAGTTTAGTAAGGGGATATGTTTCTATGTCACTTTATATTTAAAAATAATAAAATAATATTTGCATTAACACATTAAAACAAGGGTTACATAGTAATTAATCCCTACAGCTTAATTTAAATATAGCTAAATTAAAGTAAAAAAAAAAAAAAAAAAATAATAATAATATGTTATAATTACATTAATTTTAAATTGTAATTAAATGCATTATTAAATCTTGTAAATTAATATAATTTCTATTGCAACATAAAAATAATTATCAATAGTTTACATTTGTCTTTTTATAGTTTGTGGATATGGTCTTATGAAAATCTTATTATTAGACCTCGGTATAGAGGTCCTATCATAAATTTCTACTTTACCTTGGTTTGTGAATATGAGAAATTTTATATTTATTCATATTACAAACATCTTATTATTTTGAATATCATTAATTCATTAATAGTATAAAATATATTATATGTGGTTAAATTCACACAAAAACCTAAGTGACCTCTACCCCTTAAAAATATAATGTAAAAATAAAAATGTATCTCCCATATACCATTAATAAATCTTTTTAAATTACATATGTGATTTTACATAATCATTTTAAATTATGCATGTAATTTTAAATAATATATTTTTTATTAGATTATATTAATCATTACCATTTTTACAAATAAGAATATAAAATGATTATACTCATTAGCTATAATTTTATCAAACAAGTTGGATCATAAATATCCATCTTACACCTTGATGTGATATATGTACTTATATTCAATTAATAGAAGTAATGGGCACATTAGTAGAGGCAAAGGGCAATAACGTGTTCAATTTGATAGTCAATCAAATCGAACATAAATAAATTAAATTATTTTTTAAAAAATCATATATTTCAATGTGTAATGTTATACTATACAATTTTTTGCAATTTTTTTTGTCAAACCCAAACTAATATGGGTTTGATCAAAAACCCATTGCAATATCCACTGCATTGCGGGATAAGTATAGAAGAAAAAAAAGTTGATGTTAGTCATAAATAAAGTAGTTCAATATCTTAATTAAATAAAGTACTTCAATCTCTTAAGTTGTTTAATTTGCAAAGTTCAAGTATCTTAGTGATTTTTGAGGGTGTTTATGCATTCAAAAGTGCATTTTAAACAACAAGAGATCACAATCTTGCTGGAAATCGTATTCCTAGATTAGCCTTAGAAGCATTATATCTATGGATATGAGAGTGTATTAACATTTTAATATGGAGAATAAATAAATTATTTCAATGTGAAATACTTGTATATTATATAAAACAAGTGAAGATAAAGAATTTATTATAGTTAAAACAATGTATTACTATGTTACTCAAAACCAACATAGATCCAAATAAATAAATAAAGTACTTCAATCTCTTAATTAAATAAAGTACTTCAATCTCTTAAGTTGTTTAATTTGCAAAGTTGAAGTGTCTTAGTGATTTTTAAGGGTGTTGATGCATTTAAAAGTGCATTTTAAACAACAAGAGATCACAATTTTAGTGGAAATTGTATTCCTAGATTCGCATTAAGTCATTAAATTTGTGGATATAAAAGCGTTTATTAACATTTTAATATGGAAAATAAATAAATTATTTCAATGTGAAGTACTTGTATATTATATAAAACAAGTGAAGATAAAAAATTTGTTATAGTTACTATGTTACTCAAAACCAACATAGATTCATAACAACTGGTCTACCAAGAGCAAAAAAACCAAATCCATAAAAGTGTGAAACTTTAGTCAAATTATGTTCTCATTAAAAGATTTACATCTTAAAAAAATAGATATCTCTCCGAACTTAATAAATCTAAATTTAAAATAAATCTATTCTAAATATGATTATAACTTTAATATTCAAGTAACTATATTTATTTTAAATTTTTATATATTTAAATAAATATTATTATAATTTTAATACTCAAACCAATATATATTATTTTTATTTTTTAATATATTTAAGTGGTATATAATAAAGTAAAATTACACATATGTCATAAACTAAGATATATAACCTAACAGTGAAGGAGAAATGAATTCGATATCTGAGACCGTCGACGGGGAATTAAAGTTAATAACACAGTTAACCAACCTAAACTACTCTACTAGTATAAACAAAATAATTTAATTATACCTTTAATAAAACATTAAAACCAAAGTTTACTTTCGCTGAATAGAATTTTGGAAAAATTACATACGACGAGGTCCACCACGACAGGCGGTTAACAAGGAATACTATAATATGTAATCACAAAGGCATTTGCTCCAATGGTAAATTTAGATCCAACCTCTGACTCGCCTCCGCCGAAACTGGCTCTCTCTCCTTCAAGTCCCGGCCGCCGCCCTTCCCGTCGACGTCGTGGGCTTTACTCACGCGGGGTAAAAAATCGTGCCACTCGAATGAAGGCCGCCATAACGCCTGAGACGTAACGGCTTTGGCATCATCGATCGTCCCTTCCTCGCGGCATTTTGCAGCACTCTCTTTCCAATCACCCCCGCGACTCCTGGAGCAGTGCCTCTTGGTGGCCTCGATTCGCTGAAGCAGAGCAAAGAATTCTTCGAAACTATCGGTGTCGGTGGCGGCGCATGGCTGCTTTGGAGTCGCCTCCGCTAAAGCTGAAGATGATCCAACAGAGCGTTTCTTCGTCATATTCTTCACGGCAGCGGGATCGATCTCTGAACACATCACTATAATCTAACCTCAACCTCGCAGAGTGCTCAATATGTTTTTCCTTTCCGGGAAATTTATAGGTCGTGGCAACTTAAATGGCCGTACAATGTGTAACAGACGACTCCATTAATACTGCCCTTGAGCTCTACGCCGGTCACTTAAATCTCCATTATAGCCACCGCCAAATTTGGAGGTACTGAGGCGAGCCATGAGGCGGGAAGAGATGTGATTATCACTGAATTGTCACTTCGGCTGGTAAACGGCGACGTTCGCCCTCCAAATTTTGTTGTGTTAATTTAGCGTTTTCTCGCATTCCCTCGGGCGTCGGCCTGTGCAACCTAGGGCAGGGCATTTAATGCACTGATCGGCAGGCTGTGCAACGTACCATAAGAGGGCATTAAATGAGGGATGGCCAAGTCATTTCCGTCACGGATCTGGCGTGTGTGCGCCATAACGGACACGATTTTTTAGATGGAAGTACACGTCCTATCTTGATTTTGTAACTAGGGTTGAGTTTGAAGTTTAGATTTGGTTTGCCCGGAAAGTTATGGAAATTCCAGTGATATTTAGAAAAAATCCGGCAAATATTTTTGTAAATCCAAGTTATAGTTGTTAAACTTCAAAATTTTAGATGTCCTAGAGGTTTTTGATGGCATTGAATCTATTTCCACCATCAAAAACACGATTCAAGCACTCCCTCTACAAGATTTTTTGAAATTTTCCCGCCACTTTTCGCTGTCAGGCAATTCCTCTGCCTCGGTAGACAACTCCTTTATGAAATGGAAAAAAAATGATGACATGTTATTCTCCATAGGCTTTTCTCTCTTAAAAAGGTTTTTTTTTTAAATAAAAATAAAATATTTTTAATTGGAAAAAAAATCATTATAATGAAACATAAAAATATCAAATTATTATAATAAAACATAAAAATGAATATACATATTTAATTAATTTTGATATTTAAATGTGAAAATCTTTCATTCTTACTTTTAATCATAATAAAATATTTCTATTTCTATGTTCTTATAAAATAATCAAAAATAAAAATATTATATTTTGAGTGTTAAAAATATATAATCGTTTTTAAATATTTTAATACAAAATATTTATACCAATTAATCTATATTAATATCAATTTAATATATACATCTCTTTTATTATTCTCATCACATTGAATTTTTTTAATTTTTAATTATTTTATTTGTGGATTAAAATTATATATAATGTTGATTATAATAAAAATATTTTAATCCACAAATAGAATAATTGAAGGTTAAAAAATTCAATTACTTCATAATAAAATAATAAAAGGGAGATGTGTAATTCATTATAAAATTAATATATTACATTTAAAATATTAATAATAAAAAAAGTTAATGTATTTGATAAATAAATAAATAAATTTCAAAATGTAGGGTTAAATAATGATGATTAACTTACTTGGTCTATCAAACCTTAAGAATGTAGGAGATTAACTAGCATTTGCACAAAGGAAATGTCGTAAATCGCCCTCATATGGTAATGGTTCCAGATCAAATTTCCAATTCATAGCACTTTAAACACATGAACTAACTCATCACGTCACAATCACCGATAACTATTATTATCCTCTTTCGTATTCTTTGTAATATTATGCTTATGCAACAAATATATCTGCAATGATTGCTAATTTCAAGTGCACTTTGTCTCCGTGTACTTATGGTCAAGCATTTATCTTCTCCCCTTACATTCATGCATTTCACTTTCTTGGTGCAAATTCCTCATCATGAAATTGTTCATGGATCACCTCCACGGATTCATAGAACAGCCCCAATGAAAATTTTAGGCCAAAAAGAAATATGATCTATTGGATACATGGATGCATCGAAGTTCGATAGCTGAAAAAGTCAAATCAACCAGGAAAGTTAATAGCAGAGATCTTAAATCATAACATCTCAATACAGAGAAGCTGACTCACACTATTATTGTGTTCGAACAAACATGCTTGGTTTGAGCGAAACTACTTCAGTAGCTTAGAATGTTGTAGTGTCTTAGCAGTCTATTCGCTTCTCTCAACCCACTCAAATAAGCACCATGAATTGTTGAATAATAGTACCTATCAGTAGCCTCACCTACAAACAAAATTTGCAAAGGCTTGCTACTAGTTTGATCCTCTGCATATGGCAATGGCTCAGCCAATATATCAATATCATCCCTTGTTGAGCCCACAGGAACATAGGTATAAGACCCCAAAACAGAGGATTACTGCGCCAATCACTCCTCAGAATGTCGTCTACCACAAAACTCTTATCTCCCTCACCAACGTTGTTGCTTCCCTTTTCAGATCCATGTCGAATGCAGAGAAGGTATCAAGGAATCCCTCAATGACCTCCTGGTCCAATAAGGACTCCATTGTAATTGCTTCCTTTCCCACAAACCACGAAAAAACAGCTTTGGATTGCTTGTGGATTCGCACTACTGCATAGGTTTTCCTCATCCACCATGGAATCAAATCATCACCACCATCACCATGTTTCATCCCTGCAAAGACCAACTTGAAATTTAGCAAGTGAGCATCTTTTAGCTCCTTAGCACTGTTTGATATTGTAAGTATAAACTGCATGCGTATCTGCATATCATATGAGTATAGTTTTTTTTCTTAGAAAAAAATTATGAATTCATTGTAAGTAGAAAAGAACTTACATTTCTTATGTGCAGCTGCACTTTCATAATATCGTATGAGTAGAGATATTGATTCAATTTATGTACGATATTATAACATTTACTAGACAGAGCATACTCCCCTATGTGCCACCATGTCCTGTACTGCACCATTATGTGTTAGACAATTCAAAAAAATTTCAACACTTATTTCTAAATAAAATATCGATCGATGTATGACATTGCCATTGAATAGATATAATGCCATTTTCCTCTGAAGATTTCACACATTATACTTTTGGACTTATATAGTCTAGATGAGATGTAGGTGAGGTATGAACAATGTAATCATAAATAAAAATTATATTAACTCAGTAAAAGAAATTGGTATTATATATTTGTGAATTATTCATAATCAAATAAAAATATTCTAAACCATTTGACTTCATTATTTAACAGATATTTCTAGTTTTAGCTGTGATTTTGATTTTGATTTTTTTGATTTTTTTTTTTATCAGATTTTTTGAAAAGACTTTATTGCTCATTCTCATACTTGTTTGTTTGATCTTGCTATCAATTTAATAGTATTCCATGGCTACATGCCAATCCAGATATATCGAACTTTTGTAGTAACTAGAAAAGCTAGCTCGTACCTTTACTTCTAAGGCCTACAAATTTTGACTTACTTTTGGTAGATTTGGTACCCTTTCCATTCCTTTAACTTTGGCATCGATTTTTGTTTCCTAAATTCTCTATTTTCTGGTACAAACTTAAGCACTCTGCATCAGATGCCAAAACGTGTAAGTACTAAACTTATTGAAAAACAAAACTACCTTAAACTTCCATCTGTATTCCATTGATGATCCACTTTCTAATTCATATTCCACCAGCATTTTGGACATGAGGAATTTATAAATAGACTCCTTATGTGAAGCAGTAACCATGGACTCCTGCAATAAACAACAACAACAATGACAAGACCAACAGCGCAGATAACTTTTCAGATTATATCTGGAAATATTTAACAACATAGGAAGAAAATCAATACATTCAGTAACATGAGAGAGACATGACAGAGATCAAATTCATTTTATAATTCCAAGAAGATCACCAAAAATAATTCATTTTACAAGTGGCTACCAAAACACTCAAGGAAGCAAGCATATCAGTGTTGCATCCAATCAACCATTATGTAAAAATTACTACTACTATAGCTTTTATGCTTGCTTACATCTACTCTGAACCAAAAGAATTAGATTTCAAGTTCCAACCTCTTTAAATGGGCATTGAACCAACTACAAACCAGTTTATTTATATTTTGATGAAATGCACATCCACCATATCTATATTTTGATGAAATGCACACCCACCAACCTCTTTAAATGGGCACTGAACCAACTACAAACCACATTATCTATATTTTGATGAAATGCACACCCACCACTGGCCACTTCCCCTCATTCTGAGGATGGTAACCAAGGTTAACCAACTAGTTACAATTTTGGCAAACTAATCCAACAGAGACATCGAATGACATCCATGACATTCACAAAGGCATCCAGCCTAGAGACTTGACTATGCAACCTCACACTTGTAATTCATAGCACTTTAACCACATGAACTAACTCATTAGGTCACAATCACCTATAACTGTTATTATCCTCTTTCTTATTCTTTGTAATAATATGCTTATGCTATAAATATATCTACAATAATTGCTAATTTCAAGTGCACTTTGTCTCCGTGTACTTATGGTCAAGCATTTATCTTCTCCCATTACATTCATGCATTGCACTTTCTTGGTGCAAATTCCTCATCATGAAATTGTTCATGGAACACCTTCATGGATTCATAGAACAGCCCCACTGAAAATTTTAGGCCAAGAAGAAATCTGATCTATTGGATACATGGATGCATCGAAGTTCGATAGTTGAAAAAGTCAAATCAAGTAGGAAAGTTAATAGCAGAGATATTAAATCATAACATCTCAATACAAAGAAGCTGACTCACACTATTATTATGTTTGAACAAACATGCATGGTTTGAGCGAAACTACTTCAGGAGCTTGGAATGTTGTAGTGTCTTAGCAGTCTATTGGCTTCTCTCAACCCACTCAAATAGGCACCATGAGTTGTTGAATAATTGTGCCTATCAGTAGCCTCACCAACGTTGTTGCTTCCCTTCTTTAGATCCATGCTGAATGCAGATAAGGTATCAAGGAACCCCTTAATGACCTCCTGGTCCGATAAGGACTCCATTGTAATTTCTTCCTTTCTCGCAAACCATGCCAAAACAACTTTGGGTTGCTTGTGGATTCGCACTACTACGTAGGTTTTCCTCATCCACCATGGAATGAAATCATCACCACCATCACCATGTTTCGGCCCTGCAAAGACCAACTTGACATTAGGGATCTCTGAAACATCAAGGCCCATATGCAACAACACCTTATCCACAACGTCGAAGCCAAGTCACTGATTGCACTAACTTTGTGGGGTGGCAGGTGTGGCTGGAAGCCATGAAATATAGGGACTCGTGGATTATGATCCTTGCTACTATCTGCATCATTCTTATTACAGTTTTTGATGACAGACTTCAATACACTCAATGAAACAGTGAGGATAACATGATCAGCCTCAACATCAACATCAGGCCCCTTCAACAACACGACCCTTCTCCCACCAATCCTTGCCTTGCAATCCTAGGCTACACTCTCAACCTTAACATTATACACTATACTCTCCTCAGGTAGCCTGTTCACAAGTTCCTTCACGACACTAGAATACCCCCTGGGGATGGACAACTGTTTCCTAGGGAATTCCCAATACTCACTGAAAGACTCAACGTCCACATTATCCAAATCATCTGCAGCAGTGGTGATCCTATCATTGTGACACCGGCTATGAAACACAACCTCCTACAATGACCTCAGATCCCAATTGGGTCTTGGCTCCTCTCCCAATTCTGCCGAAATAGCCGATGGGGATGTAGATAAGGCTTCTTTATTCTTAGCATTCTTCGTTAAAAATTCCTCCAACCCTACTCTCAGATAAGCCCCTAAACCCTCGTTTAAGACCCCATGCTTGGGCTCCTCCCCAGCATGACCATCTGGTAAAATCATATATTGCGCCTTACCCAATAAACCCTTGTACAGTCTAACCATTGGATCCACCAAAGATGGAGGCACCAATAATCCTCCTTTTGCCAAAACGGCCGAAATGTCCCTGAGATCATCCATGAACTCCCACAACTTCTCCCTATCCTCCATGGCACCAATTTTCTTAGCGATGGCATAAACAGGGCTCCCTTCAATACCATGAATCCATGTTGCCCCCCATTCTACTCTTTCACCATGAAAGTTAGTGTTGCAGATCCTTCCTCTGGCTCGATCACTGGCCTCTAAGACCACGAAATCCAATTTGATTGAGGCACAGGCCTCCATTAAACGATTTGCAGTAGAGAGGCCCGCCATTCCTGCTCCTACTATGACGATACGAGGCTTTTTGGCTATATTCATGATGTTTTCCGATGCACCCAACTGGTATTTTTCAAAATTTTGAAGCCCTGGATGGACCAAAAAGAAGCACCGTAGTCGAAGAAATCCGAAGTGCCTGTGAGGAAGATGGTTTTTTCCAGGTACGTAAGCTTTCAGAGATGCATAATACTTCATCGTATTTTGGTTTGCGTATAGTTTTCTGATATATTGTTGTACCAGATTGTGAACCATGGCGTGCCAGAGACAGTCATGAAAAGCATGATGGGAATCGCCAAGGAATTCTTCGAAATTCCTCTGGAAGACCGAGCATGCCTCTACTCAGAGGACCCAACGCAGAGTGTTCAGCTTTCACCAAGCTCCAATATTAGCAAAGAAAAAGTCCTTAATTGGAGAGATTATCTGGAGCATCCATGTCATCCTCTGGAAGAAGTGATAGACTCTTGGCCTGAAAAGCCTACAGCTTACAGGTAATCATTTACAAATTTACATAAAACCCTTGAAATAACAGATAAGGGGTTAGCTAAAAAAAAACAGAAAATTTATTTTGTCTGTCTTTGTTACAGAGAAATTGCAAGTAAATATGCCACAGAAGTGAGAGCACTGGTTCTAAGACTGTATACCCAGGTCTCCATGGCAATGCTTCCTCTCGCTTCTATCATCTCCAGATACTCTGCCACACAACGAAGCTCGCATATCTGTAAATTTTTTGCATTACTTACATTCGGCAACGCTCGTCTGTAAGTTTTTTGTTATATGCATTTGGAAGCTAAAGGGAACCAGTCCTCCTGCCATGCAATAAAGGCTACCTCTCAATTAACGGGACCAATGAATGGATCAATTACTAGATCTGCTACTAGACTGTTTTTCGCGAGGCTGTATCCATTTTTCCCTAACTGTGTAACTATTTTCCTTTCTTAACTAACTATTAATCCAATGGCACAAACAATTTTAATCGTCTAACATCTGATCAGACGCTCCAGACCAAGACAAATGGCAATTTGGGAAATTGATTTCAGAGGGGAACGCCTTACAGCGTAATTAAGATTCTTTAATATTTTATTACTATGATAAAAAAGAAGGGAGAGGAGATATTTTTAAATTTTGGTTTAATATGCTCAATTTACATTAATATGTTAATTTTTTAAGACATAAAAGATTTGAAAATATTAAAGGGGTAGTTTAATTTATAGACGAAATTGACTTTTTGAAGAAAGAATGTGATTTTTTGTTGTTTAAAATGCATTTTTGAATGCATAATAGATTAAACAATTTAAATTCAAGTTTTTAAAAATCTCTGTAAGATTTTAATTAAAAATCACCAGAAGGCTATTTCATCTCTAAGTTAGGCTATGCCAATATTAAATAATAATAAAAGGTTAAATGTAATACAATGCGAGAGATGTTGTCTGTAAAAGGCTAAAAGTAATAAAAATAATAAAATTCTTATATTGGTTTTTTTATGAATATATTACTATTAGTTCTTGAAATAAAAGATTATTCTAATATACATATCACATTAAAATATACAACATATACATAGTAGTCACAAGTTAAGATCCATTTTACCTTATAAATTAAAATAATGACACTGTAACCATATTTTAACCATGGATATTCACGTCCATTTTATCATAGATATTGTTAACTTGTAAATAACTTTTGTTGCAATACCATGGCCTAATATCATGGATCATCAATGCCACATGCCCAAAAACCATCTATCATTTCACAATCAAAATATTTATTAATAGTTTATTCGAATTTGATTTTATAATTTTTTTTTAATTAAATCTAAAAGAAAAAATATTATATTTATTTTTGAGATATATCTAAATCCTTTATCACCTTGACTGGGCCTAAAGATTAAGAGCATGTGTTTCCTTCTAAGAGATCACATGTTCAAAACCAAAGGGGGTAGAGCATGTATGCCTTTGTAGACTTAGTAGAAATCCTTGTGTGAAGGTGGGTCCCTTGTCCCACAAACAAGGGGGTAATAAATTAAAATATATAAGCTATATATATATATATATATATATATATTATGATCCATCTATATATATTAGTATCCATTTTACCATAGAAATTAAAATAATACTTTTGTAACAACATTTAAATTTCATTAATAAGCACATAACAATTTAATACCTACAATATAACAAGATTTTCAACCATGGATTTTCACTCCCATTTTATCATGGATATTATTAACTTGTAAATAGACTTTGCTATAATATCGTGGGCCAATACCATGGCTTATCAAATCCACATGTCCAAAACCCATCTCTCATTTCACAATCAAAATATTTTATAAATACTTATTATTATTATTATTATATTTATGTGCCAAGAGGCACTCTCCTATGGAGTATAGAAGAGATGTAATGCCTTGTTCTGTTATGTTATCGAAACATTTTGCCACCGTAAAATTTCATATAAATATTAATAATAATAATAATAAAATATATTAATTAAAACTATTTAACTCAATGAGATTACATAAAAATTAAAAACAAATAAAAATAAAAAATAAAAAATTATAATTATCAATACCACATGTTCAAAAACCATCTCTCATTTCACAATCAAAATATTTTGTAAATGTAGATTTTTTTAATTTTTTTTTATCACATTTTTGCGGTTAGCGACACTCTCCCACAGAGTATGGAAGAGGTGTTGTAATGCGTTGTTAGGTTATGCTATCTAACATTTTTATTCCGTCAAAATACATATAAATAAAAATAAAAAATTAGAGTATTAATTAAAACATTTCAAGTCAATGAAATTACATATAAATTAAAAATAAATAAAAAATAAAATAAATAATTATAATAATTAATAACTAAACTTGCCTAGATCCATCTTAACTCTGGATCTATCAAGCTCCAAGAGTGATCAAATATCTCGAGGTGCAAACATTTTCTTAAATTTTACACTAAAAAAAATGTAAGTGAAAAATAAAACATTTAATTTACTTTGACCGCAAAGATTTGGTAAATCATAGGCTAGATAGAAAGCCTAAGTGAGAAACTTCAATACTTAACTTTATCTCAATTTTATATAAAAGAAAAGTTATGAAAAGCCTTGGAATTCAAGGGAAAAGACCCTAAATGAAAAAAAATCCAGTTCCCACAAAGTTGAGACAATTACAGTTACTTCCTCCTTTGCTAGAGATACTTCCTGCTTCGTTAGAGATAAAAACATCTCAGTAGGGACTAGAAACCTACAAAAGGCGAGAGAGATCAGAGGTATCTAAAAAAAGGGAGAAAGGAAAGAAAATCTGAGAACCTTGGACAAGACACTGTCAACGTGAAGCAAGGAACTTTTGCATGGGTGTTCTTGACCTGGACTGAGAGCCAGTGGAAGCCCTAAAGTTTGTAAGTTATTGGTTGTACTGGGTAGTCTTGAGGCCTACGAACAGAGTGTTGATTACTAATTGTCTGGGAATTGAAAAGACTCCGGGGAGAGTTGGATGTAATTCCCAACCTTATTGATGGAGAGGATTCGTCTTCCTCGTTGAATTCTATGGTTGTCTAAAGAGAATCAAATAAGTACATTATCGATTTTGGAATCTATATTTATTAGGTATATAATGAAAGTTTAATGGTTATATGTTGACAAGATCTTTTCATAAATAAAGTTATTATGGTGATAGTCAAATTGTAGTTGCATTCAGTGCAAAATGGGGAAATTTATAATATGTTTGTAAATAAATAAAGATAGGTTTGAGGAAAGAACTGAAAGGGCTTATCAGTGAATCAGAATGGGAGCAAGGGTTAAATTGTTATAAATAAACCCTTCCAAAATGTAACTAAGTATGTAGTCGGTAAATAACAAATGGTTGTGGTAGGTAATGGTCGAAGGTGAACAAACCAATGTAGGAAAACAACTAAGTGATTGATTTGGTCATTGACACACTAATATTTAGACTCGTTTCACCAGAAAACGAATCAGAATACATAATCATCAGTAATTCAACCTTATTATATGTGTGAGAGAAAAACTAGAAATAAACGCTTAAGACCTGGGTTAGCTCTAAGGCCAAGCCATTCCAGCAGCCTCGTAGGCAGTCCCAGGTCTGAGACATGTACTGTGACAAATGGAAATTTTTCCAGGAATTAACAAATGCAAGTTCATACCTACAATTATAAGGAGAAAAATAAAATAGAATATTTATTTTATGGAACTACGTGCTTCGTTGAAATAACATGATTAATAATCATTTGATAAAGGAAGCTAAGAAGGAATTTGTTGAAGGTACTAAATCTTATGCACATATACTTTTTCAATATAAACAATAGAATGAAAACAAAGTTCCTTTCACCATAAATGAATCGGAAAATTTAACAATACATGAGAACTTCTTGGCAATAATTTTGGGTATTGAATACCCTTAATAACAAAATTTACACAAAAGTATTTAAGTTTAGATTACAAAGAATATTGTATAACTATCAGGAATACTCTAGTAGACTTGGTAATGTAAAGCCAACCTAAGTCTTGTCCCAAGGAGGGTCAAGCCTTACACCCATATCAAATCAAGCAAGAAAAACGAGTATTTTATGCAACCAACAGAAAATCTGAGCCAACGAACATAACAACAAAACTTGTGTTATCAAAAAGATAAAGATGTTTTTTTGAAAAACTTGAGAAAATAACCAACTGTGGGAGTAAGAAGCAAAAGAGGTCCAATTGTTGCAAGAGTAGAAAACAACATGCCCTGCAACCTAGATATCAGGAAAATTATTAGTTAGGAAACTTAACTAGGATGAATCGAAAAATTACCAGAGGAAAGTGGAAAGATTGTACCATTGAAACCATCTTCAGGCAAAACACCTTAAACACTTCTAATTGTAAGTGATTAAACCTCATCAAAGTGGGCACATGGGTAAGAGAAGTAGTGGTGTCATACAACCAAGATCAAAACTTACTTTCAAAACCCTCTAACCAACATCCTGGCACTGCAAATTGGTAGTGAAAACTCCAGAAGACTCAGAATCGTGCAAATCGGAAAAGGGTTTCCCCTTGGGTCATGGCAGGGTTTGAGAACAACCCTAGAAGGACCATAGTTAAGTAGCACCTACTAGAAGAAGGAAAAGTTAACCCTAGGTTGAGCTCCAAAATAATTCCTCGAAGGTTGTAATGGGAGGATACACTTGTCGGGGAGTAGAAAGAAACGTTAAGTAAAATTCATCCAAATTTTAATGGAATAAGTAACTAAAGTAGTGAGTAGTCGGAAGAAGGGTTTACCTACGTGGTGGTCACTCTTCTTGATGAATTCCTTAGTGCTCCTAAAACGAATCCCATCTTTCAAGTTATTAAATTAAAGAAAAATCATTTAGACAATTGTAATCCTCAATAAAAGCATAGCCTTGGATGAAATTTCAGAGCCATGGTAAGGGTTTAAGTAACCCTCGAAAATCTAGTATTAAGCTCCAATTACATTTGCATAAATATAGAAGATGAATAAAAGACTGGACACGACAGGGAAAGAGTGAATTTAAAAAAAAAATATCAACCCCTTGCATTTGACCAAAAAGAATTTCCTGTAATCGTATCATGGTGAAGCCTACCTAATCGAATAAGAGATCTGAAATAGGGATGGGTGACCCAAGGATTGCAGAACCGGTTTTTCCCTGCCTTTTTGCAAAGCCATTCTCGACGCAGCCGAAGATTGGATAAATGACCTCCCTGCGACACCAGGACGGAAGGGTGGTTATCCTCTAACCACCTTCCCCATCCTGAGTTATATCAAACCCTAATGTGTGATAACTATCGATAGGGGATTTAGCAATTACCAACATCAGGTGGCGAACAACTGTATAAGCACCGAAATTTTTTAGATATGTTTGGTATATTAATTAACCCAAAACCTTATAACTTAGCGCAATAATTATTCTCAACTGTTATTCTATCTCATAGCATCATGCTTTAGTCCATTCGTTAATCAAGTATTTACCTTTATTTAAAAACATACTATGCTCTTATTATGACTTAAAACAAGAGTATTATAATATAAAAAACAAATCCAACATTAAACGAGATGATAAAGAGAAGTATTATGTTACCAAGGTTAAAAAAATTTGTAGAGGCATGTTACAAGTGGTATTAGAGCTATAGGTTCAGCTCTGAGGCCTAAGGGTCAACCTAGAGTTTAAAATTTTGACAAATTGTTGTTAAAATTACATAGAATCAAGAGAGAGAGATGAACCTGGTAGGTCCCTAAGGGAGGAGATTGAGTAGCAGTGCATTTAGGGAATGAAGTGTTACTTCTTACAACATAGTTACTGGAAGTAATCAAAAGTAAGAATCCTCCTAATAAGGCTGATGGATAATAAAAACCATGGAAATAAGTAAGATGACTAATTATTATACGTGCAACTAAAAGAAAAGGGATATCTTATCAAGCGTTATTAAGACAAAGTATATAGGTCTAATGAAATAATCCAATTGTTACTTTTAGGATTGAGGCTTGGATACTTGTAGGTATCTGTGTTTAAAAATTCTCTAGATAAGCAAGTCCATGTTGGTAAATAAGAATTTGATTATTGATTACTCAGTTCCTAAATGAGACCTCTCCAAGGTTAGGAGTCCTTGACTAAGACCCTTGAAGGAGACCATGGTGACCATAGTTGTAGGGGTACAAAATTACCCCTATTGAAGGACAATCTCATGAAGAGAATATTGACAATCAATAGTGACATGGGGAAACAAGGTTAATTAGAAGGAAATCACTCTAAGTTATTACATTTGTATTAACATAAATCTAGAATCATGGAGCAAAAGCTCAACAATGAAGGACAATTTTAAAAATTACCTGAGGGAGGTTGTCCCTTAGAGATTTCCAAACCTGTGCAGGTAAGTAATAATCATCCGTGAAGCAAGGGAAGTACATGGAAATACAAATTTATCTATGATAAAAGAGTATTGTTAGTAAAAAAAAATTGAAGTGGACTATGTAGTTAAGGAATCAACGAATCCAGCGAATGACAAGTAATGTTCAGAATGTGAAATTTTATCTATTGCAACTACTGGAAATTATTCTTCTAACTCAAAAATTAATAATATAGTTTACTTGCTACGACAAATAATGAATAAAATCACAACTGCAATTTTCACCATAAAAAATATTGCAGAAAATAAAGCACTGGAAACTGAGAAATTATAGCACACACGCAAATTTGACACAGTTATTTTTGGACAAATTTTCCCCAGAAAAATCCAATGCGGGAAAACCGGTGCAGGAGATGAGGGTTTTATTATTAATATTTAGCAGCAATTATGAGTACAATAATTTAGATGCCTAGCTGGAAATCTAATATGAGGAAAATGATGGCAAAAATATTGTGAGAATTTTCTCTCACCCCACAATTATTTTCTACCTCTGAAATTGCTTACCCAACCTCTATGTTGAACTCCTTGCGTCACCGTCTACGCAGAGCTTATGCTCGCCCTCTAGAGATTTCGGTTTTCCTTCATTTTCCTCTTCCAGGAACTAGAAATCTTCCTCCCAGAATGCTATTGCCCTCATATTCCACCTGCTACTCACCCTCAGGCTCTATATTCTTTGTTGAGTTGTTGATTCTGAGAAAATCGAACTGCCTGGGCAATTGAGTATCTGCACAAGATGATTTCTCCATCACCACATCGACCTCCTTTTATAATCCTCTATTGGAGCACCAATGACCAAGATTAAAACTTAATCAATGGACAGGATCATATTTGGATCAATCCGTGTGATTTTCTAGATGATTCTCACCTTATCTCAATTAATATTGATTAATTAACCATATTCCTTAAGTTTAGACTTAGGAAATATTTAAAAAATGGTTAAAAATCCAATTGAGACACTTCTATGTGGAATTTCTAGAAACAATTTCTGGGTTTTGTAGATCTCATGTATTCTAGCCTCTTCAAAAAAAATTCAAGGCTAAAATACATTCGATGATATAAAAACTAACACTCCCTCTAAGCGAGGAATGTGTTCTAGTGCTCTATTGCAACCCTGTAGCAACACCCTGTATCTGCATCATCTCCTGTCACACTTCTGATGTCTGGCTACTGCTACACACCAACCATTGCACAACTCTGATATACACTACATTTGTGATGCCGCTGACCCTACCATAATATTGCCAACACTGCATCTGCACTGCAACTCCATC
The DNA here is from genome assembly GCA_031772625.1 of Pinus tabuliformis. Lineage (NCBI taxonomy): Eukaryota > Viridiplantae > Streptophyta > Pinopsida > Pinales > Pinaceae > Pinus > Pinus tabuliformis. The sequence continues at coordinate 821,869,678 of CM062812.1, forward strand.
TCATCTATTGTTGCTGCTACTGCAACATCTGCAACTGAAAAGCATCCAAAGTATCTTATCCATGCTACTGAAACAAGTTCTCCACCATATCCATATGTTCTCTAAAATAGATGAACTTAGCTCTCCCTAAAGCTTTCGTGAGTATATCTACAACTTGCTCTTTTGTGGGAACATATTGTAGTTGTACTGCTCCACGTTGTACACAATCTCTGATGAAGTGACACCGAATATCAATGTGCTTCGACCTATCATGAAACAATGGCTTTTTAGAGAGTCTTACGCAACTCCGATTATCACAATAGACATTAGTCGCCTCCATCCTCTACCTGAACAAGATTACTAGCAGCTTCGAAAGCCATATAGCTTTGCACATAGTTGTGATGCCTCCCATATACTTTGCTTCTATAGAGCTCAATGTGATTGACTTCTGCTTCCTGCTACACCAAGAAACCACCCCTGATCCAAAATTGAAGCAGTACCCGGAGGTATTTTTCCTATCCATTGAACTGCCTACCCAATTTGCATTTGTGTACCCACAAAGTCTGACATCATCCCCTCGAGTATATTTCAACCCATACTCGACTGTGCCAGAAATATACCTCAGAATATGCCTCGTTGTTGTCTAATGTACCCTCTTTGGATCTACCATGAACTGACTAAGGGTATTGACTGCGAAGTAGATATCTTGCCTAGTGTTGACCAAATAAATGATAGACCCGATGAGTTGTCTATACAAGGTGGGGTCGACATCCTTTTCATCTGATGCATCTATCTTCTTCCAGTTGGTAATCACGAGCGTAGACATGAGTATAAAATGCTTCATTCTGAACCTCTTCAGAATATTTGTAGTGTATCTTCCTCTCCCAAGGAAGATATCCCCATCCTTCTACCACACTTCTAGTTTTAGGAAATAGTGCAACAACCCCAAATATTTCATGTCAAATTATGTTGTTAGGTTCCTCTTGCATTCCTTTATGAGCCCTAATGATCTTGTCGAAAATAGATCAACTTCTATGAACCCTATATGTGTATGCATGCGTATGGGGAATTTTCTCCTCAGACATGTGCCCACGACTTTGGGATTTGTGACAAATTTTCAAGCCCAGAGCCCAGGTCACTGTCCAGAACTCAATGATGGGTTCAAAAATTAATTTATACAATGAAACCATGATAGAGTGAACCCCTACTAGCCATGACAGACATTTTGTAAAAATGGTCACAAATATGTAATCTACAGGTCTAAACAACATATCTGAGCACAGGGATCTCATACTTATCTGAGAATCTCTAAGAAGCATTGATGCCTCAACACATTAGCTACATAATTCATTCATTTACAAGTAAAAAGATGATGAGAGCCATACATAGCCACTATCATAATACATGCTCATAATCATCATAATAACAACATAAATATCAAGGATACCTCATCCATAGAATCCACATATAAACCAATAAGTTTATACATGAAATAACAAGGAGAAATAACCTCATATTGATGTTGCAAAGGCCAACTAGGTTCATGACTTCCACGAACCACCCCAAACGTAGACATGGCTGAGCCAAATCTATCTTTAGTCGGTCACCCCTGTGCCATATTCCAAGCATGAATGTGGGATCTCATAAAACACATCAATCAAAACCATCTAAGGCTTCTAGAGGCAAAAACACGTCAACCCATCAAACAATGATTCCACCCTACTGTCGTACATCAAAAAACCATCACCAGATTGGTCTCTACCTAAGCCTTCCAGGGCTCGAGAGCGTTTGTTCCAACTAAGGCTTTAGGACTAGTAACTCAACCCATAGCCTATGCAAGACTCCAGAGTGTTTGTCCAACCAAGGCTCTAGGACTAGTAACTAAACCCACCAAGGGCTCTAGAGGGTTTGTCCAACCAAGGCTCCAGGACTAGTAACTCAACCCACCAAGGGCTCTAGAGCATTTGTCCAATCAAGGCTCCAGGACTAGTAACTCAACCCAAGTTGTTACAGGGCTCCATGGCGTTTGTCCAACCAAGGCTCCAAGAACTAGTAACTAAACCTAAGCTAAAGGAAACATGAGAACCAACCAAAAAAACAAAGAAATGAACCCAAAACACCAAGGCTATCCAGGAAAGGGAAAGGCTAGGAAAATTCACTATCAATCTAGAAAATCCTCCATGTCAATGACAGATCATGACCAATAAACCACATGCATATGCCATACATGTCAAAACTAGTGAGGAAAACATACATGTAACTCAGTACCTGCAAGAAAAACTTGTAGTAATTGTTGATCCCAATGTCCTCTTGTGCTTTCCTGCTCTTCATTTTCCTTCTTGCTCCAAAACTTCAAGTATGCCACACTCCTCTAAGAGTTCTCCAATAAAAATCTAAGTGTCTAAGAGTATGAGAGAGAGAATAAAGAGAGCTCCAAAACTAAACTGACAAAAGTCTACCAACTAATCCTCAGAATCATTTTTATCAATGAGGCCTCTATTTTATTCATTTTCCCTTATTTTCCTTCATTCTCCTCCTCATATGCAACTTGGGATCTTTCACCTTCATTTTCTCCTAATTTCCATTATTTTCATAAATAAAATGCCAATAAATGCCTCATGCCTTTCCAAAGACTTTTCCATTATCTTTTCCAATCTCCTTAGCCATAATAAACCAAATGAACACCCATAAGGATGTTTTGCCCAACATTCATCTTGGAATATGTGTCCCATGACCGTGGTATTATATATTTTTAGATGGATTTTTAACCAGGGTTGTTATAGAACCCTCCCCCTTGGGGGAGCACCGTCCTCGGTGTTCAATGACACCTATAACCAGAAAGACCACTAAAAACAAAACATACTACCCATGGAGCTTTATAACATAGCTCGTTGCAATATTTTCAATGACCATATGCTAAAACGTGACAAACATACCGTTAAATGGAGCTTTATAACACAATTCATTACTATATTTACAAAAATAATTACATATACACACATACACATTTTCTTCACCCAACAAATAATCATACTCTCTATGGAGCTTTATAAATCTAGCTCGATACAGTATTTAGAATAATACACACATATACACATATGCACATTTTCTCAACCAGGCTAGAAGGGAAGAAGGGAATCCTCAAAGTAATACAAGGATTCACCTCCTTCCCAGGAAGTCTAGAATCCACTGCAAGGTCCAATCTACATCCAATGTCTAGTGCTATAAACATGTGCCACTTGTCCTCTCAGTGAACAGTTACCAACTCATTGTTCCAGGCCACACTCCCAATGTGCATTTGATTCCATTTGGGAATGCTAATGGCCAAAACAAATATATCCTCGGCCTTCCATTCTCTCCTACATAGTCCCTGGGGCAATCTGGTCACCCCCTTCCATGCAGTCACACACCTTCCAAATTCCATTGGCACCCCCATCCCGCGAAGTCCATCCCTCGGCAAGGTCTCCTAGCATTGGAAGGTCCAAAACCAAGGCATATCCTTGCCTTAAAACCATCATATCGGTCATAGCATGCTCATGGAAATCAATGGACACTATTGGGTACTCGTATCCCACAATGACCCTGCTCCTAAAGTGCTTTACCAGCATACTGCTGCATATTCCAATTCCTTTCACTAGCGCTGCTAATTCTTGTAGTCAATTTCAACCACCCAACTGGGCATTTTCGTGCTTCCTGTACCAAGCACATAAATTCCATTAGATTTAAAATAAATTGAAATAAATTCACATCATACCTCATTGGTAGCTCGTCAATAAGGTACACTTGCAATCCTGTTTATTTCCTGTCATAATAGGTCAAACTAATTGTTTGATCAATCATCATGTATAAACATATCACATCCGGTTAGCTCAAAACACAACCATCATAGATCAAAATCATAAATCACATGTAACCATCATTAACCAAAATCATAGATCACATGTAATCATCATAAACTAGAATCATAAATCACATGCATAATAAAATTGAAATAAAATATTGGTACTTATCCTTTAATCAATCCTTAGCTTCTACCTTTGTCTTTATTCCGTACGCACACTGGATCGATTTCTACACCCGACAAACACCCAATGCCTTTTCTTTTCTTCAATTACGTACACATACATCCACACACAACATATGAAACCACACAATGCATACACCTACAACACAACACATACATCTATACCGGATGTACAACACCACACAATACATGTACCTACACCTGGTGTACAACACAACACAATACATCTATACCCGATGTACAACACACAATACATGTACCTACACCTGGCGTACAACACAACACAATACATGTACTACACAGAGTACAACACGAGTACACATGTCATGATACCACAACTACACAATACAAATACACAGTACCGTATGCCCGCAACACGACATGTACGACATGCACACAATACCAAATGTACACAAGTACCATATGTACAACATGTACTCAGTACCACCTGTATAGAGCACCACCTACACAATGTGTGCACAACATCATATGTATATGACACCACCTGCATCACGTGTACACAATGCCACCTGTACCTCATACCACCTGTACAACATGTACACAATGCTAGACGTACATAGAAACACATGCACATATACACAACACCACATGTACACAACACCATATGCACGACATGTACACAACACCACCTTCACACAACACTGCATGTACAACATGTACATGACACCACATGCTCACAGCACCACATGGACAATCATGCACACAAAACTATATGTACATAGCACCACATGTATAACATGCACACAATACCATATGTACATAGCACTGCATATACAACATGTACATAGCACCCTATGTACACAACATTGCATATCCAACATGCGCACATCACCATATGCACACAACACTGCATATCCATCATGCGCACAGTACAATATGTACACAACACTACATATCCAACATCTACATAGAATCATCTATATCTAGCACTGTATATGCAATGTACACACAACACCATACATACAATAGGCACACAACATCATATGTACACAATACTACATATATTACATGTACACATAACCATAGGTACAGTCACTGGATATACAACATGCAAAACATATACACAATAGTACTACTGCACATCCAAAGCCACACCGTCTCTACCAGGAAACATTTCTTCTAGTGTCTCTCAGCCATCCATGCTTATCCTAGTATGTTGCGGATCTCACTTCTTTCATTCAGTTGATGTATCCCTCAAAGTTACTTGTCATAACATAAACATAGACATAATACAAACATACAATATCAATTCATTTCCACATGATACAAACCTCATATATTTGTCATGACTACTCTTCCCACTTGATTCCCCATAAGACCAGGAACCTCGTCATGCCACTCACGTGCATAAGCAATCATTCCTACTCAATAATGATCCCTCACAACCCTGTTGGGCAGTGATATAGATACATGGATACATATATACATATACATAAACATTAGCATAGAACAATCATGATCTTGTCATACAACATACATATACACATATATACATATAAACATTAGCATTAAATAACCATGATCCATGATGACCCTATCAGACACAACATACATATATACATACATGTATACATATATAAACATCAGTATAATCATGGTCATAGCATAATTACCAGATACCATAAGGTCAAGGTTAAGAGAACTCTCTTATGATCTATGCATATCGTGCACAACATTGAGAATAATCGTTCCCAACATAGCCATGGTATCTGACACCTCAGATCCATTTACTTCACCTTTCTTGTTACCTTTCTCATGATTATCCTACCATTGTCCATTTACCCCAATGGACCCAACCAATCCAACTGATTGTTATACTCTTTTCTTTAGTTGCCTTTATACATGCACATAACTTCATTACAGGTTAGGTTTCATTCATCTCTCTCGAGCTCCATTCACCTCCTCCTTCCCAACTAATTCTTAAGACCCTAGAAAACATAAAAGCCGAGAAAAAAAACCAAACAAGACGAAAACCATGAAAACCAATAACAATACAACACCACGAACAAAGTGGTATGGCTATACACTAGATATAAACAAAGTTGCAAATCAAGCGCAAACAAAGCACAAAGAATCGAAATCACAAGACTCTCAACAAACACCATGACTCAATCCCCATGGTTCCCAACACTTCCATAGAAAAGTTCAACCTAAGCCTTCTTTAGAATTTCATGGCAGTCTCTTTGCCATGCAATCCCCTGCATCATATTTCCATAAACACATAATTGTTAGTGCATAAATAAACATAACAATACACTAGTTACCTTACCTTGTTGTGCCAAGCACGTTGCTTGCAACTAAACACATCCACGCCATCTCTCAAGGGACTCCAATCCTTTGATGAATCTAGCCATAACTAGAACCAACTATTATACCTGTCAAATACATATTTATGAATATAACACATATCCTCATAATGTCATACAAATTCAAGGTTAAGAAAACTTCTTGTATGCAAAACACTCATTCGTTTGGAATTGCGGTTTCCAAACATAGCCAAAGGAATTTTCACCCAATTCCTTTCTTTTACCTTTTCCTTGTTGCAATTGAATATTACTATGCACTGTCACATCACCCAACTGTTAGTTATATAAACACATCAACTATTACCTTGTCAAGCTAATACCAAGCATGTTGCCCTGCAACTACTCACACATGTTAGTCTCACGTTCCAAAGATTAAGACATCATGTATATTAATTTGAAATCAACCTTTACCAAGTCTAACAACCATGTCATACTCAACAATCAACTCACATTCATTAGTCATAATACATAATGCTACAACTATCACCTACTTACACTCAAGTACATATCAGTTGTCTCAACACATATGTATCAGTACAACGATCTTAAAACAAGACCATTTCGGTAAGAAATCTTATAGACACATACTCATATCATGCAATTAATCAAACATTCAAACAGACTGTAAATGTACCATGTTAGATAATTCAACTAGATGACATAATCAAACACTCAAACACCAAATAGATGACATAATCAAATAGTCAAGCACCAAGTATACGACATAAGCAAACTCATACCTTGATGTATCTCAGGGGAGGCTATCTTGTCTGCACAATCAATCTAGATTAGCATGATATAACTTCACAACATATCAACTCAAACATAAATAAGGTCATGATATCCATAATAGTAACTAGCTAACATGTTCACATCATAACTCATAAATAATTATCATTCATGCATAGTAATCACATATGCAAAGTCAGTCTAGATTAGTATGACATAATATCACAATGTATTAACTCATACATGAATTTCATAACCCTAACCATCTGCATAGGCCAATCCAATTTAGCGTGATACATATAACATCAATATCTTGGTTGCAATAATCCTGATCATCAAGTTACTAGCATATAACAACAACAAGTTATATATCATGCTCATCAACAAAATATAACCTAATCATAAAACTAAATATCATATAACAACAAGAAGTTAACCTATAACATACTCATCAACAACATATAACATAGCCATCAAGTTATCTAACCCAAAACAGCAATAACAATGCATAAAACCACATGTTACTATCATTCATGACTATCTGACACATGTGCATATGACTACACTAATCAAATAACATCTATCATGTATGTAACCATTACATCAATAGAATGAAAGGCATACACATAATCATAATTCATATCACAATCCTTACCCTACATACATGCATGCCCAACATACAAACTTGTATGACGACATACTATTGCCTCGAAGTCCAATGTTGCAACTTCACTTTGATGGTCTGCATCTCTGCTCTATCTTAGCCAACACATTAGCATCATCACATACCAATATCATCATGATGACCTAATTTCATACAATGACCTTATGCACAACAACCATCACTATGAAGATGCATGCGTAACAACATATAAACATTGACATGCATAATAAATGCATATACAACCATACACTCATCACAACACATTCAACAACAACACCATGAAAATGCAACAAGCACATGGACTACAAGCATAAGGAACACATATGCAACCGACATGAATGCATGACCAACACATCTCCCATCCATTCCGAGGGGTGAACCATGCTTTGATATCACTCTATAATACCCTCCTCCCACATCTACCCATGTAACCTTCCAACTAGGGTAAACATGTGACGATAAGTTACTATGATATGGTTTGACTCCCTATTTTTCAGTTAAGGAAGTGGAACCGATGGAAACACACCATACAGACCTTCCACATCAGCAACATAACTCCTAGGAGCCATCCCAACCACTAAGGTAACCATCCCCTGGGTCCCATTGAGTTTTTAGACCATTGAACCCCCAGACACTCCCTTGATATGGACAAGCATGCGCCTATGAGGCTCTAGACACTCCCAAAACATGGGTATGCATGCATTTGGGGACTTTTCTCCTCAGACCTATGCTTGTGACTCCGGGATTTGTGCCACTTTTTCAGGCCTAGAGCCTAGGTCATTGCCTAGAACTCAACGACAAGTTCAAAACTGCATTTATACAACATAACTATGATACAGATGTAATTACTTGAACAAGGACTAGACTGAACCCCTAATAGCCATGACATGAATTTCGTCAAACATGTCACAAATATGTAATCTACATGTTTAAACAATAGATCTGAGCATAGGGGTCTCATACTTATATGAGAATTGCTAAGAAGCATTGATGCCTCAACACGTTAGCTTTCATTTCATCTATTAGGCCATAGATACATTGTTTGAATTCATTTACAAGTAAAAACAAGATGAGAGTCATACATAAGCACTATCATAATACATACTCATAACAAGCATAATAACAATAGAAATATCAAGGATACCTCAGCCATAGATCCACATATAAACCATTACATTTACACATGAAATAACAAGGAGGAATAACCTCATATTATTGATGCAAAGTCCAACAAGGTTCGTGTTATGCAACTAGTTCACAAAATAGAAGAAAAGATAGATCAACGACTTCAAAATAAGCCTCTTCGAGGGGGAAACCTCCTTTACATTACACAAATGAAAAATTCCTGGATGATACAAATGACAAGGCCTCCTTTCTATATATAGGACTATAACGGGTCACAATATAATCAGAGCGTACATAACAATAATATTGTAAGGGGCTCAACAATAACAATAGTGAGCTTCTATGGGGAACAATAATAACAATATGGGGACTACATGGGCACAACAATACAATAAGGGAGTTACACTAATAACAATAAGGGATACGCTAGTAGTATAGGGAGCTAACATGCCCCTTTCCTCCAAAAAAGTGTTGTCCTCAACACTTGAGTAGTTCTGGATGCTTCTGTATAAAATTCTCATCCTCCCATGCAGAATCTTCAACGGTTAAGTTCTTCCACTTGATGAGATACTCTAAAATTGATCGATTTCGTAGTTTTCTGGTTCTTATTTCCATGACTGCTTCAAGTTCCAATATGATTCTTCCTTCCTTGTCAAGTTCCGACAATACTGTTTAAACTGGGAGCTTGTCACCTATAATCTTATTTAAGCATGAAGCATGGAAAACTGGGTGCACTCGGGAAGATGTAGGAAGCGCTAATTTGTATGCCATAGTACCAATCTTTTGCAACACCTTGTAAGGACCATAGTACTTTGGTGATAATTTATTATCCTTCTTAGCTTGCTTGAGGGACTGTTATCGGGAAATCTAGTGTCTATGCAAAGCTGCTAGTCCCACTAAGACGGGTAGTTATCTTAGAAACAAACAGATTAAAGTTACTTTCGCTTTCCTTTATGAGAAGTAGATAGGAGAAGATCAAAGAATACCAACCTCAATCCTTTGCTCGGTTCTTTGCTTGTTCCTTCTCCTCACTGACAAGTCTTTGCCGCTTCTCCCTTGGCCACTCCGCTTCAAAGAGTACCTGTAAAGTCAAAGCAGCATAATACCTTCAAAGTGCAGAGATCTACAATCATAAAAAATATAGAACCAGATATATATTGACCACACAAATGCATATACTATCAAACATACAAGAATGTGGAGGAAAACTTGAATAGCTTTATTAATATGAAGATTAGAAGAGAGGATTATAACCCATTGTTCTGACCCAGTGTCATCCTCCCAGCATGAAAGCCCTTCTTCATCTCATGAAAATCTTAGATCACCCAACACTATGATATTCCACCAGGAAACCAACAGCACTTCCTTACAAGATACAAAATTCCAGCCTCTAGATCTCTAGGATGAGGGATCCATATATAGATGATTGTAGGGAGGTGAGTCAGCTTCTGGGATTTTGATTAGTGTCTTCTCTTTGATAGTTCTTGATTCCACTTGGAGATTGATGATCTCTTACTCATCCCTGGGCGAATTTAGAGAGGCAAGTGTCACAGGAGAAGTTTCTGGAAGATTCCTTGATCCTCCACCTCGCCAACTGTCTCTGCCATTTGTCCATTCTCGCCCATCGCACCCTACAGAAGGGCTTTCCAGTAGGCATCACACCTTTTACACTGGGTAGGTGAGATGCATCGCACCCTTAGCACTGAGCAACCTGTATGGTCTAGTTTTGAGCTGTTTCCCTTGGAGAACTTCTGGGAGATGATGTAATCAGTTGACCTTGTTTCTTTAGGGCATGAAACAAAACTTTTAGGGACTCAGAAGCCCTTGGTTTATGGACATATATGATTGGGGTTGCAGTGCCCAAAAATGTCTATAACAGTTTCCCCCTAAAGCATGAGGTCGTTAATCTTTTGATGTCGGGTGAAATGCTTTATCATGAGGATCTGAGGTTTTTCGAACTGGAAGGCGATCTGTAATAAGATACAATACAATAAATTATCTTCATAATATCTTCATGATCTAGCTGAGGCGGGCATTCCCTGCTCAGCTTTATAAATTCATTTTCATGTACATGGGACAGACAACCGTCTGTGTGGTAGACTGATGATTCTAATAGAGCCATCATCCTTTGATTCGAATGATCATCTGTGCAGCAATGATGTACATTTGATGTCTTTATTTTCCTGAATATATCGCAGCCCGGATGGATGAAACTAGATCCGGGGTCTTCAAACTCGTCCAATCTTCGCCCGAAGTACAAGTCGATCCATGTGAAAAATGTTCTGGAGTCGAACATGGAAAGACATCGCCTGATTACTAGCCAATGATGTAAGTTGTTAATAGGCGCGAGAGGAATCACCGATAATGATGATGACCCTCAAGGTACAACAGTACAATTTGCGTGGTGTGAAAATGGGACTTGGCGTCGAACACCACACAAAATCTCTCGGTCGAAGGCCATTGATGTAAACCTATCGCCAAAAGTGAGAAACTTGCCATTGAGGCATGCAAGCTTCAAAGTACTGAAAGGGTTGTTCCTAGGTCGACTTCTTGGATAATGAGCTGATGTCGACAAGAAGTGACCCGTCGTAGGAGGGCCTTAATGAATCCCACATCTATGACACGGAACGGAGCAAATGACTTTTGGAGGTGAAAACGATCTGATGATACAGGGTTCAGGGTGGCGGTCATGAAAGAATGAAGCATAAAGGTATTGCAGTGGATGAGACACAAGATGGGTTGGTGAATTCTCTGATTGACTTCTCTTGAACACTTGAAATGGATTGGTAGTGTTAACCCCAAATATGGATGGTACGATGGACCAATGGTAATATGACCGGTGAATGGAATAACCCAACCCGACTCAGACATGGAGTGAAAGTGTCATGTTCAAGAGCGACTTTGCTACCAATAAAGTTTCTTCAAGTTTTCTTCCCAATTTTTCCCCAGTCATTGCTGACCAGTACCTCTTTATTTTTATCAAGCTTGAGGAGGATAACATATGCTTGTTCTATAATTTTCCTTTGGGCAAACCCGTCGCTATGTTTTAACGAGCCTAGCGACAGTGAAACTCATTCTTGTCTATATGGACAAGTTTGTCGCTATTGGTTTTAATGAGTTTAACAACAAAGATAACTCGGTCCTTTTCAATTTTAGAGAGTCTGAAAGGGACGTAAAGGAAACTCCAATAATCCTTTTTCGTCATATAATCCCTTAAGTCTGAAAAAGTATAAAATAATACGAAAGGGATGAATTTTCGATAATTTTAATGAGCCGAACAAAACAAGCACTCAATCTTTTTGTGCAATAATCCTTCAGGTCTAAAAAGATTAAAATCTAGAGGAGGGATAGCACTCCCGGTAGCTTTAACGAGCTGGAGAGGCCAACTGCTCGGCAATATTTTCATATTTTATGAGTCAGACGAAAAGAGCTTAAAGGAGACTTGTTTTTTGAGGAACGAGTGATAATTTTAGGTAGCAGCTGATTCCAGGTAAGGTTTGGAATTTTCCAATCATGGCAGTGTCACAAGGATGGCTAACAGGATCACTCTTCGCAGCTGTTCCTCAAAAAGGGTAAACAATCAAATGGAGGCGTATGATCAGCTAAAATAGAGTGGAGGTGATGATGAGAACACGACCAAGGCTCAAAAGCTGATGATAATGTATTCACAATGGTTATTTACCGGAAATTGGTTCATTTTTTAATGAGCTTAAACTCTGGGGGAAACATTTGCTCATTGCTTAGGTTTAATTTTTAACGAGCTTGAACTTCACATAAAAATTTCTCGTGCCAGTCGTATAATAAGGATGTCTCATTGATAGATTCCATTTTTATGGAGCTTGCACCTTTTGAAGCTTTGCTCCGTATCCTTCCTTTATGTAAGCTAGGAACGACCAATCCTATGAGTTTAAAGGGTTTGAGAACCTACAAACTAAGAAAATAAATGGTCGCTCTTCACTTGCATGCAAAAAGGTTTGCATGCCCCTAGGTATAGTGAAGTAGAGTTTCGAGGTTACCCCTCAATTTGCAAACAAAACATTTGCTTTGTCAGGAAAGGCCTACCTTTTATAGGTTACCCCTCAATTTGCAAACAAAACATTTGTTCTATCAGGAAAGGCATACCTTCTAACGGAGGTATCTTATCCGGTCTAATCCCATTTTCCCATACGGACGGGTGTCGGACCAGTCATATATCCTTCGCTGAAACCTACTCTATACCCAGAGTTTTCCTGCCGGAGCAGACCAGGGCGCATGCCCCCTGGGTTTCAGTCACGACCCCCCGAATTACTCGCGTTCTTCAGGTGGACGAACTGGAGATTGATGAGACATTCCTTGCATGAAAAGACCATTTAGGGATGGCATTTGACTATTAGCTATGTGTGAGCCGGGGAACAAAAGCTGGTCTACGAGCTGGACCACTTGGCCTTCATACAGAAAACACATTACTCGAAAGAGTGAGGAGACAATGGCTCCCATGCAATAAATATAGTCATGCCAAAGGAGTAGATTATACTCTAGAGGTCCTTGGACTACCATTACGTTCATATAAATGGTTTTCCTTCTCAACGTTATAGGCACATTGGGGAGGATCCCTAATGGTCGACTGGTTCCTTTGTCAAAGCCTGTCAGATTTCTCATCTCAGGCAGAAGCAATGGCGAACCAAGCGCTTTCCAAGCAGTTGAGGAAAGGATACTCATAGAAGCCCCTTCATCTATGATGGTACCGACCATGACCATTTTGTAAGCTTGTACAATGATTCAGAATGGTACATTAGTCGGTAAACAAGGCCTGCCCAGTAGATTCCAATCGAAGGAAATGACTAGGTTGCTTGGAGGTGGGACCGAATAGACGGCCGAATATGACTCTGACGAACTTCCTTCCTATGGTAAAGGAATGGGTAGATTTCCCCCATGTTCATCGGAGTCTGTGTTTACGAAAAGAATTTGAACGGTGTCGTTCTCATTCTCTTCGGTGATTGTATCATCTGAAGATGGACCTTCCGAACACAAGACCGGTGATGAGCCCCAATTTTGGTACAATTTGGGCTCATTTTGGCCTATTCTACTTGCTCAAACCATTCATTTTTATTGCTTATGCATGCATTTCTTAGTTTATTCATGTTGTTTGTAGGAAGAAGGGTAGGCACTCTCTATACGTGACTAATGCATTTTGATTCCAGGTTTTGGCATTAAAAGGGAGCAAAAGACAACGAAAAAGGAGTTAAGGAGACAACGAGGTGGCACTGCGGGTTTTGGGAGAGGATGTCCACGGTTCTAGGGACATCCCTCGTGATTCCCATCAAGAACTCCGAGCTCTAATCCATCTCCCCTCTGAGCTTAAAAAACGGCCAGCTGTTCTACAGGAACAGCAGTTATAAACTGCTCTACAGGAACAACAATTATGACCATCCTACAAGATCAGCAGTTAAACTCTAGTTGGACAGCCGAGCTCCTAAAATGTAGGACACTTGTTGGATCATCGTTTTTGTATAAGTATGAAGGCCTTAGCCTTAGATAGGTTGTTGAAACTCTCGTATTGCTATTGTAATTTTGGAGCACAGTTCAGTTTTCGTTCCTGTTTGTAAGCCAATTTGGCATGATATCAGTTATGAATAAAGAAGGCAGTTTGTGATCTAGTTTTGAGTTTTTCTTAAGGAGACTATAGCTCTCAGGTTAGGGCCCAACCTGAGAGCCATAGGTCCCCTCTGCTGTAGTGTTGTTTCCATTTCATTTCAGCACTTTGAGCTTTTCATTTACACATGCAATTCGAATTACAAGTTGTTAAGTTGGTCTTTTTCATGAGTTAGATAGGAGTTGCTTATGTTGAATTTGTTTCCACTTGCTTAGTGTAGCAGAGGATAGATATAATCGATTGGAGCTCCAACAAAAAGGTTGTTAAGGCTCACTGCCGTCTCATCTGGGATTGGAGTGAAGTCCATGACTAACCACCAAAAACACACATTTCTTTACTTGATGATTGCTGCAATATAGTCACAGTCACGTTAGATGCTTCCTTGCCATTCACACCTGCACCACACACCTTCATCACAACTTCATGCACATTCTCGTTCGCGTTTAGATTGCTGTTCATTGAATTCACAAGCATAGGTAGTTTAGGTTGATGCATTTTTGGTTGAGTGACAGTCATAAGCATTTGTTTCACTTACACTGCTCTCCCTCATTCCATCACTTCGTCCTCCATCTTGATCACGCATGCAACCATATCTTTGACCCCTGCTCCGCTCTGTTATCTCCCAAAGTTTTGCACTCCTCACGTACTCCCATTCTCTAGCCCTTTCATTGACCTAGCCCTCTATCTTCCAACCTACTCGCTACATTCACTCCCTATCCTATTCTTCCACTTCTACAGCCATCACCAACCTCATTCCTACCTTACACATCTCCCCCTACCATTCCATCACTCCTCCATCACTCCAAACACTCACGGTAGGTCATCCTGTAGCCATTTGTAGACATCCTGTAGAAAACAGAGTATCCTGTAGGATCCTCCACAGCCATCCTGTAGAAGGCCACTCTCTCGGTTGCTGAGCATCTGAATGCGAGGAACCTCTGTGGATGGATGCTAAGGATCCCTAGGGACCTCTCCTAGCCTTCCCAACCTGTCCCATGCTTTCCTTCCTTCTTCATCCCATCTGCACAACCAAACCCTAGTTAGCACAAGATCACCATCATTCCACACACTTAAAGGAAAAATACAAAAACATATCTTTCATGATGCAAGTAGTTTAGATCCATGCATTTGCACCTATTAGAGGTAACAACAGCATTGGTAGAAGTTTCATTCACATTTCTTGCATTGTAGAGGTTAGACTAGTTAAAATTAGGGTTTCCTAGGTTTACATGCTTTGATTTGCTTTCAGTTCATTTTTGTCAAGTAGAGTAGTTTTCCTTTGAGATTAGCTTTCGTCCATCAATTAGCAAGCTTCTTCTGAGAGCCTATAGAAGTTGGCTTGAGCCCTAGCGGACTTGTGCCAGCTGACCAAGTGACAGCTGCGAAAAGAGCTAGTACTTGTGCATATAGCACCGTCGCTTCCAAGTTTGTACGAACTACCGGGTTGATAAAATGAGAGACAGGAAGCCCCAGGAGTTGTAGCATTATTGCTACAATACTGGAGCTCACCATCTTTTTGGCGCCGTTGCCGGGGAAGCGTCAGAGTATTAGTAATTGTTGCTTTTCTTCTACTTCCATACTCTTACTTCTGCTCAGTAGTTTACTTCATTTCCCTTTTTGCAAAAGTAGCTTAGCATTTCTTGCTTTCCTAGATTAGCATTTCCTGCTTTCCTAGATTAATATTTCTTGCTTTCCTAGATTAGCTTTCCAATTTTGCAATTTCATTTGAGCAATATAGTTAGTTGTATATCACTTTGTTTCAGTTTTGCAGGTACCAAAGAAAAAACAAAAGCACTCAAAACAAAAGAAAGAAAAGTCCTTTCCATTTCATGCCTCGTAGGAACCGTGATAGATCAGGCAAATTCCTACCAAACACCCCCACCACATCACTGAGTCACCCTTCACTCTTCTTTGGTGACCGTGACCCAGAGGAACCTATAGGTGAACATCCGAAGATATACCAAGACCCTATAGAAGAAGAAGAGTTAGAGACCACTCCATCTGTAGCCATGGCTGATAATAGGAGAGAAGATGAGAGAATAGAAGGAGCTTTCCCCATCCGAGAGACCAATGGAGAGATGAAAATGAAAAACATTAGCCCCTCTGCTTTGCCTCACTTCCATGGACTGACCACTAAGGATCCTGATACCTTCTTGTTCGATTTCGCTGTCCTTTGTAGAACCTATGACTATACTGAAGATGAGCAAAAGCTGAAGCTTTTCCCTTCCACCCTTAAGGATGCAGCCCTACGCTGGTTCATGGGATTACCTGGGAATAGCATAGCTACTTGGGCTCAGATGCAGCAAGCCTTCAATACCAAGTATAGGGATTATTGTAGGTCCAAGGAAACTAAGGGAGAGATCTTTCGAATGACCATGGGGAATGATGAGTCTTTAGAGGATTATGAGGAGAGGTTCCAACTTAGCTATAAACGGGCCAGGTGCACACTTGACCCTGAATCCCTCAAGTTGGTTCTACTCCGAGGAGTCCCTGAAGATCTCTTAGACACCCTTCACATGTTAGCTGGGGGGGACATTTACCAACTGCCTTATGAGGACATCAAGACTGTGTTCCGAAATCATTCTAGGGCAGCTAGGAAAAGAGGTAGAGGAAATCTCCTCTCCACTGGTGTCCCTTTCTCCAAACATGAGTTTACAAACCAATTAGAAGATCTTAAGAGTGAGGTGAGACAGACCATTGCCATGCAGCTGGACACATTCAGGATCCAGCAGAAGAAAGAAGAAGCTGAGAGAGCCTTGGCTATCTTCTGTCCTAGGTGCACCAGAAGACACCCTAAGAACGAATGTCCATTGCATTCGGTTGAAGTGTGTTTTGTTTGTGAGGAGGACCACCCAACAAATCAGTGTCCAACCTTACCTGGATTTAAAGCCATGTACCAAGGGACTGAAGCCCCCACTGAACCTCTCTACTTCATCAACCAACGGAGGCCTCAAGGATCTAGACCTTATCAGCAGGGGATGCAAGGGGCATCTCAAGCTTATTACAACCCCAACCAATCGACTCCTATGCCTTCCTGGGGTCCCCCTGCTCATCCTTCTTGGTCCATGCCTCCTCCATGGTCTTATCCACCTCAGTATCCTACTCAACCTCCCTCTCATCCATATCACTCACATACCCAGTCGCAGCCTCAATGGAGTGCTCCTCAGTCGGGGTGGAGGCCCCAATACAACACTCCTCCTGCCATTTTGCCTCCACCACCAGTTCAACCTCAGCCTTTACCTCCTGCTCCTCCTAGGCAACCTCAGATGCCTGCTCAACCGAACCCGAACCCCAATAATAGACAGGCTCAGCAAGTATATACTGGGGAGACCTCATGCCCTACCTATGCTGTGGAGATCCAGGAGATCAATCTTAGATCTGGAAAGACTCTTCCAGATCGCCAACCTCCTCCCCCAGAGGATGAGGAAAACCATCAGGAGAGTGAACCAAAGCCTATTCCACCCTTTCCTGAGAGACTAACAACCACCACACAACCTAACCCCGAAGAAGATGAGCTTGTGGGTGAGCTCAAGCAGTTGTGTGTAAAAATCCCACTTCTCCAAGCCATCAAGGATGTGCCTATATATAACAAGCTGGTTAAGGAGAAGTGTTTCAAACACCCATGCAGACGGAAGAAAGATGCCTCAACTATCAATGTCATAGGACAACTGTTTGACCTTATGCTAGGACAAGTCATCTGCCCAAAGTACCTAGATCCTGGAAGCCCTGTAGTAGATGTTCACATCAATGGCACCATTATCCCCCACACCTTGATTGATCTGGGGGCAGTCATCAATGTGATGACCAGAGATACCATGCTTAAACTCAATCTTCAGGGTTCCTTGAGGAAGACCTCGACAGTACTGCAATTAGCAGATCGCTCCACCGTGACTCCCGAAGGGATTGTGGAGGATGTCTTGGTCTCTATTGATTCTTGGGAATACCCTGCAGACTTCCTGGTTCTGCAACCAAAGGCCAAGCTTACTGGATATCCTCTCATCTTGGGAAGGCCTTGGTTAGCTACTGCAGATGCTTACATAAGTTGTCGGGCAGGAAACATGACCATCAAGAATGGTCCCATGTCCAAGCAGCTAGTCCTATACCCTCCTGCCCAACCTTCTTTAGAGCATGATTTACCACTCTGGTTGGAGGAAGGAGAGGAAGAAGAGGTGTACTCTGCAACTCTGTGCACCCTAGATACCAATAGAAAAGACCCTCCTATCGAGGATGATCTGATTGAGACCCTGATCCAGAATCCACCTTCCAGTGCACTATCTTTAGAGAAGTTGGTGGAGGATGCCCAAGCTAGCACCTCAGTGGACCTTTGTACAACCGGCCCTGTCACTCCTAGAGTCAAAAGTGTGGAGTTTGGCCCTGAGAGAGCATTAAAGATCAGCTCCTCCCTATCTCCTTCCCAGGAGAAGGAGTTGTGTAGCCTATTGGCCAGCCACTTAGATGCCTTTGCTTGGAGCTATAAGGAAATGAAAGGAGTCCATCCCTCGGTCTGTACCCATCATATATACATCAAAGAGGATTGTAAACCAGTTAGGCAACCCCAGAGGAGAATGAATCCAGCCCTTAAAGACATTGTCAAGGAAGAATTGCAAAAACTGTTGGATGCCGGATTCATCTACCCCATCTCAGATAGTGAATGGGTGTCCCCTCTAGTGTTGGTTCCCAAGAAGAATGGGAAGTGGAGGATCTGTGTAGATTACCGTGAGCTGAACAAAGCTACCAAGAAAGACCATTTCCCCCTACCTTTCATAGATCAAGTGTTGGATGGACTGGCAGGAAATAAGTTCTTCTCTTTCCTGGATGGGTTTAGCGGGTACAATCAAATCCAAATCAGCCCGGAAGACCAAGATAAGACCACCTTCACCTGTCCTTGGGGTACCTTTGCCTACAGAGTCCTTCCCTTTGGGCTATGCAATGCTCCTGCTACTTTTCAGAGAGCTGTCTTGAGCATCTTCTCGGAGTTGGTCCATGATGCAGTGGAAATATACATGGATGACTTTACCCCTTATGGGGCCAACTTCCAGGAAGCATTGTCCAACTTGGGAAAGGTCCTAACCAAGTGCACTGAGATGAAATTGTCCCTTAGTCCTGAAAAATGTGAATTCCTAATGACTGAGGGGACCATGCTAGGCCATACTATTTCTTCCCAAGGATTGCAGGTGGATCCCAACAAAATTGCTCTCATCAAGAGGGTTCCACCTCCTCAAAAAGTAAGGGATGTCCGGAGTTTCTTGGGATTAGCAGGATACTACCGGAGATTCATTAAGGACTTCAGCAAGTTAGCCTCACCATTGTTTGGTCTGTTGGCAAAAGATGTGGATTTTAAGTGGACTGACGATTGTCAGAGGAGTTTGAATGAGATAAAGGACAAGTTGGTGTCAGCACCAATCTTGAGAGGTCCAAACTGGGCCCTACCTTTCCACATCCACACTGATGCCTCAAACAAAGCCATAGGTGCAGCCTTAGGACAAGTTGAGGAAAAACTTCCATATGCCATTTACTTCGTTAGCAAAAACTTGTCCAAAGCCGAGCTGAACTACACTGTAACCGAGAAGGAATTCTTAGCTGTGGTCCACGCACTGAACAAGTTCCGACATTATATTACCGGTTACCAGAATTTTGTACATACTGACCATGCTGCTATTAGATATTTGATGAATAAACCAGATGTGAATGCTCGTATTATTAGATGGTTACTTTTATTGCAGCAGTTTGATCTAACCATTGTTGATAAACCGGGAAGAGAAAATGTTGTTGCTGACTTCTTGTCTAGATTGGATTTGTCTGCAGATGAAGATGGGACGGTGGATGACCAGATGCTTGATGAGCATCTGTTTGCTATATCAGTACTCTCTCCATGGTTTGCTGATATAGCAAACTACCTTGTTTCAGCTCAGTTCCCTCCGCACCTCTCTTCAAAAGAGAAGAGCAAAATCATCAGAAAGAGTGCCTCATTTACATGGATTGGGGGAAATCTGTTCAAGCTTGGCCCCGATCAGATCTTAAGGCGTTGTGTAAGGGAAGAGGAAGTCTTTGACATCCTCCTCACCTGTCACGATGGGCCTTGTGGAGGACATTTTGCAGCAAAGAGAACTGCCTTCAAGATTCTGCAGGCAGGCTACTATTGGCCCACACTACATCAAGATGTCAGAAGATATGTCAGCCAGTGTGACCAATGCCAAAGAATGGGGAAACCGACCCAAAAGGATGAGATGCCTCTCCAACCTCAAGTGACTCTTGAGCCATTTGAGAAGTGGGGCATGGACTTTGTGGGTCCAATCAATCCCTCTTCGAGGCAAAGATCCTACATCATTGTGTGCACTAACTACCTGACGAAGTGGGCAGAGACCAAAGCCATCAAAGCAGCAACAGAAGAAAAAGTGGCCGAGTTCTTGAGAGAGAACATCTTCTATAAGTTTGGCTATCCAAGAGAGCTGGTCACCGATCAAGGGAGCCAGTTCACCTCCCACTTGGTTGAAGATCTCCTAGCTCATCACAAGATCAAGCATAGAACCTCCACTCCCTATCATCCTCAAGCAAATGGGCAGGTGGAGGTCACCAATAGAGCATTAGAGGGGATCTTGACCAAAGTGGTGAGCAGCAGCAGAAAGGACTGGGCAGATCGCCTGGTTGAAGCCACCTGGGCTTACAACACCACTTGGAAGACCACCACCGGTTTCACACCTTATGAGTTGGTCTATGGGAAGAAGGCTTTGCTGTCCATTGAGTTTGAGTATAACACTTTGAGGATGGCAGCTCAGCTGGACCTAGATCTCAGCCATGCACAACAAGAAAGGTTATTGCAGCTGAATGGATTGGATGAGCACCGCATGCAGGCCCTCCTTCACTCAGAAGTGGTTCAACTTCAGAGAAAGGTGTGGCATGACCAACATCTCCATGACAAGCAATTCCAGCCGGGAGATTGGGCTTTGTTGTATGACTCCAGATTCAAAGATTTCAAGGGGAAGTTGAGAACCAGATGGCTAGGGCCATATGTAGTGGAGCAGTGCCATGACAATGGATCTGTCCTCATTCGAACCATTGATGAGGAAGCCATTCCCATGCTTGTCAATGGGCACCGATTGAAGATCTACAGGAAGCCCCCTCAAGACAAGAGTTTATCAGCACTATGGATAAATCTGTTTTGGTCATAGAGAAGGGTTCTGCCTCCATTTTGGGCATACCCTGAAGAGAAAAAAAAAAAAAAAAAAAAAAAAAAAAGAGAAAAAAGAGAGAAAAATAAAGATCCTTGGGTGAAAACCTCTCTGAGGCGCCCAAGGCAGGCAGTAGGGATGAAAACCTCATTGAGGCGCTCTTATTGTCTTTCAAAAAAAAAATAAAAAAATAAGAAAGTTAAAAAAGATCCTTGAGTGAAAACCTCTTTGAGGCGCTCAGGGCAGGTAGCAAGGGTGAAAACCTCTTTGGGGCGCCCCTGCTATCTTTTCAAAAAAAAAAAAAAAAAAAAAGAGAGAAAAAAAAAAGAAAAAAACAATAAGCACAATAAAAGTTTTGCATGCAGATGTTCTATGGAGGAGAAGAAGCCTCTCCACTCCAAGCCAGGGGCCTTCATCATGCTATCAAAGGATGTCATCAACACCTCCTCCAAGAATAACAATGTTTTTCAAGGTATGTGCAATTTTTATCATGATTTGGATCTTCTAGAGGAAGATACAGTTTTCTACAGGAACAGACAGTCTTCCTACAGGAAGACGCGGATCTTCTACAGGAAAGTGCAAAATTTCTACAGGAAGCTCTGTGTTCTACAGGAAACTTCCTGTAGAAGGTTACGACGGCCGAAATGTGTTTCAAATGAAGATCTAGCGACTGAGGAGTGGATTGAATGCATGCATGCCACTGATGGCACCCCTGAACATTGCTATTATCTTGCTCCACCATCCTCGTCGCCATGCAACCAAGATCCCTGCAGCAGCACAACAAAGCAATGAGTTCTCGTGAAAAAACATCTGTCAAAGAAAAACCAAGCACCGAGAGCCATACCACATCCACGTTATGCATCAGAAGTGCTGGGATCGTGATCGAGAAGCCAGAACCGCCAGCATGCAGCATGCACCCAAGGAGGTGAGACTGTTGCAAGGCTATCGCGGGAATCTTGTAGCAGTCAAACCTGCAGGAGTGGATGCCATTCATCGGCCAGCCATCTGCAAGCAAAACGCGGGTGCATGCAACCAGAACGTCCACCACAGCGCCAGCATCCCGTGACCACGAGCCTCCGGACTGTGTAAGCCACATGCAGCAGGTAGATCCGTCGTCCAAAAACCTGAAAATCATATGCAGACGCGCGCAGGTAAGTGTTCTAATCCTTCTCTCCATCAAATCGCATGGATATTACTTTGATTTGTTTTGCATGGCATAAAGGTGAATGGTTGAGCGGCCGTAAGGCCAGTTGACTGGCCACATCGGCTAGTGAAGGGATAGTAGGATGATGAGGTGGCAGCCACAACAAAGGACACACGCAGCACGCACGTGAAGATCAGTCCCGTCAACCGTGAAACGAGTTTAACCGAAAAGGGCGGCGACAGATCTGTAGGAATGAATGCGGCAGCAAGCGAATGTGCAGGCGGATGATGGGTGATGTCACCCAACGGTCCGGCGGGGACAACTCACCCCCCGCGCCACGGGCTGCGCCGATTCAAAATCTAATCGGCTCGATTAAACGTGTATATCCATCAACCTCACTTCAAGACTCGAGTAGCTCCTCTGATTACCTCTGCATGTTGATACGCCAAGCTCTCGGCTACCTGAACGCTGGTAAGGCACCTCTCGACCGCTGTCCAACTATAGCTCCCCCCGAAGTCTGCGCACTGCTCCTACAGGAACAGTTTCTACAGGAACGCAGTCCTACAAGAAAGCAGTATCTACAGGAAGGTGAAGTCTTCACGTAAAAAAGGTGGCGGAAAAGAAGTAACCCTGAAACTCCTTCCGCAATTGGTTTTCAAAGGTGGCAAGGTCATTATTCACAGTCTGGTCATAAAAGATATTGGATTGCCGTGCCTATACTATCGCTTCTACAGGATAGCAGTATAATTAGACTGTGGTCTGTGAATTCATTGCATGCTCTGTCTCTAAGACCGAATTTCCTTTGTATCTACCGCCTTTGGTCAAAACCACTGTGTTCGTCATGCCTGGTGGGTTTATCAGGCGAGAGCCCACTGATTCAAATACATTAAGGAGAAACCCGGCAGTGGTTGAGCTCTTCACTAGAGCACAATGGATGCCTTTTTTGTGATAAGCTACAGGGCTACGATGATGAAGTACCGAGGAATTCTTACAGGCCTTGAAGCCTAAATCCCTGACACTGGCCACGGTAAGCTTCAGAGGTCTCAGCCTCCAACTCACCCCAGAGCATATAAGTCGAATCACAGAACTGCCCATGGGTCTGCCGTGGATAAAGAAGAGCGGAAGCAGAGCCAGCAAGCAAAGAAGGAATTCTTCCCCCTGAAGAATCATTCACAGAGGACAAAAATGGGGTGAAAAGGACAAGCCTGTTGCCACCGTGGAACGAAGTCAGTTTGCAGATTATGAAATATATCACCTGTGAGGGTCGTTACAGCATCATATATGCGTATCACTTTAGGCTGCTTAATGAACTAAGACACCAGATTGACCTCCCTGCAGCACAGAGGCTGAGCATTCCTTACTTTTTACTGCAGTCCTTGATGGAGTGCTCTACAAAGCTCAAGGACGGAATCCCTGATCAGATAGCCCATCATGGGTTGATAAAATTGCTTGTGGAGGATGCTCTCCACTCATATAAAGTCCCCCTCGCATGGGAATCATTTAGGAACTTAACAAGAGAAGGGGACATAAAGATGTTGCTTGAAGAAACGGGGTCCTCTAGCGGTGAAGAAGAAGAGCCCGTAGCCAAGAGTAAGAAAGGGAAAAGCAAAAAGGTCCCGACTCCAACACAGAAGAAAGGACGAAAGGAGAAGGAGGAGGGAAAGGATGACAGAGCAAAAGAGGACACCCCCATCCTGTCAGCAAGGGAACAGAGGTTGAAAAGCAGGGCAGTCAAGACTGAGGTGGTCCCTGCCAGCCCAAGCACCTCGTCAGCTCCTGCAGTCAAAGCCAAAAGCAAAATCCATGCAGCCAAGCAAGAAAAGGTGGCGAGAGTTGCATCTGCAGGAACGCAAGCACAGGCTTCTACAGGAAGCCCGGAAACAAAGACAAAGGCTTCTACAGGAAGCCCGAAGATCAGTAAGGAGCAGGCTTCTACAGGAAGCCCAAGAGCAACAACCAAGGCTTCTACAGGAAGCACGAAAATCATTGGAGGACAGGCTTCTACAGGAGGCCCAAAAACGAAGAAAGAGGCTTCTACAGGAAGCCCGAAAGTGCAACCACAGGCTTCTACAGGAAGCCCGAAGACAGAGACAGGGGCTTCTACAAGAAGCCCGAGATTGGAAAGAGGGGCTTCTACAAGAGGTACGAAGGTCATTGAGAAACAGCCTCCTATAGAGAGTCCGAAGACAAAGAAAGAATCTTCTACAGGAAGCCCGAAATCTAAAAAGGAGAGGCCCTCTACAAGGAGCTCCGAGAGAGCAAAACGCAAGAAAGAGAAGGCTGGCATTCTTGAGAAGGAGGCAGCAGTGGCACTGGCTGCCCTCAGCACACCTCCAAAACCGAAAGAGAAAAGGGAGAGGGAGACCCCTCTACCACCTGAAGCCAGGAGAAGCAAGAGGATGACCACGGGCAAGCCACAGCCTCCACCCAGCAGCCAAACCACTTCAGGGGATGTCCCTACTTCACCCAGTACAAGGACCCCCTCTAAAACATCAGCCACCCCCGAAAAGGGGAGCCCAAAAATAACTTCCTGGACACGAAAGATAGGCCAGTCGCCTTCCGAAGCCCGACTCAAGGAAATAGAAAAGGGGAAGGAAACATCACCCTCATCACCACCAGGGGCAGAGAAGGCAGGGCCATCAAAAGCAGAAAAGAAAGAGCCTGTTCCGGTCCCGAGTCCTCAGCCAAGGACAAGGAGCAGGAGCAAGGTTGCTCAAGGATGAGCAAATGGTTCAGCTGGGGGGTGATGATGAGCCCCAATTTTGGTACAATTTGGGCTCATTTTGGCCTATTCTACTTGCTCAAACGATTCATTTTTATTGCTTATGCATGCATTTCTTAGTTTATTCATGTTGTTTGTAGGAAGAAGGGTAGGCACTCTCTCTACGTGACTAATGCATTTTGATTCCAGGTTTTGGCATTAAAAGGGAGCAAAAGACAACGAAAAAGGAGTTAAGGAGACAACGAGGTGGCACTGCGGGTTTTGGGAGAGGATGTCCACGGTTCTAGGGACATCCCTCGTGATTCCCATCAAGAACTCCGAGCTCTAATCCATCTCCCCTCCGAGCTTAAAAAACGGCCAGCTGTTCTACAGGAACAACAGTTATAAACTGCTCTACAGGAACAGCAATTATGACCATCCTACAGGATCAGCAGTTAAACTCTAGTTGGACAGCCGAGCTCCTAAAATGTAGGACACTTGTTGGATCATCGTTTTTGTATAAGTATGAAGGCCTTAGCCTTAGATAGGTTGTTGAAACTCTCGTATTGCTATTGTAATTTTGGAGCACAGTTCAGTTTTCGTTCCTGTTTGTAAGCCAATTTGGCATGATATCAGTTATGAATAAAGAAGGCAGTTTGTGATCTAGTTCTGAGTTTTTCTTAAGGAGACTATAGCTCTCAGGTTAGGGCCCAACCTGAGAGCCATAGGTCCCCTCTGCTGTAGTGTTGTTTCCATTTCATTTCAGCACTTTGAGCTTTTCATTTACACATGCAATTCGAATTACAAGTTGTTAAGTTGGTCTTTTTCATGAGTTAGATAGGAGTTGCTTATGTTGAATTTGTTTCCACTTGCTTAGTGTAGCAGAGGATAGATATAATCGATTGGAGCTCCAACAAAAAGGTTGTTAAGGCTCACTGCCGTCTCATCTGGGATTGTAGTGAAGTCCATGACTAACCACCAAAAACACGCATTTCTTTACTTGATGATTGCTGCAATATAGTCACAGTCACGTTAGATGCTTCCTTGCCATTCACACCTGCACCACACACCTTCATCACAACTTCATGCACATTCTCGTTCACGTTTAGATTGCTGTTCATTGAATTCACAAGCATAGGTAGTTTAGGTTGATGCATTTTTGGTTGAGTGACAGTCATAAGCATTTGTTTCACTTACACTGCTCTCCCTCGTTCCATCACTTCGTCCTCCATCTTGATCACGCATGCAACCATATCTTTGACCCCTGCTCCACTCTGTTATCTCCCAAAGTTTTGCACTCCTCACGTACTCCCATTCTCTAGCCCTTTCATTGACCTAGCCCTCTATCTTCCAACCTACTCCCTACATTCACTCCCTATCCTATTCCTCCACTTCTACAGCCATCACCAGCCTCATTCCTACCTTACACATCTCCCCCTACCATTCCATCACTCCTCCATCACTCCAAACACTCACGGTAGGTCATCCTGTAGCCATTTGTAGACATCCTGTAGAAAACAGAGTATCCTGTAGGATCCTCCACAACCATCCTGTAGAAGGCCACTCTCTCGGTTGCTGAGCATCTGAATGCGAGGAACCTCTGTGGATGGATGCTAAGGATCCCTAGGGACCTCTCCTAGCCTTCCCAACCTGTCCCATGCTTTCCTTCCTTCTTCATCCCATCTGCACAACCAAACCCTAGTTGGCACAAGATCACCATCATTCCACACACTTAAAGGAAAAATACAAAAACATATCTCTCATGATGCAAGTAGTTTAGATCCATGCATTTGCACCTATTAGAGGTAACAGCAGCATTGGTAGAAGTTTCATTCACATTTCTTGCATTGTAGAGGTTAGACTAGTTAAAATTAGGGTTTCCTAGGTTTACATGCTTTGATTTGCTTTCAGTTCATTTTTGTCAAGTAGAGTAGCTTTCCTTTGAGATTAGCTTTCGTCCATCAATTAGCAAGCTTCTTCTGAGAGCCTATAGAAGTTGGCTTGAGCCCTAGCGGACTTGTGCCAGCTGACCAAGTGACAGCTGCGACAAGAGCTAGTACTTGTGCATATAGCACCGTCGCTTCCAAGTTTGTACGAACTACCGGGTTGATAAAATGAGAGACAGGAAGCCCCAGGAGTTGTAGCATTATTGCTACAATACTGGAGCTCACCAACCGGGTCGACTGCCGCCTCAACCTTTTGACTTTCGTCTGGTATGGATTCAGCGGGTTTATCTTCAATGATAGATGCTTCGACCAACCACAATGGCGTGTCAGTCGGATTTTCAACTAGTGATGGACTTGGCAAGAGTTTCTTATATCCAGGAGGAAGCCGTAGCGGTGAAGCAGGACGGTTATCCAAGACTCTTTTAGCTTCGTCTAGGAAGGGACAACGGTGGACGACATGATCGCCTTCACACAGTTTACAAGGAAATTTACATTTCCTTTTCTGTCCAAATACTTCGCTTTCACTAGTTGATGGTGTACTTTCAACATGATCTTCAGAGGTTGATGACACTGGATTGTGCAAACGAGGAGACCAGTCCCTTAAGATCCGAGGGATGCAAGGACAATCTCGATGATAGTGGTCTCCTTTGCAAATGACACATGGAGATTTAGGCTTGGACGGTGTAGTGTGTGGATTTTCGCTAGACGACGCACGGTTACCCCTTTTTGCCTTTGGCTCCTTCTTCTTCTTTTCCTTCTTCTCCTTCCCCTTCTTCTCCTTCTTAGTTACTTGATTTTTGGCTTTACCAGCTTCATCAAGCGAAGAGGAAGGAGGAGAGGGAGAATCGGACGAAGTAGAAGGTTGGGGGGTAACTTTAGTATCATCTAGTTGCTGACTTGATTGTTCAGGAATCACGGTGTTCTGAACGACGAAGGTCGAGAAGAGCCATATTGGCAAGCCAATCGTCAATCCTGGAAGCGACAATGTGGCCATATGAGGTGCACCAACATCTCCCCAAGAGGAGAAAGGACTAGGATTTCTTCCAAGGGGAAATCCTTGGTGGGTGGACTCCATTTTCCTCAACCTAAGACCAACGTGAGAATAGTGATATTATTCCAATTAAAATAAATTTTAGATGCTTTGACACAACTTGTTTTTTCAATTTTTAAGAGTCGAGAAAAAACAAAAGATGACTCTAGTCGCCTTCGATTTTTAATGAGCTTGAAGTGACAAGTGCTCAGATGGACCTTTTCCTTTAAGGAGTCTGAAAAGGAACGAAAGAGACTACTCTAGAAATATAGACAGAGGGATTACCAAACCAATCGCAAAACTATAGAATACTTTTTACGGTACGACAGTCAATCTTCCCGAATGTTGTGTTCAGTGCATTTCGATCGATAGGGCGGTAGGCACGACTTCCTATGGATAAAGGATATAGCCTACTGTGGTCTCCCAATATATACTCGACGGTACGTGGGAGCACAAGTCCGTACTGGCACTTGTCGTCTCAAAGAGGAGGAATCACCCAACCAACAATGAAAGCGATAGTTACCAGGCTTTACAACACCGGAATACGTCTCTAGCCTAGACTTCTAGATGTTGTGTGTTAGGTTCCAAAGCGTTTTTATGTTCATTGAATTTATTTTACAGTTGATCTTTCTTAAGAAATTTTCCTTTTAGGTTCACCGCGTGATGTAGATATACAATTCCTAAAATGCAATCTAAGATGATAAACAATCATTTAATCTTCTTTTTGCAATGAAAATCCTAGCTACTAAAGAAAGAGAGATGATATTCTTTCAACATAGAGCAGAGAGCACACACTAGATGTGCTGTCCTAAATCAAACCAACAAGTAGTCTAAATGCAAATGCACATGCATGTATTTGTTTTCAGCTTTCTTAATGTGTGAATGACAAGAAGAATGCTAAGTACAAATCTGAATTATCTTTTCAAAGCGACAGTACTAACAAATTTCTCTTCAAAAACAAAAGGAAGATAATGATGACACTTTGCGACTTTGAATTGAAAACTACTTTCGACACTTGAAAAACTACTAATTCAAATCAAATAAAAGAGTAACTGTATAATCGACCATCAAGAACAATAGAATTCTTTTCTTTGACTGAAAACGACACTTGCGACACTTCCAAATCAAAAGACGACAGTTTGATTACGCTACTTTTTGTAAAAGAGAACTGTAAATGGTGCACAATACATAAAAACATTCACAATTCTTGCGGAATCATGCAAAGGAAGGGAGTTTCCACAGTGGTATACTGATCACAGGCAGCAAAACTCCTGAATAAAGCTGAAAAGAGTGAACACAGAAACCAAAATCTGGAAGTAGAAGAGGTCTTGTCTGATCAGCGCACCTGCAACACAGGGAAAGTGCGATGCAGCGCACCTACTGCACACAGGAGGTGCGATGCATCCATATTCCCAAGAAGAGAAAGTGCGATGGTCCAGGGACAAGACTTCAACTTGGTTCTTGGTCACAGTTTGCAGCTTAGTTCAGGGATTTAGGCCGAGCTAATGATAGTCAGTAAATAGAAATCACAGGGGCTGATCTAATGAGGTTACTAGAGCCACCACTAGGGCAATTAAGATGTTTGCAAATCGATTGTTCAGTTTATAAACAAAACCCGGAGATAGACTGAAGCAACATTGATCTACTTTGCACTTGCATAGCAAATGAAGTTCGAAGGTTAGCTGGCTTAACTTCAGGCTCCGTCTGTAAGTTTATAAAACAAACAAGTATAGACAAGCAAACAAGCTATTCTCTCCCCAGTGGAGTTTCCATTTTGTTATCGGGAAATCTAGTGTCTATGCAGAGTTGCTAGTCCCACTAAGATGGGTAGCTATCTTAGAAACAAACAGATTAAAGTTACTTTCGCTTTCCTTTCTGAGAAGTAGATAGGAGAAGATCAAAGAATACCAACCTCAATTCTTCGCTCGGTTCTTTGCTTGTTCCTTCTCCTCACTGACAGGTCTTTGCCACTTCTCCCTTGGCCACTCCGCTTCAAAGAGTACCTGTAAAGTCAAAGCAGCATAATACCTTCAAAGTGCAAAGATCTACAATCATAAACAATATAGGACCAGATATATATTGACCACACAAATGCATATACTATCAAACATACAATAATGTGGAGGAAAACTTGAATAGCTTTATTAATATGAAGATTGGAAGAGAGGATTACAACCCATTGTTCTGACCCAACGTCATCCTCCCAGCATGAAAGCCCTTCTTCACCTCATGAAAAGCTTAGATCACCCAACACTATGATATTCCACCAGGAAACCAACAGCGCTTCCTTACAAGATACAAAATTCCAGCCTCTGGATCTCTAAGATGAGGGATCCATATATAAATGATTTCAAGCAGGTGAGTCAGCTTCTGGGATTTTGATTAGTGTCTTCTCTCTGATATTTCTTGATTCCACTTGGAGATTGATGATCTCTTACTCATCCCTAGGCGAATTCAGAGAGGCAAGTGTCACAGGAGAAGTTTCTGGAAGATTCCATGATCCTCCACCTCGCCAACTATCTCTGCCATTTGTCCATTCTCACCCATCGCACCCTACAGAAGGGCTTTCCAGTATGCATCTCACCTTTTACACTAGGCAGGTGAGATGCATCGCACCCTTAGCACTGAGCAACCTGTATGGTCCAGTCTTGACCAGTTTTGAGCAGTTTCCTGTGGAGAACTTCTAGGAGATGATGTAATCAGCTAACCTTATTTCTTTAGGGCATGAAACAACACTTTTAGGGACTCATAAGCCCTTGGTTTATGGACATATATGATTGGGGTTGCAGTGCCCAAAAATGTCTATAACAGGGACATTTTTTTGTATTGTTGTAGCCATAACAATACCCAGTCGCCTACATAAAAAATTCTCTCTATGATGTTGATTTTTTTGTTGTTTGATTTGATTATGTGACAAAGCGAGGTTATCCTTTAAGAGTTGTAGAACTTGTTGTTGATTTTTGATGTGATCTTCTATTGCTTGAACCTTAGAACTTTCTCTTAAAGATGATGTGATGGATGGTGTATGATATCCATAAAGTGCCATAAATGGGGTCATTTTTGTTGAATTGTTATACCACCATTCAACCAAAGGTAACCACTTGACCCATTGTGTTTTTTTTTCAGATACAAAGCAATGAAGATATCCTTCCAAACATCTGTTCACTATCTATGTTTGTCCATCTGTCTTGAGAGTTTGAGGAGTGGTAATTCCTGCCAGTCCACTACAAGATATAGTCAAATTCATTTATTCTTTCTCTAGGGTTGGTTCCTAGTGTATATCTTTTTCTTTTGATGTTTCTTGATCCTTTTCTTCCTCCTCTTCATAATCTATGTAAAATAATTCCTTCTCAACACACTTATGACCTTTAATATATTTTTTATCACAACTATAACAAAGCATGTTTTATCTTTTTTCTTCCAATTGTTGTGGTGTCAACCTTGTAGGTTGTGGAAGGCTAGGAGAAACAACACTTCCATCTTTATAGCTGTGAGTGGTTGGATTACTTGTTGCCATAATTTTTCTTTAAATTTTTATTGCCAATCTGAATGTCTTCTTTAATGAATCAGGTTCCTAGATAAGAACCTCTTGTTGAATGTTATCCTTTAAAGTCACTATGAAAACATTTATGAGCCTCATTATTGAGTAATTATATGGGCCTTAATTGGCGTTAATTCACCTCCTAGATTAGTCAAACCAACTATTCTCACAACTTATTACATACTTTTGATTATATTTTGTTTATGAAATGAGTTAAAGTTGGATATTTGGCTTTCTGGTCTAATGTGCATGTAGTACAAGAATAAAGGATAAAAGTAAGGAAAAATGCAGGTATAAATGATAAAAGCAAAGAACTATGGCAAAGACTTTGTTAAAGACTCAAATGGGACAAGGGAAAGTAACTATAGGAGGTAAATACTCTTCATTTACTACCCTTCCATTCAAATATTCCACCATTAGCTCGGAATGCACACATCCATCACTTTGAAGACTAAAAGATAGCCAAGCAAGGGAAAGGGACAGAAAACAATTTATCTTAAGTTGGGAGCCAAGCCTCCCTATGGGAAGGAGGTCGTTAGAGACTTCAAATGTATAAATAGAGAGGCTTAGGACCTCATTAGGATTCAGAATTCATTTGTAAAAACTTTGTTTTATTTCTGAGTTGCAAAGACTTGTGATAGTTTGCTCTGTAATCCATGGTTTCTACAATAAGAATGAGTTTTGTTTAAAGCCGGCTCTGAGTTAACTTTGAGGGCTGAAGCTCTTGGGTTAGGGCCCAACCCAAGCAGCCACAACTCCTCTTTACTGTACATTTATGCTAGCATATAGTTCTATTCTATTCATTTGTTTAAGTAGCTTCCTGGTTCTGTTTACGTGCTTAAATAGATTTCTAGTTTACTTGTTCATTTGCTTAAATAGATTTCTAGTTTACTTGTTCATTTGCTTAAATAGATTCATGGTTTTTCATTAGTTATTTGTTGAAGTAGCTTTCTGGTTCTGTTCATCTGTGTTGTGCTTCAGTTTACTTTCATTTATGCCTTCTTTCAGTTCACAGGTTAGTTAAGGGAAAAAGATCACTATCAGGTTGTGTGCAGGTGTTTTAGCCTCATCTCCTCCCTCTGGGACCATGACTTGAGGAAGAGACCCTCCAGCAACCCCAAAAACACAGTTCCTGGTTCTCGCATGGGCTATGGAGTTCGTTTTTTAAAGCATTTGTTTGTTCACCCGCACTGGTTCTCTCTGTAATTTTCATTTGAAACTGCCTCCAACATGTTCCTCATCCATCGCTTCATCGTCGTCCGATCACCAACAAACCTTCATAATCACCGTCCAATTCATTATTTTCTCCAACTGCTGCCTCGAGTGGAGTCCACCACTCACTTTATGAACTTTAAGTCCCCACCGTCAATCTGCCTTGCCTGATCCGACGACAGTCGCTTCACCTGATCACCAACTAGATTGGTTGATCTCCACTATTGATCAGCCCCACCTGATCCAACGGTTGTCTTGCGATATCACATGGATTTCTGTCTGATCGTTATCCGCTTGAAGGCACGCGATGAGAGTGGTTTCTCCATGCTATGTGTCGCCCAATTAGGCTAATTGTGCAAAATTTTAGAAAACCACTTACAGCTTTGAGGGCACGCGATAAATAGCTTACCGCCCTCTAAACCTGCTCCAGCATTTCTGCATATTTCTTTTGCCTCTGCGATATAATCTCAGTCATCCATCTCCGGTTAACCCTGTTCATTCTTCTATTCACTCAATCGTCGTGATATAATCTCCACTGTTCATCCTGTTCATTAACCCTATTCGCCCATCTATTTACGTAACTTCCCGCGATCCAATCTCCACCGTTAATTTTCCTTTCACCCAACTGATCCAATGGTTCTTATGCACTGTTGCTCCCTCACGTCCTCCTTTCCCTAATTTCGACCTCCGATTGCTTTTTCTGCTTGAAACTTGATTTAGCCTAAGTTTCTTTGTTACACCTTAGTCTAGTTTTGATGCTCTTTACTTTTGCAACTTAGATAATTAGCATTAGGTTAGTGTTAATTTGGCAATTCTGGTTAGCATAGCTGTTTAATTGGTTAGTTAGGTTATGGTGTAAGTTTAGTATTTCATGTTGTTTTCTTCATTACTGCAATAGAGTAGCTCTAGAATAGGTTTGTTCTCCTTCCATCAAGGAATTAAGCTTCTTATGACCCTATAGAAGTTTGGCTTGGAACCCCTGGGGCCTCTTGCCAGACAAGCAGTGACAACAGGCAGGACCTTCACTTCTACTTGTTCATATAGCACTATCACCTCCAAGTTTGTATGAACCCCGGGTTGATAAGTAAAGCTGGTAGCCCTAGGAGTCGCAGCATTACTGTTGCAATACCTAGGCTCATCACTTTTTGGCACCATTGCCAGGGAGGTGTCTAAGTAGAAGTGATTAATGATTTCTTCTATTTCTAGTTTCCAAACTTTCTTTTCTTCTACTTCTAGTCTTCAACTTTCTTCCATTAGTTTATTTCTAAAAAAGTAGTCTAGTTTCTTTCTTTCTTTTAGTTGTCATTATCTGTTTTCCTTTCCATTATGCAAATACTTTCTAGATTTAACAAAATATTACAAAAGCCAACCCAAAAACATTTCCTTTCATGCCTCGTAGGATTAGGGACACTTCAGGGAAATTCTTGTCAAATACCCCCACTGCATCCAATAGGCAACCTTCTCTCTTCTTTAGTGACGGTGAATTGGAAGACCCTTTAGGTAAGCAACCTTACTTATTTGAGGAACCTACAAAAGAAGAAGGGGAAGAACCCATTCCTACTGAACCAATGGCTAGAAACCAAAATGACAAGAGATAGAGAGAGAATTGAGAGTGCCTTCCCCATCAGGGAAACTAATGGAGACACCAAGATGAAGAATATAAGCCCCTCTACTCTACCTCATTTACATGGCCTGACCACAGAGGATTCTGACACTTTCCTATTTGAATTTGTTGTTATATGCCGAACCTATGAGTATACAGAGGATGAGAAAAAGTTAAAATTATTCCCATCTACCCTCAAGGATGCAACATTGTGCTGGTTCATGGGTTTACCTGGAGATAGCATCACAACTTGGGCTCAGATGCAGCAGACTTTTAACAACAAATATAGGGACTAATGTAGGTCAAAGGACACTAAAGAAGAGATTTTTAGGATGACCATAGGCCAGGATGAATCACTAGAAGACTATGAAGAAAGATTCCAACTTAGTTACAAAAGGGCCATGTGCACACTTGACCCTGAGTCACTAAAGTTAGTCCTGCTTAGAGGAGTAAGGGAAGATCTTTTGAATAACTTACATATCATAGCAGGAGGAGATGTCTACCAATTACCCTATGAGGATATCAAGACTGTTGTTAGAAACCATTCTAGGTCAGCCAGGAAGAAAGGTAGTGGTAGTCAACCTATGGCCAGTACATCATCCTCGAACTTATCCATCAAGGGTGAAATTGGAAATATGCTAGAAGACTTCAAAAGTGATATGCTGCAAACCCTTGCCTTGCAATTAAACACCATGAAAATCATAAGGAAGCAAGAGGAGGCAGAGAGATCCTTGGCCAACTTTTGTCCTAGATGCACCAGGAGGCATTCCAGGAATGAATGTCCATTGAATTGTATTAAGATTTTCTTAGTATGTGAAGAAAGCCACTCCACAGACAAGTGACCTTATTTAACTAGACTCAATGCTGTATATCAAGGAGATGAAGGGGTCATTGAGCAGCTGGTGGGCCCTAGTATTGCAGCAATAATGCTGCAACTCCTAGAACTCCCTTCTTTAATTTTATCAACACGGTAGTTCGTAAAAAACTTGGAAGCGACGGTGCTGTATGCACAAGTACTGGCTCTTGCCGCGGCTGTCACTTGATTAGCTGGCACAAGTCCGCTAGGAGCTTAAGCCAACTTCTATGAGCTCTTAGAAGAAGCTTTTTAACTGATGGATGAAAGCTAACTCAAAGGAGGCTAATCTACTTGCAGAAAGAAACTAAAAGCGGAAAGGAAATGCAAACCCTAGCAAACCCTAGTTTTATCGACTAACCCTACTGATGCAAGAAAGAGGATGCAAGCTACTGAAAGAGATGCCATTGACTTCTAGGAAGGTAAAATGCATGTGTCTAAGCTACTTCTACAGTAATTGTTTGGTCAATTTAGTGTGTCCTAAATTTCTATTTAAAATGTCAATCCGATAGTCGTAAACTGCTGAAGTGAAGTGCACTGTATATGCAAGATAACCGATTTCTTAGTTCTTTGTCGTTTTTGAGTTTTTGGTTTGTTTTTGGGTTTATCTTCTCTTGATTCCCTAATGTGAGATGGCAGAATTGAAAGTAAAGTATGGATGGCAATGGTGATTTCTACAATGATTTTCCAAACTTTAAAGTTCTCAAAAAGAAGGTTTCAAACTGGCTATGATGAAATCAATTCTCAAAATAAAATAAAAATGTACCAAAACAGTGAACTAGTGACAATGAAGCCCAGTATCCTTACTGCTGTATAAAAAGAAAATAAAAACTGAACTCAAAGCAATTCAAAGACTGTAAGCAAAGCAAACTAAATCACACTACTTCAACTCATATTCTGACCCTTCACCTTTCAAGTCGCTCTGGCTATAGGAAGTAATCATAAACAAATTGAGTAATATGATATCTAAATTGCAGGAAATGAAATTGCATAAAATGAAACTAAGATTTAACTACTCATTCATATTTCAATTCCTGAAAATGACATAAGTAATTTAATCA
Source organism: Pinus tabuliformis (assembly GCA_031772625.1). Taxonomy (NCBI): domain Eukaryota; kingdom Viridiplantae; phylum Streptophyta; class Pinopsida; order Pinales; family Pinaceae; genus Pinus; species Pinus tabuliformis. The sequence continues at coordinate 821,906,418 of CM062812.1, forward strand.
CTAACTTGTAGGAAAGTAAACTAAATCATACTACATCAAGTAATATTCTGATTCCTCACTATTTGAGTCGCTTGGCTATAGGAAGGAAATCATAAACAAATGAGTAATATGATATCTAAGTTGCATAAAAGTAAATAAGCAAAGCAGAACTGAAAGAAATGAAAATGCTGGAATTAAAACTCAGAAAATGAATCAGCAGAAAGGACAAGATGATCTCATGTCATTAGTCATTAAAACTATGTAATTTGCCCAGGCTGCGTACAAGAACCTGAAACAAAAATACTGATCAGCTAACAATCATGAGAAAGCATAAAAGGAAATATGGACAGTAGTTAACATGAATAATATACAAGTAAACGATTATGAAAGAAGTGACATAATGAAAGAAAGCGAGAAACTATACAGTAGATACAGAGCCTTGGTGTACAGGGGCCCTCTGCAACCTCGGCTAATCAATACTCAGTCACAAATTGAATTTAAGAATGCTGTCTTCTCATATATTAAAGTGCAGTCAAAACATAAAAATAGAGCATGGCACAGTGGGCTTGTAAACATAGTCAAGATTACATGTAAAAGCTAACTATCAAGCGTATGATAACGCGTTATTTATAACTGAAGATGCTATAACTGATTCCTAAATTCTACGCTGCCAAACAGACACGTAAATCTCCACATCCTGATATCTAACAGTATGGTAATCATGACAAATAAATCTATGGAGTGGTGGCTGTTCGATTTGGTTCACGGATTGATCCACATGTGTTAGCACACCTTCGGAGATTGAGGAACTTGCCATGCAAAACTTCACGTGGGCAAAACAGAGCCGTGCCACTGCAAAACTCTTGGTTTGACCACTCCTTTGACCGTCCATGACCATGGTTGTTTGTGAGTGATTCGGCTGAACCAAGGGGACACGCTCCATGTACATGTCATTTGCAGCTTGCCCATGTGGCCGGATTCTCCATTGGACACCTGTAACATAGTCTTCAACAAAATGGCTGCGGAAACTTGAGCTAGCTGCGGAAAGTGACAAGTTTCCGCAGCTGATTGAACAAAAATCTAAATCAAACAACAGTCACAAACATAGTTAGGAAACCATTTTATAAGCTATTTTTAAACTAATATGCAATGATTTGACAGCTTGGTGGGTCAAGTAAATGGAAAAGAAGGCTGAAAAGGTGTATAGGGAAGATGCAAGTTTGGGACTCAACATACCCCCACTGTGAAGGTGTTGCATGTCCTCATGAAACCAAAATTTTAGTCATTCCCCTTTAATCCATATGTTCTGAAGCCTCTGCTAGGACATCTAGTCCTCTTTTCTTCTTTCTTGGTGCTACCACCATCCTGGGTTTCCTTATCAGACATCTGAATTTGAGATTGATCAATTCTCTGCCCAACTTTCTGCACTTTTTCTTTAGTTTCTTGTTCTTCTTTTGCCATAGTCCCAAATGAAGCATAGTATTATCATGAATAATTTTATCTACCTTGCTCTGCTCCTTAAGTGCTTCATTTTCTTGCTTGATATGCCTGTTCAGAACTTCTAATTTAAACACTTCTTGCTTTAAGGATTAGACTTGTGCATCTGGTGTCATGTGGGGCAGAGTGGTACTTGGGCCTGCAGTTGTCTTTTCTAAAGATTCGAGGTAGTCATACACCTCCTGTTGACTGGGATCTATTTCGGGTGTTTTTCTTGGACTGACTTCAAAGTCTTGTGGAGGAGGAGGACTGCTTTCTAGCTCTGGCCGAGAAGGGCTTTCATCAACATGTGGAGGACTAGTTTCAATACTTGGCTGAGGACGAGGTGGACTACGTCCAGCTGGAGGTTTCTTGGGTGTTTCCCCACCCAAGTCAATGAAGTGGGACTGTTTTACTTGTGTTTTACTCCCCCTTCCTCTAAACCTGTTGCTTCTTCTCAAATACGGTGGACTAGTACTCCCTTCTTCTATGCTCTGTTTTCCTTTTTCCTTCTTCTTTGCTATAGCAGCCTGTTCTTGAAGATGCACTAATCTCTCAGACAATGGTTGATAGTCCTCCTCTATAGATGGCTCAGGTGATTGATAGACTTCTTCTATGTTTCTTTTGCCTTTCAATTTTCTCTATTTCTTGTCCTTAGTTCTGTTCTCTTTTTCTTTTTGACCAACTTCTTGAGTTTCGGTAGTAGGAGAGTCTTGGACTATGGCACTCTTTTCTTTTCTCCTACTCCTTCTTGGTGTCTTTGGTGTACTACTTTCAGGTGCCTCAGATGGCTCTCGAAAGTAATTTCTTATTAAGAATTGTTCCCAGGTATCTTTGTTTTTCTTCAGTTGGTCTTCAATGAGAATCTTTACAAGTCCATGATGATATAGATGAGGTTCTATATTTCCTATGTGCTTTTGGACTGTAGTACTCATCTTTTTCAAACTCAGCAGTAAGAAATAAGGCAAATTAAGAGTTTGACTCTCTAAGAAGTTCATCAACAATCTAGCATGGTACATGTACATTGAACCAAAGCGTCCTTCGCAAGTGATAAACTTTTGGATAACTAACAGCAGGCTGGCCCATTCTTCTTTCAATGCATGAATAGGAATTCCTTTTGTAAACATAGTGATGTCCATACCTAGGTTTCGTAGCATAATTCTCCATGCCTGTTCGTCCACGCTTTTGTTTTTAAACCATCGCTCACCTTCCTGGGGTAAGCCTATGCCAGCTGCTACTATTGTTTCAATGACCGTGAGCTTTAAGTCTCCAATTTCCACCATCTGGCCATCGAAAGACCGTGCAAAGGCTTTGGTTACCTCTTTATTATGGCCCTTAAATTTTTGGATGAAGCGTAACCATTTTGCTTTCTTCAGCAAATCTTTTGCTTGAGGGTAACCTTCTAAATATTTAGGTCCTTCTGGTTCTGCCCTTAGTAATTGTCCCATTCCTTCCTCTGTTTTGAAATTCAACTAAAAATTCAATTGCGTGTGAGGGTTTAGCAGAGGGAAGGTGGCTCGGTTGCAGGGTTTATGGAAAAAATACAGTGGCTGCAATCGATAGATGGATAGCAGGTAACGGGAGTGTTTCGGAATTACAAGCGGAACAGAGGATGAGCAGCCGTGGTGAGTTCACAAGATGAAGTGCAGACGTATGTGAAGAAGATGGTCTTAATAGAATGGTAAGGAAATGGAGTGAAGTCGGGATTTTGAATTAAATGGCTGCGTACGAAATGTTACACATTTTAATGAATGGCTGCGGAAAATGCGGTGGAGAGGAGCCGTAATGAGATAGGTCACATCTCATGATTACAGGTGGTGTATGAAAGTGCAGTCGACTATGAGTTTAAACCCAAAAATAAATCATGAGACCGTTAAGAAATGAATGCATGGTGTGCGGAATAATATCGTGGGATGGTAGTGGGTAATGGAGCTATCGTGACGATCATTGCACATAGTAGAGCTTTTATGGTTTGACAACTATGCATAATCGTGACTTTAATTGCTATTTGAAAGAAATTTTTGCTCATACCTTTGGAAACATTGTCATTTGTTGCTCATTAGCTTTTAACCAACTGCTCTTTATTGATGTTTGGAGATGCTCTATGTCTTCATAGCATATGCTCAATCACACCTGCATTTTCATGATTATTGCACTAACATTTTGACTGTGGTTTTGAAAAACAGAGTGGTGGCTGCGGAAACTGCTTCTGGCTGTGGAAACTGCGACCAGCTGCGGAAACTGACACAACACCCTCTTAGCTGAACAAAGATAGTTAGATAATAACTAACTGAGTGAAAATGGTCTTGAAAGGGACATTTATTGATGAAATGGAATGAAATGAATGAAATGGAGTGAGATGAAGTGGAGTGAAGTGAAATGAAAATGAGATGGAGATGGAGTGGAATGGAAAATGAAGTGGAGTGAAGATGGAAAAAGGAGAGAAGAATTTTTTTTTTTTGGAAAATATAGTGTCAGATGTCCTTGATTTTCACTCTACATTTTCTGTATAAGACCGCCAATCTGTGATTGGTTTTCAGGCTTATATAAATTTTTTTTAACTGAAAGAAACAAAGGCTAGGCTGGTGGGGAAGAAGGATTCTTCTTCACCAGCCTTATTGCAGAATTCTCTTGAAACATTTTGACAAATTCCTCTTTTGAAAGCGGCTTATGATAAATTTTCAATCAGTGGCCATTCACAATGAGAGGAGTTTGAAATTCATCAATGGTCTTGATTCTTACTGCTCCATTGCTAAAGACTTTGTCAATCTCATATGGCCCAAGCCAATGGGTCTGAAATTTACCTTTGAAGTCTTTAAACTTGGAATCAAACAGTAGTGCCCAATCTCCCTCTTGAAACTTTTTCTCTTTGATGTATCTGTCATGCCAGTTAGCTCTTTGATGTTGAACTAGATCAGTTCTTAAAATTGCTTCTTGTCTTATCTCATCTAGCTCATTCAACTGCTCCATTCTGTGCTTTTGGGCTTTTGATAGATTCATCCCCAACTGAACTGCCATCTTAAAAGTCTTGACTTGAACCTCAATGGGGAGCAAGACTTCTTTCCCATAAACAAGTTCATAGAGAGAATGTCCTGTTGTATTCCTCCATGTAGTTCTGTAGGCCCACAAGGCTTCAGGAAGCCTTTCTGCCCAATCTTTTCTGTGTAGATGAACAGTTTTGGTGATGATGTTCTCAAGAACTTTGTTTGTAGACTCCACTTGGCCATTTGCTTACGGATGGTAAGGAGTAGATTTTCTGTGCTTGATTTTGTATTCTTCCATCAGCGTCTCCATCAAGTTAGATGTAAATTGACTTCCCTAATCTATCACAATTTTTCTTGGGACACCAAAACGAGTAAAAATATCCTCATAAAGAAAATTAACAACTGAATTTTCAGTGGCAGAAGGTAATGCTTTGGTTTCTACCCATTTAGTGACATAATCAGTGCATACCAATATATACTTCTTCTATTTAGATGGTGGATTAATGGGTTCAATGAAATCTAAAGCCCATTTTTCAAAGGGTTCGATGAGTACCTGTGGTTGTAATGGCATTTCATTTGAAAGAGTCAGTCTCCCAACTCTTTGGCAGCTGTCACACCTTCTGACATATTGTTTTGTATCTTTGAAGAGGAAAGGCCAATAATATCCTAAAGAAAGGATTTTATAAGCCGTCCTTTTGTCAGCAAAGTGTCCACCGCATGGTTCATCATGACATGCCTTAAGGATGTCAGGCATTTCATCTTCCCGAACACATCTTCTGATCACACAATCTAGCCCTGTTTTAAACAATTCGTTAGAAATCCATGAATAATTCGAACTCTCGTGAATAATTCTTCTTTTTTCACTAGGAAATAAATGTGGAGGTAGCTTCCCTGTAACCAAATAGTTAGCAATATTTGCATACCAAAGAGTCTTAGTAGTTACTGCAAATAAATATTCATCTAGAAACTTATCCTCTACAGGAGAATCTTCGTTAGTATTTTGGATCCTAGACAAGAAATCAGCTACTGTATTTTGTTTCCCTGGTCTATCCAACACAGTAATATTGAATTCTTGTAAAAGTAAGATCCATCTTGTAACTCTGCCATTAGTAACAAGTTTGTTCATTAGATATCTAATTGCAGAATGATCAGTATGGACAAAAGTTTCATAGCCTGTTATATAATGTCTAAACTTATTGATTGCATGAACAACAGCTAAGAACTCTTTTTCAGTCACAGTATAGTTCAACTCAGTGGGAGTCAAATTTTTACTGGTGTAGTAAATGGCATAAGGAACTAAATCCTTTTGACCCAACACAGCTCCTAGAGCTGTATCTGAAGCATCTGTAGAAATATGGAAAGGAAGTTTCCAATTTGGCCCTCTCAAAATGGGTGCTTCAGATATTCTTGTTTTCAAAGTTTCAAATGCAGATTGACAATCAGGATCCCATTTGAATTCACAGTCTTTTGTAAGTAATTTGAAGAGTGGAGATGCTATTTTGGTGAAGTTTTCGATAAATCTTCTATAATATCCAGTGAATCCAAGAAAACTTCTAACATCTTTTTGACAATTTGGAATAGGCAAGTTGGAGATGACTTCAACTTTTGATCTATCAACTTTAATCCCATCCCCTGAAATATGATGTCCCAAAACAATACCTTCAGTAAACATCATAAAACATTTTTCATGACTCAATGAAAGGTTTGTTTCTTTACACCTTATAAGGACTTTTTCCAAATTCTCTAATGCCTCTTCAAATGAATCACCATAAACTGTAAAATCATCCATATAGACCTCTACACAATCATGGATTAGATCAGAAAATATTCCTAGTACTGCCCTTTGAAATGTTGTGGGTGCATTACATAATCCAAAAGGAAGTACTTGGTAAGCAAAAGTTCCCCATGGACAGGTAAATTTGGTCTTATCTTGATCTTCAGGTGCTACCTGAATCTGATTATAGCCACTAAAACCATCCAAAAATGAAAAGTACTTTTTGCTTGCTAAAGTATCTAATACCTGATAGATAAAGGGTAAAGGAAAGTGATCCTTCAAAGTTTCTTTGTTCAATTCCCTGTAATCAATGCATACCCTCCATTTACCATTTTTTTTAGGTACTATAACCAAAGGAGAAACACATCGGCTATCTGAAATTGGATAAATGAAGTTTACATTGAGTAGTTTTTGGAGCTCTTCTTTCACTATCTCCCTAAGGTTTGGATTCATCCTTCTCTAAGGTTGTCTGATTGGTCTACTGTTTTCCTCGATGTAGATGTGATGAATGCAAGTCTTAGGGTCAATACCTTTCATATCGGTATACTCCCATGCAAATGCAGTAGAATGTTTTTGTAAGATTTTGGTTAGCTCTCCCTGTTGTGATTTTTCCAAGTTTTTGTTGATATTCAATGTTTTGCCTAGAAAGATCTCAATGGCGGAACTACCAAACTCTTCCATAGAGAAAAGAGACATTTGTCTAGATGATAGATACTCAATGTCAGAATCTAACTGAAATTGTGTGTGGTCATATTCTGAAGATGTTTCAAAGTTTTCTAATGTGTTCAGAATTTGACTATCTTCACTGATTTCAGAAATGGTAAAGACAGGTTGTATAGTATCCTCATCATCAACCCACTCATTATCTCCTATTTCTGTAATTGATTTTGCTGGAAGATACAGATTGAATTTCTTTGTTGAATTACCATCAGAAATATACATATCCCCAGATGTACAACTGATAAAAGCATCAGCCGTGGCAAGCCAAGGTTTTCCTAAGATAAGAGGGTGTCCTCCTAGATTACTCTTGGGAGTTAGAATCATGAAATCTACTGGATATTCCCAAGAATCTAAGGAGATCGAAATGTCTTCTAATACACCATCTGGTTTGATAATTGATTGATCTGCAAGTTTCAGTAAAGTAGGTGTAAAAAGAAGATTAGGAAGTTTTAGCTGTTCCCGTAGTCTGTCTACTCATAATGTTGATAGAAACCCCTAAATCAATCAAAGTATTTGGAATTTCTACCCCATTGATATGTGTTTTGACAATTGGACTATCGGGATCTACATACTTCTGCATAGTAATTTTTCCCATCATGATATCTGCAATTTTTCCTACCAGGTGGATTCTTCTTGTATCTCTTGGTTTCCTTCCTGGTCTTTTAAGACTCAACTCTTTTATTGTTTTTGCTAGAATAGGAATCTCTCTAATGGCTTGTAACAAAGGAATCTTGATACAGACATTCTTTAATTCATCTAGAAAATCATAGTCAGGCAACAAGATTTGTTTTTCCACCCCTTTGTCAATTTGTAATCTTTCAGGAAAAGGAGGTGTGGATGAAGGTGCAGGTTGCTCAACTATAGGAGTTGTGGGGGTTGACTCTTTTTATTTTTCTTTTTGAGTGCTTGGGTTTTGAAGAGATGCTTCAGAACCTTTATTGGCTTCAAGAGAATCTTCCTCAGAAATGCTTTTCTTTTGAGCATCTATAGAAGGCTTATATAAAACTCTACCAGATCTGATTTGTACATCATTGAGAGGAACAATCATATAGGTAGGAAATTGTTGTCCTTCTACCATGTAAGCATTTTGAGGGTTTTTATTGTTGGGGTTCGGCAATGGCTGGGAAGGTAGTTGATTTGTCTTCTATTGGAATGGAAGCAAGAGTTGAGAATTTGGATTCTGTTGAGAAGGTTGTTGTTGTTGTGGAAATGGCAATGATAGTTGTGGATTTTGATTTGGAAGTTGTGGAGCTTGTTGATTTTGAAAAGATGGAGGATATTGATAAAATTGAGCAAATCTCCCATAAGGATTTTGCATACCTTGTACCCATGATTGAAAAGGATTTTGAGGTTGGGACCAAGGTTGTTGTCAAGGATTCCAAGGGGGTTGAAAGTTCATAGAGTTGTTAAATCCTTGATTTTGTTGCCCCTGCCAAGGTCTCATTGCAACAAAACAGAGAGACTCAATTGAATTTGGATCTTCTTGAAAGACAGTTTTGAGCCCAGGTATTGAAGGACAATCCTTGGTCTCATGGTTTTCTGAACAAATCACACATGTTTCTACAACTTTTGCATCCAAGGGACATTCCCTTAGAGCATGTTTCTTTTTGCATTTTTGGGCAAAAGATGGCCAAAGCTTCAGCTTCTGCTTTCTGCTTGTTTTGTATCTTAAGGGTGTCTAGTTGCTCACTAAGACTCCCTGAGATATCAGTTTTGAATTCATCAAGCATGTTGCCAATCTCAGCCCTACTTACTGATCCAATTGCAGATTTGTTTGCTCTAATGAGAGAAGGATCTCTAGGCCCTTTTCCAGTTTTAGATTTTCCCCTTGAGAGATGGACACATAGCTTTGCTATATCATGAAATGGATGTTGAGATATACCTCCTTTTCCCATCATGTTCAAAATATCTATCCATTCATCTCTAATGGCTTTTAATAGAAGGGCTTTCAAGGTTTCCTCATCTAAGTTATTCATTTTTTCTCTTTTCAGGTTGTATTGAAATCTTTCAAGTAAATCCTCCAAGTTTTCATCTTCTCTTTGCACCATCTTGAATACCTCATCCTTGTGGTTGGTGGGCATACAATAGTCCAGGTATCTATCCAAAAATGTTTGTTTCATATCATTCCAAGTCCTAATGGATTGAGTGACTAATCCCATGAACCATTTCAGAGCAGCTCCCTTCAATGTTGAAGGAAACAATTTGAGTTTTTGGGAGTCTTCCAAATAATCATAAGTTCGACACACGACTTCAAACTCAAATAGAAATGTTTCAGGATCCTCATTTCTTAACCCATGAAAGCTTGGGAGGACAGATGGTGAGATGTTTTTCATTGTTGCTCGAGAATCCTCATCAACTATAGGAAATCCGAATGAGTTGTCTCCATCCCTATTTCCCCCATTATTACCTCTACCTCCTTCGTTGTTTCCTCCTCCTCCTCTACCTCTACCTCTACCAAATCCGTTTACTACTTCCTCTGTCATGATAGTTTCGTCAGAGACTTCAGAGTCCTCTGGTTCCTCTACTAATGGCAAACGAGGAGGAATTTCTCCCTCTTCTTCTTCAGGTGATTCTACTTCTTCAATTACAATGTGTTTTCCTGTAGAAGTAAAGAAAGGGTCTTTTCCTAATTCAGATTCGGTGGATGGTGTGGGAGAGTCTCCTAATTCAACTACTGCCTCTTGAATTCCAAGAATCTTAAGGCTAGGAGTGTGAGTTGGAGATGATGGAGGTGTTTCTTGTCTATTCCTTGAAGTAGATGGTGTTGTAAAAATCGAACTCTTGGCCCTAGCTAAAAACCTTCCCCTAGAATCTCTTGCTCTATGCATGTCATTTTTTATTTTTCTTCAAGTCGGGCTAATAATCCTCTTTCTGATCTTCCAGATCACTCTAGGTGCAAGAAGAGAGCATACTCAAGAAATTATTAAACCAATAACTCTCTTTTCTGATCCTCCAGATCACACTAGGTGCAACGACGCCAAAATGTTTGGTCAATTTAGTGTGTCCTAAATTGCTATTTAAAATGTCAATGCGAAAGTCGTAAACTGCTGAAGTGAAGTGCACTGTATATGCAAGATAACCGATTTCTTAGTTCTTTGTCATTTTTGAGTTTTTGGTTCGTTTTTGGGTTTATCTTCTGTTGATTCCCTAATGTGAGATGGCATAATTGAAAGTCAAGTATGGATGGCAATGGTGATTTCTACAATGATTTTGCAAACTTTAAAGTTCTCAAAAAGAAGGTTTCAAACTGGCTGTGATGAAATCAATTCTCAAAAGAAAATAAAAATGTACCAAAACAGTGAACTAGTGACAATGAAGCCCAATATCCTTACTGCTGCATAAAAAGAAAATAAAAACTGAACTCAAAGCAATTCAAAGACTGTAAGCAAAGCAAACTAAATCACACTACTTCAACTTATATTCTGACCCTTCACCTTTCGACTCGCTCTGGCTATAGGAAGTAATCATAAACAAATTGAGTAATATGATATCTAAATTGCAGGAAATGAAATTGCATAAAATGAAACTAAGATTTAACTACTCATTCATATTTCAATTCCTGAAAATGACATAAGTAATTTAATCACTAACTTGCAGGGAAGTAAACTAAATCATACTACATCAAGTAATATTCTGATTCCTCACCATTTGAGTCGCTTGGCTATAGGAAGGAAATCATAAACAAATGAGTAATATGATATCTAAGTTGCATAAAAGTAAATAAGCAAAGCAGAATTAAAAGAAATGACAATGCTGGAATTAAAACTCAGAAAATGAATCAGCAGAAAGGACAAGATGATCTCATGTCATTAGTCATTAAAACTATGTAATTTTCTTGGGCTGCCTATAAGAACCTGAAAGAAAAATGCTGATCAGCTAACAATCATGAGAAAGCATAAAAGGAAATATGGACAGCAGTTAACATGAATAATATACAAGTAAACGATTATGAAAGAAGTGACATAATGAAAGAAAGCGAGAAACTATACAGTAGATACAGAGCCTTGGTGTACAGGGGCCCTCTGCAACCTCGGCCAATCAATACTCAGTCACAAATTGAACTTAAGAATGTTGCCTTCTCATATATTAAAGGGTAGTCAAAACATAAAAATAGAGCACGGCACAGTGGGCTCGTAAACACAGTCAAGATTACATGTAAAAGCTAACTATCAAGCGTATGATAACGCGTTATTTATAACTGAAGATGCTATAACTGATTCCTAAATTCTACGCTGCCAAACAGACACGTAAATCTCCACGTCTTGAGATCTAGCAGTATGGTAATCATGACAAATAAATCTATGGAGTTGTGGCTATTCGATTTGGTTCACGGATTGATCCACAGGTGTTAGCACACCTTCGGAGATTGAGGAACTTGCCACGCAAAACTTCATGTGGGCAAAATAGAGCCGTGCCACCGCAAAACTCTTGGTTTGACCACTCCTTTGACCGTCCTTGACCATGGCTGTTTGTGAGTGATTCAGCTGAACCAAGGGGACACGCTCCATGTACATGTCATTTGCAGCTTTCCCATGTGGCCGGATTCTCCATTGGACACCTGTAACATAATCTTCAACAAAATGGCTGTGGAAACTTGAGCTGGCTGCGGAAAGTGACAAGTTTCCGCAGCTGATTGAACAAAATTCTAAATCAAACAGCAGTCACAAACATAGTTAGGAAACCATTTTATAAGCTCTTTTTAAACTAATATGCAATGATTTGACAGCTTGGTGGGTCAAGTAAATGGAAAAGAAGGCTGAAAAGTTGTATAGGGAAGATGCAAGTTTAGGACTCAACAGTAACATCTAAAAAAAACATCTTTTTGTATTTTTGAATAAGTTGACGGAATTATCATGCATGCGATTTAACTGTTTTTGACTGTGCAGAGGTGGATTGGTGAGAGGAAATGCTTACAGAAGGTTGGGAAGGTTAGAGGAGGGCCTAAGGGGTCCCTAACACCCTTCCAGAGAGTTTCACAGAGTTTGGCTATCAAGAAACCTCGTTCGTGAGCTTCTACAGGAAGTCTGTAGGGGTTCTACAGGATGTTCTAGAATTTCTACAGGATGTCTGTAATTTTCTACAGGATGTTCAGAAAGGGGGTTTTGGAGGGTTGATGAAGGAAGAAAGGTGAAGAAGTGGGTATGGAGGTTAGACAAGGGTGTGAGGAGGTCCAAGACTTGGTGGATGGAGCTAAGGAATGGCGAGGATGGTTGGATTTGTTCAAGGGAGAGTGAAGCAATGTTGCACAAAAATTAGGGTTATGTGAGCAAATGTGGCAAACGTGAGGCAAGAATCCGCGTTAGGGGATGGAGCAGATGGGATTGATGGAGTATGGGCAGATAGAGAAGTGGTACGGGTGCTCTGCAAGTTGTTTCTCCAACTGAACCAACGAAGACTTGGAAAAATCAAAGACCTAGTTACGCTGACCTAATCTGATCTAGCTAACAGTAAAGAGAATGAACAGAAGTTTACTTGCAATGAAACCATGTATAACAACTATGCAACGAAGCAATCAAGAATCTGAACATGTAACCAACTTCTGCAAACAAAAATCGAACACTAATGATTGCATGGGGAAGCAAAGATAGTGTTTTTGGTGGCAACAAGGTCACCTTGATCCTTGCTCCTGATCCCACTGAGGGAGAGGTGAAATCAGAGGTGCTTGATGACCTTTTTCTGAAGATCTTCTCTGTTATTAACCTATCAAATCAACTTAAAACATGAGCAACTATTTCGATTAGCAAAAGTGAATTAAATAACCAAATCAGATTGTAACCTACTAGCAGAAATTAATTAAAGACAACAGAAAATCATATGATAGTACATTGAGGAGGCCCTAGCACTTGGGTTGGGCCCAACCCCAAGAGCTACAGGCTCCTAAAAGAAGCTCAGATCTGAAGCAGAATAAAATTGATCTCCATTATTCAGAAAATAACCATATCACAGTAATGTTTACAACAAAGGCTCCACAAATGAGCAAAAACAGAGCAGTGCTAGAGTGCTAACCTACTGCCTAAAAGAATGACTGAAACATGACTAAAAATCGAACTACAAACTAGCTAACTTCTACCTACAATGTGACTAACTGAAATGAGGCCCTAAGCCTTCTTGTTTATACAAATTGAGGACCCCAACAGCCCTCCTAAACTTTAGGAACTCGGCTGCCAAAACTTGTAGTTAACAGCCACTTTACTAGCCCTTGCTCGGCTGCCCTTGTGATAATCGATTTGGTGGCCTTGAACTCCGAGCTGATGGTGGAGAATTCAACGTAAGGGCCCATAAATGAAGGGGACACTTTCTACAAATCCTCTCCCTTGTTCTCCCATGAATTTGGCTGCCAAGTGCTCATTAAAACCTTTGATTTTGTCTCAAAATTGACCAAAAAAACTGCACAAAGCACCCATTAGATTTGTTGGCATAATGACTAACCCAATTCACTCTATTAGCATAAATATAATAAAAAACATGCAATAAACCAATGAGAATGGTGGATTAAGTCGAATTAGGAGGCTGAATGAGCCCATATAATTATCCATTTTTGGGGCTCATCATCACCCCCCTACTGAAAGTGTTGCTCATCCTCTGAGCAACTAATCTATCTCTTCATCTCTGATGGCCCTGGTGGCCTCCCTGTCATGCCAAGCTTCTGAAGTGATGTCCTCTTCTCGGTCATGAAACCATGCTTTTCTCTCTGCTTCTTCCCACTGCCTGTGCTCCTTTTCTTGTAGTAGTTTTGTTAGCGCCTCAACCTCAGCCTGTCGCTTGTCCTCTCTTTGCTGTTCATCATATGTTTCCTTGTCTTTCCTTCTTCCTGTGATTGTTTGGCCGCCTTTTCCTCCAATTGCTCGGTCTCTCTTAGCTTAGCCAATGTTTCCTATAGAACAGTCTCAGCATCTTGTAGAGAGGTTGTTGTGTCCAACATTTTCATTCTTTCTCTCCAGGTGGATGTCTTCGGGCTTCCCCGTTCATAGGTGATGGATGCCTTTGAGGGAGACTTTTCCTTTTGTGTAGTTGGGGTGTCTACAATTGTAATTGGCTCTTTTGACTGTGGTTGGGGTCTGCCAGTTTTTATCCGCATGCTCCTTCTTGCCTTAAAATACATGGAAGGCTCCCTCTTTCACTGCCCTTTTTTCTTTGGAGATGTGCTAAGGGTAGCCAGCATAGCTGCTACCTCCCTAGCTAAAATCTCAGGCGATTTCTCCTTTTTGTTCCTCTGTTTCCATACTTCCTGTAGAAAGTCCTGTGTCGACTGTTTTCTGTCTTCCTGTAGAAACTGCTTTCTGGCTTCCTGTAGAAACTGTCTTCTGGCTTCCTATAGAACCTGTCTTCACTGTTTCGGTCTGCTTGGCCGGGGGTGTATTGCCTTTTAATTGTGGTGTGGTTTCCTTGGTTGTGCCCTCACTTGTTTGGACTTTTGCAGTCCTCTCTGCTCTATTCTGCAATCTCTTTTTCCGGGGTGTTTGTGTTATTGTTCCTCCACAGTTTTAGGCTTCAACAATTTTGCCTTTGCTCCTTTTCCTCTCTATTCTTGCCTTGCCTGAATGTCTTGCATTTCTTCATCATTGGTTTTCTCATCTTTTTCAATGTGTTCTTCTTCCTTGCCATCTTTTATTTTTATTCAGCACTTCCACTAACTTATCTACATTAGTTCTTTGAGTATCCAGCCTTGTCCTCCCCCTCTCGCTTTTATTTGGCTCCTTGTATTTCGCTTGATCGTGTAAAAGATCCCACCTGTTCATTGTATGACTGTACTATGACAAGAAACCAACTTACTGTTCCTGGTCAGTTAATTACATGCCTTGAATGGTCCAATCCTACGACTAATTTCCACCTTACACTTATTTCATCTCATTAGTCTTATGGTCAATTTTAAGTCGCACCAATGTTTGCTAAACCTTCATTTGTACAAATTTGGGCACCTTCAATTAATCCTTCTAGCTGTAGCCGGTTGTCAGCTACCAAGCCTGATCCGTCACAGTAAACAAATTTTGCATTCCCAGCCTGATCGCTTTTAGAAGCACTCTCAAAGTATTGTTCCCCTGTTCTCGATTTAAACAGTTCCAAACTAGCTTGGATCTGTGACAGAATCTTCATGTCTCTCCTTTGATGTGAGACTCTAATTCCATCCTCTAAGTCCCCCACCAACTTTAAGATTTCCATCCCTTTACAATCCTGGATCACCTTTCTCGGAACTCCAAATTTGACGAAGAAAAGCTCAGGTTTCTCTGTTCCAGAAGGCTGTGCCATACTTCCTATAGAAGACCCCCTCCTGTTTCCTGTAGAACGCCCTTGCACCTCTGAGTGAGCCCGATACACTGGAGAATTTTGAACCAGGCTGAAAAGCTCAGTGGAGGACGACGGGTTAATCACTTTGTGGAAGCGGAGGATGCATACTTTAGTTGAGGACGTTGCAAGTGCCAATGAACAGCAAGTGGTGTTTCAGCCAAGCATTTTTAATTGCGGCATGATTTGTGGTGAGGGAGTGAAGTGGCCAGGTGTACGTGGCCACATGCAGACGACAGTGTTGTTTATGAACTGTATGTTTTCTACCTGTAATCACTGCCATCAATTGCACTGAGGTTTAAACGGTCACCACTGTCTGTTTTTTTTTTTTTAATTTTACGTGAGTTAACTGTACACGCATGCTGCATGATTTCCAGTGGAGCGCTAGAGACTGGAACAGGCACTGTCAGGTTACTTTGCTAGCTTCCCGACTTAATCCCACCATTTCATTCGTTTATGCACTTTCCAAATCATATTGATGCAGATAGAGGAACTGGTTTAGACGCATACCTGTAAGTCGGCGTGCTGCTGCGTCCTTTTTGCTGCTGCATGCATTTGTTTCTGTGGTTGCATGATGGCTTGGTTGCTGATTCATGGTTGTTTTTCTTGTGCAGGTATCCTCCGGTCGGATCCACGCTGCAGGAATTTGTTTCCACGTTCAGATCTGCACCCTCAAGCTGCTGATGTTGAATTTCCACAGGACAGAAACTTGTTTTCGCCATTGCTCCCGAACGATAGACCAGATCGATCTGAAACTTTCTGAGCATGTTCCTATCATCATTATGCACCTCCCATAGCAAAATTGCGATCAATGGATGCACAGATTTCGAGAAAAATGGAAAATGGCTGAAGATTACAGAGATCAATTTCTCGGAAACCGTGCATCGGAATTGGCTGAAACTACTTGGGTAGGTTACTATCACCCATATGCATCTCCCCATGAAATAGGTTTTGAAACGGATGCACGGATATGGAGAAAATGAAAAAATGGTTGAAGGTGATGGAGGCTGATTTCTTGGAAACCGTGCACCGGAATTGGCTGAAATTGCTCGGGCATGTTGCCATCGTCCCTATACAACTCCCCCTATAATAGTTTTGCAAATGGATGCACGGTTTTCAAGCTAGGGAAAAAACAAATTCTGTTCTATGTATTTTTTTTCAAAGCATTCAACAAGTTTTTGCATGGTAAAAAAAATGAGCTTGGGCTATGATGCAAGCATGGAGATGATGGAGGAGGAGTTTGAAGATTGCAGGAGGACTTCTGAACCCTTGAGAAAGGTATCATGTTCACCAAACTACCTTTTTGAAATCCATTTCTAGCTTTCTGTAGAAATCCTGTAATTTCTACAGGAACTTCCTGTAGAACACGCAGTTTTTAGGAAAGAAGCACAATGAGATGGAAAAAATGATGGAGAAGGGTGAGGGATGGAAACATGGATGCTTGCAGGCCTCATGGACAGATTCCCGGCCTTGAGGTCCTCTTCAGAGATCAATTTTGGCTTGTTTGTAGGCTTCCTATAGAAGACACAAAACTTCCTGTAGAAGGCACAAAACTCTCTCTGTCTTTGTTTTGAGCGATCCCCCTGACCTGCAATGTCCTTCTTGCAACCTGCAATTATTCAATGGAAATTAGGTTTATTTTTCTTTTTCTTTTTCTCTTTTTTTTTTTTGAAAACAACTAGGGCGCCTCATGGAGGTTTTCACCCTAATTGCCTGCCTTGGGCGCCTCCAAGGGAGGTTTTCACCCAGGGATCTTATTCTCTTTTTATTTTCTCTTCTTTCCAACCCATTGACCGCCTCATGGAGGTTTTCGATCAGTGAGCCAATCTGAGGTGCCTCCGAGGAGGTTTTCACCTTAGATTTTTATTTTTCTCTTATTTTCAATTTTTCTCTTATTTTTTCTTTTTTTTTCTACCCTACCCTACTTGAAAAACAAAATCATTTTCAAGTATAAGAATACTTCCAATGGAGCCATGTGCACATCAAGATTAGAGACAAAATGATGTGGAGGCTTGAAATGCATGCTTTGACAGCTATCCGGATTTCAGAGACCAAATGATTTGACTTTGAAGGGATCAAACATAGCTGAGGAAGAGAGTACTGCTGCAACTTAGTGACTGTTTGGAACCATATCTCAATATAGTTCTGATATCCTTGGTCCTTTTGCTGATCTAGATCATTCTCCATATCTTCTTCTATCATGACCTTCACATCTTCCTCTTTTTGCTGATTTTTCTCTTCACTACATGTAGGATTTGATGGTAACCATGAGGGAGCTTTCTCGATCTCTGATTCTGATATCTTCTCTTCATCAAGTGCAGCCCATGGTTCTTTAATCTCTTCTTTTGAATCTTCTTTTGCTGGATGTGATTTTTCAATGTTGTCAATACAATCTCTTTTCTCCAATACTCTCCCGGAGCTATGGTGAATATCATTGAGCTCAAGAGGAGTTGTTTGGAAGTGTTGTACCTCAACTTTGCAATTGGGTTGAGCTACTCCAATGTGCAGGTTTGGAAATGGTGGTATGGGTAGTTGATTGGTGGTGTATATTTGAGATGGATGTGGATGGGGTTGTGGTTGGGTAAGCATTTGGGGCTGCCTTGGTGGAGGAGGAGGCGATGGTTGCAGTTGAGCAGGTGGTGGAGGCAAAGGAGTGGGAGGAGAGTTGTACTAGGGCCTCCACCCTTGATGAGGTGCATTCCACTGAGGCTGTGGCTGAGCATAAGAGTGAAATGAATGAGCAGCTGGTTGGGCATAATATGGAGATGGATCTGACCAAGGAGGGGGTGTGGACCAGGAAGGATGAGCAGGGGGACCCCAAGAAGGCATGGAAGTGGCTGGATAGGGGTCGTAATAGGTCTGGGATGTCCCTTGCATTCCCTGTTGGTAAGGTATGGGTCCATTTGGCCTCCTTTGGTTCAGATAATAGAGTGGTTCAATGGCTCCTTTTGCCCTCTGATATGCAGCTTTGATTCTGGGTAAGGAAGGGCACTGATCTGTAGGATGGTATCCTTCACAGATGAAACACACTTCTAAGGAGTGCATTGGACATTCGTTCCTAGGATTCTTTCTAGTGCACCTAGGACAAAATATGTCCAAAGCCCTCTTGGCTTCCTCTTGCTTCCTTTGGATTTGTAAGGTATCCAGTTGCATGGCAAGAAACTACCGCATCTCGCTCTTGAGATCTTCCATTTGATTTGAAAATTAATTTTTGGATAAGGTACTGCTCCCAACATTTCTTCTTGTAGCCATTTGCTCCAGAGGAATGTTTTCTTCTTCTTCCCTTGCGGTTCTTCAAATATGTCTTGCTATCCACCTAAGGGTTCTTTAATCACAGCCATCGAAGAAGAGAGAAGGTTGTCTGTGTGAAGCAGTGGGGTGTTGTGCAATCATTTTTTTGAATTATCTCTACTCCTACAAGGCATGAAAGGAAATCTTTTTGGTTGATTTTTGCTTTTTTCTACGTGTACCTACAAAACTAAAATAGATTGAACTGCAACTAACTATCTTGCTGAAATGAAAGCAGGAAAGGACTAATCTATTTTTCTCAAATGAAATTGCAGGAATGAAATGCTAATCTACGCTTGCAGAATTGAAATGCTAATCTATGAAAGCAGGAAATATCTAATGTACGCTTGCTGAAATGAAATGAAAGCAGGAAATGTCTATTCTACTTTTGCGGAAATGAAATTGCAGAATGGAAATGAAATAAACTACTTAGCAGAAGGTTGTAGTAGAAAATAGAAGAAAAGCAGCAATCACCAATACTCTGACACTTCCCCGGCAACGGCGCCAAAAAGATGGTGGGCCCCAGTATTGCAACAATAATGCTGGCACAAGTCCACTAGGAGCTTAAGCCAACTTCTATGAGCTCTTAGAAGAAGCTTTTTAACTGATGGATGAAAGCTAAATCAAAGGAGGCTCATCTACTTGCAGAAAGAAACTAAAAGCGGAAAGGAAATGCAAACCCTAGTTTTACCGACTAACCCTACTGATGCAAGAAAGAGGATGCAAACTACTAAAACAGATGCCATTGACTTCTAGGAAGGTAAAATGAATGTGTCTAAGCTACTTCTACAGTAACATCTAAAAAAAACATCATTTTGTATTTTTGAATAAGTTGACGGATTTATCATGCATGCGATTTAACTGTTTTTGACTGTGCAGAGGTGGATTGGTGAGAGGAAATGCTTGAATAAGGTTGGGAAGGTTCGAGGAGGGCCTAAGGGGTCCCTAACACCCTTCCAGAGAGTTTCACAGAGTTTTGTTATCAAGAAACCTCATTCGTGAGCTTCTACAGGAAGTTTGCAGGGGTTCTACAGGATGTTCTGGAATTTCTACAGGATGTCTGTAATTTTCTACAGGATGTTCAGAAAGGGGGTTTTGGAGGGTTGATGAAGGAAGAAAGGTGAAGAAGTGGGTATGGAGGTTAGAAAAGGGTGTGATGAGGTCCAAGACTTGGTGGATGGAGCTAAGGAATGGCGAGGATGGTTGGATTTGTTCAGGGGAGATTGAAGCACTGTTGCACAAAAATTAGGGTTATGTGAGAAAATGTGGCAAACGTGAGGCAAGAATCCATGTTAGGGGATGGAGCAGATGAGATTGATGGAGTATGGGCAGATAGAGAAGTGGTACAGGTGCTCTGCAAGTTGTTTCTCCAACTGAACCAACGAAGACTTGGAAAAATCAAAGACCTAGTTACGTTGACCTAATCTGATCTAGCTAACAGTAAAGAGAATGAGCAGAAGTTTACTTGCAATGAAACCATGTATAACAATTATGCAATGAAGCAATCAAGAACCTGAACATGTAACCAACTTCTGCAAACAAAAATCGAACACTAATGATTGCATGGGGAAGCAAAGATATTGTTTTTGGTGGCAGCAAGGTCACCTTGATCCCAGCTCCTGATCCCACTGAGGGAGAGGTGAAATCAGAGGTGCTTGATGGCCTTTTCTGAAGATATTCTCTGTTATTAACCTATCAAATCAACTTAAAACATGAGCAACTATTTCTATCAGCAAAAATGAACTAAATAACCAAATCAGATTGTAACCTACTAGCAGAAATTAATTAAAGACAACAGAAAAACATATGACAGTACATTGAGGAGGCCCTGGCACTTGGGTTGGGCCCAACCCCAAGAGCTACAGGCTCCTAAAAGAAGCTTAGATCTGAAGCAGAATAAAACTGATCTCCATTATTCAGAAAATAACCATATCACAGCAATGTTTACAGCAAAGGCTCCACAAATGAGCAAAAACAGAGCAGCACTAGAGTGCTAACCTACTGCCTAAAAGAATGACTAAAACATGACTAAAAATCGAACTACAAACTAGCTAACTTCTACCTACAAAGTGACTAACTGAAATGAGGCCCTAAGCCTTCTTATTTATACAAATTGAGGACCCCAACAACCCTCCTAAACTTTAGGAACTCGGCTGCCAAAACTTGTAGTTAACAGCCACTTTACTAGCCCTTGCTCGGTTGCCCTTGTGATAATCGATTTGGTGGCCCTTGAACTCTGAGCTGATGGTGGAGAATTCGAGGTAAGGGCCCATAAATGAAGGGGACACCTTCCTACAAATCCTCTCCCTTGTTCTCCCACGAATTTGGCTGCCAAGTGCTCATTAAAACCTTTGATTTTGTCTCAAAATTGACCAAAAAAATTGCACAAAGCACCCATTAGACTTTTTGGCATAATGACTAACCCAATTCACTCTATTAGCATAAATATAATAAAAAACATGCAATAAACTAATGAGAATGGTGGATTAAGTCGAATTAGGAGGCTGAATGAGCCCATATAATTATCCATTTTTGGGGCTCATCAGCAGCTCTGCTACATCAACCAAAGGAGACCTCCTGGGCCTAGACCATACCAACAGAGTATGCAAGGGCCATCCCATGCATACTACAACCCTAACCAAGCCACAGTTATACCTTCTTGTGGACCCCCTTCTCATCCTTCCTAGTCTACGCCCCCTCCTTGGTCTTATGCATCTCAATATCAATTCCAGCCAACCAACTAATCATTTCAACCTTATGTTCATCCACAAAATCAGTGGAATACCCCACCCCAGGGGTGGAGGCCCCAATTCAACAATGTTCCAGCCTTATTGCCTCCACCACCTAACCAACCACAACTCCTGCACTCTGCTCCACCTAAGCAACCCCAGATGCTTGCCTAGCCAAATCTGAACCCAAACAATAGGCAAGCTCAACAAGCATATAGTGGAGAGACATCATACCCAGATTATGTTGTAGAAATACAAGAGATCAACCTAAGATCTAGGATAATTCTCCCAGACAACCAACCTCCCTCTCCACATAGGGAGGTTGAGGAAGAAAGAGAGGAAAGAAAACTTAAAGTAAATCCACCCTTTCCTGAAAGACTAGCCCAACCACTCCAACCTACCCTAGAAGAAACTGAACTTCTGGGAGAATTGAAAAACCTATGTGTAAAGATCCCCCTTCTCTAGGAAATCAAATATGTCCCTATTTACAATAAGTTGATTAAGGAGAAGTTCTTCAAGCATCTAGGAAGAAGAAAAAGGGATGCCCCTACCATTAATGTCATGGGGTAGTTGTCTGACTTAATGTTGGGGCAGGTAATATGTCCAAAATATTTGGACCCTGGAAGCCCTGTAGTAGATGTGCACATCAATGACACCATTGTCCCACACACTGATTGATCTTGGGCCTGCCATTAATGTGATGACCAAGGACACCATGCTCAAACTCAACCTCCAAGGGTCATTAAGGAAGACCACAACAGTTCTGCAACATGCAGATTGTTCCATAGTCACCCTTGAGGGAATTGTTGAGGATGTGATGGTCTCCATTGACTCTTGGGAGTACCTTGCAGATTTCCTAGTTCTCCAGCCTAATGCTAAGCTTACTAGTTACCCTCTCATCGTTGGGAGGTCATGGTTGGCCACCGCTGATGCCTACATTAGTTGCAGAGCTGGGAATATGACCATCAAGAATGGCATATGTCCAAACTATTAGTCCTATACACTCCTGCTCAACCTTCTCTAGAGCATGATTTACCTTTATGGTTGGGGGAGGAGGAAGAAGATGAGGGTTATTCTGCCCATATTTATACTTTGGAATCAATCATAAGAGGAGGATAGCAAGATGAGGATGATTTAATTGAACACCTGCTCCAAAGTCCAACTCCTAGTTCACTGCCATTAGAAGAAGAAGTAAGGGAAACCTAGAACAATCATCCAATTGAATTATGCTTGGCCAATTCCAACCCACTCCATGTCAAAACCATAGAATTTGGCCCAAAGAAGACTTTGAACATTAATCCATCTCTTTATGCTTTAGAAGAGGAAAAGTTATGCCACGTGTTGAGAGAGAACCTAGAAGCCTTTGCTTGGAGTTATAAAGAAATAACGGGAGTACACCCCTCAATTTGTACTCACCATATATACATCAAAGAAGGTTGTAGGCTAGTCAGGAAACCACAAAGGAGGATGAATCCAGCTCTTAAAGACATAGTCAAAGAGGAACTGCAAAAACTGTTAGATGCAGGATTCATTTACCCTATCTCAGATAGTGAGTGGTTCTCTCCTTTAGTGTTAGTTCCCAAGAAAAATGGTAAGTGGAGGATTTGTGTTGATTATAGGGAGCTGAACAAAGCCACAAAGAAGGATCATTTTCCCCTACCCTTCATTGACCGAGTGTTAGATGCCCTGGCAGGGAAGAAATTATTTTCTTTCCTATATGGATTCAGTGGGTATAACCAAATGCAAATCTGCCTATAAGACCAGGATAAGAGCACATTCACCTGTCCTTGGGGTACTTTTGCTTATAGGGTCCTTACTTTTGGCCTATGCAATTCTCCTGCCACTTTCCAGAGAATAATCTTAAGTATTTTTGCTGAATTAGTACATGATGTTGTGGAAATCTATATGGATGATTTTACACCTTATGGCTGTGATTTCCAGGAAGCCCTGACTAACCTAGGCAAGGTATTACACAAATGCATTGAAATGAATCTATCTCTTAGTCTAGAAAAGTGTGAAATCTTAATGACTGAAGGGACTGTTCTAGGTCTTTCAATATCTCAGCAAGGACTGTAGGTGGACCCAAACAAAATAGCAATCATCCAAAGGGTCCCACCTCCACAAAAGCAGAGAGATGTCAGAAGTTTCTTAGGAGTGGTTGGATACTACCGAATATTCATAAATGACTTCAGCAAGTTAACCTCTCCTTTGTTTGGATTGTTGGCCAAGGATTCTGAGTTTATATGGTCAAAGAGCTATCAAGAGGCCTTATACATTCTAAAGGGTAAGTTAACCACTGCACCAATCCTTAGAGGCCCAAACTGGGCCCTCCCTTTTCATATTCATGCTGATGCCTCACACAAAGCCATAGGAGCAGCCTTAGGTCAGGAAGAGAAGAAATTGCCCTATGCCATCTATTTTATCAGTAAGAACCTATAAAAGGCTAAGATAAACTATATTATGACCGAAAAGGAACTCCTGGTTGTTGTGCATTCATTAAACAAATTTAGGCATTACATTACAGGTTATCAAATATTTGTGCATACTGATCATGCTGCAATCAAATATTTAATGAACAAACCAGATGTGAATGCTAGAATCATAAGATAGTTGCTTCTATTACAACAGTTTCATCTAACTATTATTGATAAGCTTGGAAAGGAAAATGTTGTTGCTGACTTTCTATCTAGAATGAATCTGCCTGCAGGTGAAGAAAGAATGGTGGATGACGAGTTACTGGATGAGCATTTGTTTGCTATTTCAGTTCTCTCCCCATGGTTTGCTGATATAGCAAACTATTTGGTATGAGCACAATTCCCACCAAACTTGCCCTCCAAAGGAAAGAGCAAGATAGTTAGAAAGAGAGCCCCCTTCACCTGGATTGGAGGCAATCTGTTCAAACTTGTCCCAGATCAAATCTTAAGAAGGTGTGTAAGGGAAGAGGAAGTCTTTGACATCCTTTTGACCTGTCATGATGGGCCTTGTGGAGGTCAGTTTGCAGCAACAAGGAACATTCAAAGTGTTGCAAGCATGCTATTATTGGCCTACTCTCCATCAAGATGTGAAAAAGCATATTAATCAGTGTGATCGATGCCAGAGGATGGGAAATCCTACTCCAAGAGATGAAATGCCCCTACAACCTCAAGTGACTTTCAAGCCATTTGACAAGTGGGGCATGGAATTCATTGGGCCTACCAACCCTCCTTCAAAGCAAGAACAACACATCATTGTGTGCACTGATTATTTGACTAAGTGGGCTAAAACCAAGGCAATTAAGGCAAAAACAAAAGAGAAGGTGGCTGATTTCCTAAGGGAGAATATATTCTACAAATTTGGGTACCCTAGAGAGCTAGTCACAGACCAAGGCAGCCAGTTTACCTCCAGCGTGATTGAAGAACTGCTCAGCCATCACAAAATCAAGCATAGGACCTCCACTCCTTATCATCCAAAAGCTAATGGGCAAGTGGAGGTGACCAATAGGGCACTGGAGAATGTCTTAACCAAGGTAGTGAGCAGCAGCAAGAAGGATTGGGCAGAGAGACTAGTTGAGGCCACCTGGGCCTATAATACAACATGGAAGACCACCACTGGATTTACACCCTATGAGTTGTTCTATGGTAGAAAGGTTGTGATGTCCATTGAGTTTGAATATAACACATTGAGGATGGAAATCCAACTAGATTTAGATCTCAGTCATGCACAAAAAGAAAGGTTGTTACATTTGAATGGCCTGGATGAATTTATAATGCAAGCCCTCCTACATACAGAGATAGTTCAGCTTCAGAGGAAGATCTGACATGACAAGAACATCAAGGAAAAGGAATTTCAAGAAGGAGACTGGGAATTGTTATATGATTCCAGGTAAAAAGACTTCAAGGGCAAGCTAAGGACAAGATGGATCGGACCTTATGTGGTGGAAAGATGCCATGACA
This sequence comes from Pinus tabuliformis, assembly GCA_031772625.1. Lineage (NCBI taxonomy): Eukaryota > Viridiplantae > Streptophyta > Pinopsida > Pinales > Pinaceae > Pinus > Pinus tabuliformis. The sequence continues at coordinate 821,931,583 of CM062812.1, forward strand.
ATGGGTCAGTGCAAATCAGAACTATTGATGATTCCATTGCTAGTTAATGGACGCAGATTGAAAATGTACAAGAGGCCTTTATCAAATCAAGAGTTCATTGGCAGTATCAATAAGACAGTGATGATGGTAGAGCAAATTCCAGCTCCTCCCTCATCAGTTCACTAAAAAAGGAAAAAACAAAAGAATAAGGGTTCATGTGAAAACCTCCATGAGACGCCTAAGTCCCATCTTTGGGTTAAAAACCTCATAAGGCGACCCAAGAATGAGAAAAATGAAAAAGATTAAGAAGATCCTTGGGTGAAAACCTTCCTTGAGGCACCTAGGGCAGATATCTAGGGTGAAAACCTCTCTGAGGAAGCCTGGGTGTTTCTTTAATATATATATATATATATATATATATATATATATATAATAAGAGAAAAAAACATAATGGTTATTTGCAGGTGGGTGAAAAAAACAAACAAGGAGCAAAGTGAAGATCCAAAGGGAACCCTGCCTCACATATATTCATCTCCTCCACTCCTTACCATGCATCCCTCCATCAATTCTATTGTTTTTCACTTCATTGTTTCAATTCAGGAGAAGATTGTGTTTTCTAACAGAATCACCTCAACCATTACCATCATCCATGCATCCACATACACTCCTACTCCCTTTGTCCATTCATTATAGCATCCTCACAGCACCAGGCAGCAACATGATCAAGAAATTCTAAGGGAGACACCAAACCTTGCCAAGTGGTAATCTAGGAACTCCACAGCAATAGCAACATCAAATCCAAGAGCTCCATAGCAGCAACAACATCATATCCAAGAGCTCCACAGCAACAACAAAAACATCAAATCTTCAGTCATAGACACCTGCAAAAGCTAATAAACCATCAACAGGCAGTAGAGGAGGAAGAAGAATAACCATCAGCAACACCTATGATCTTTGACAACTGCAGCATGGCATCAAGACCACAGGTAAGTATCCCACTCACTCACTCATATGCATCATTTGATCAAAAGTTGTAAAGGTTAAGAGGTAGTTGTTTTATAAGCGAAAAGGTGGCAAAAATGAAATTATTTAGTAAGGCAAAAGAGAATGCAAGAGTCCATAGATACAGTATTGTTATGGCAACCATTTGAGAATGCTTGAAGAACTAATATTTGGGGTAGAAACACCAACGCACCAAAGAATCGACATAACCTATTTCTTGATGCAATCACTCATAAACTCCAACAGCAAAGTAGAAGAAGGAAATTCCCAGCAGTTAGTTCACCATGTGTTGATCAAGATCCTCATTGAGGATGACCTCCAAAACCTCAGGATCCCTATAAAATGGTCAATCTTCAGAGACTTACCCAAAGAGGATGACATCAAAACCCTCATCTATGATGTTAGTCCTTCTGTTAGTGAGGAAGAGGCAAAACAAGAAGAATATATAGAGCTAGATGGGATGAGATTAATAAAGAAGAAACTAATACAAAGGAACATGTTGAAACACAAGGAGGATGATGCTGAAACAGAAGAAGAAACTGATGGAGATGAGAAAGAACATCAAAAGGAATAAGATAAGAAAAACAAAGAGGACAACTACAGGAAAAGGAAAACCAACTAGCATGTACGGCTAGCCTCTCATTGGAGGCCATATAGTGTAGGATGCCAGTTAAATCCTATACTCCTTACCTCAGAGAACAATGGCTACAATTTCAGATTAAAACACTAGCCCAAAGGAGCACCATGCCATTTCAGGACTATAGGCAGTCTATTGATCTTTGTGATCAAAGTGCACCAGAAGATAGGGCCAAAATGGCTGATTTTTACTTGCACAACATGGCCCTCACAGACATGAATATTTGGGATCCTAATGTAGAGCTAGGAGATCTAGAATTAATAGCTTTGGCATCATGGAGGAACCATGAGGAGTCAAGGACTGCAGAGATAAAAATAATATTGGCTTGAGAGCAAAATGAACCTCTTTTCATCAGAGCTGAACAATCAAATCCCATGGCCCTAATCAGCACCCATAATATAATTGCAAATAATCCCCAGCTAGCACTTAGATAGCTTGCTGCCCAAGAGCAAGAAATTTCACATTTTGAGGATATGTTTAGGCTGTTAAGAGATGATAATATACATGCCTGCTAAAGGATATGAAACACTGCCACACAACTTGAAAATCAGAGAATATCACTTCCCTCAAAGGTTGAGAGAGGCACTCAAAAGGAAACCTATGTATAAGTAATCGGTGCAAAGGTTGAATTTCAATTTGATAGGCCTAAAACTCAATCCACCACTATTCCTAGGGATGCTAGAAGGGAGAAAAGAAGAAGAGGAACAGAGGCAGTGGGAAGAAGTAGAAATGAAAGCAGGCTTCTATAAACAAGAAGAAGAGACCACAACAGAAGAATGGGATGCCAGAGAAGCTACCAGAGCCATGAAGGACATGGACATTGACTAAGTTACTTAGAGGATGAGTAACACTTTCAGTAGGGGGTGATGATGAGCTTCATTATTGAGTAATTATATGGGCCTTAATTGGCCTTAATTCACCTCCTAGCTTAGTCAAACCTATAGGCTTTAACCCCTTACAGAAATTACCTACATACGAATTCTAGAACACAGAAAATAAACAATGCGAGAGAATAATACATAAAACACATATACACAGAGATTTTCCCCTGGATCCCAAAATCGGGGCTACCAGCTTGATTTTTCATTATGTTCCTTTTAATGTTATAATACATATTTATACATGTCGAAGCATCCAATACCATGGACCAAAAACCATCACATTCAAAACCATGGACCGAAAACCATCGTGTCCAAAACCATGTGTGAAAAACATGCACAAAACCATAGGTAGGTCCGCCCAACCTAATATAGGGTCCAAAACCAAAATTTTCCAGGGCGCTTCCCTGGACCCCATATAGTGGGGTTACCTGCACCCCTCAAACCCCCTGTGACTCCCCCCGCTACGCAATTAGCGCAAAGAAGGGGGGGATCTGCCCCCCTTCTAACCCCCTGGTTAACTACATGAGCTAGTCATGGAAAGAATATAACACAACCCAACGTTCTCCCACTTGTTATTTTCTTTCCACAGGGATCCACAAGAGAGCTTAATCATTTATCTAGCCCTGCAATGCCCATTGTTTCTCTACACCAAGAGAACTTCTCAGATCTCACAAATTTTTTCAATGCATATGTAGTATTCTTCAAAGTGTCCACCTTTACCAGCAACACCTTTTTATCTTCTATCATATCCCTCACAAAGTGATACTGAACATCAATGTGGTTTGTCTTTGAATGATATGCAGGGTTCTTTGCCAAGAATATTGCACTTTGGTTATCATAGTCTATACTTATAGCTCCCTGTACTAACCCCATACTTGAACACAATATCTGCAACCAAACTGCTTCCTTGCTTGCATGAGTGGCTGCCATGTATTCTGCCTCTGTAGTTAATAGTGCCACTACGGATTGTTTCTTACTCATCCAACTGACTGCACCTTCAAATAGGTTAAACACATACCCACTTGTAGATCTTCTCTGATCCAGATCTCCAGCCCAGTCTGCATCAACAAAGCCACGAATATCCAACACTTTGTCCAATCCCGATCTTCCTTGGTAGCACAAACCATAATCACTAGTGCCACGCAAATACCTGAAAACCTGCTTCATTGCTGTCCAATGCTCCTTCCCTAGTTTTGACATAAACCTGCTCAATACTCCCACTGTATGTGCAATGTCTAGTCTAGTACAAACCATTGCATACATCAGGCTACCAACTGCACTTGCATATGGAACACGGGACATGTCATCTTTCTCTTCTTGTGTCTTGGGACACTGTTTAGCAGATAACTTTACACCTATAGGAATAGGAACCTTCACCAGTTTACTATCCTAAATATTAAACCTCTGCAATATTGTCTCGACATACTTCCTCTGGTTTAACCAGAGCTTCCTATTTGTCCGATCTCTTTTAATTTCCATGCCCAAAATATAGTCTGCAGCACCAAGATCTTTCATGTCGAATTTGGAGGATAAATGGGTCTTCAAATCCTAGATAATTTCTTTGCCATTTCCAACCAGCAACATATCATCCACATACAAGACCAGATAAATAAAATGGTCACCAATTAATTTAAAATACAGACAGTGATCTACTTTTCTTCTGGTGAAGCCAAGTCCCCCTATAAATGTATCAAATTTTTGATAGCACATCCTTGGTGACTATTTTAACCCATACAAAGACTTCTTTAGCTTGCATACCAGTTCTTTCTTACCCTTCACTGCAAAACCTTCAGGTTGCTTCATGTAGATCTCCTCTTCCAGATCCCCGTGAAGAAATGTTGTCTTCACATCCATCTATTCTACCACAAAATCAAAAGCAGCAGCAACAGATAAAAGTAATCTAATAGAAGTTACCTTGGCAATAGGAGAAAAAATATCACCAAAATCAATTCTCGGCACCTGGGAATAACCTTTCGCTACCAACCGAGCTTTGTATTTCTCCACCTTTCCTTCTGCATTTGTCTTCTTATTGAACACCCATTTGCTACCAATGGGTTTCCTTTCAGCTAGCAACTCCACCAGATTCCAAGCCTCATTTTTGTGCAAAGATGTCATTTCATCAACCATGGCTTCTTTCTAGAGTTTTCCATCCTCTGGATCTACTGCTTCCTTCATAATTCTGGGATCATCATTAGTAATAGATAAAGCAAAATTTGAACAGAAAGTAGATGGACTATACCTTTCTGGTTGTCTTCTTTCTCGAACTGATCTTCTCACACTCGGAGTTTGTGGCTCTTCATCTTTTGATTCCTCCTCTGCTGTAGAGTCTGATTCTTCCTCCTTTAGCTCAAACTCTATCTTCTCAGGTTCCTTTGGTTGGACTTCATGTTTAATAACATCTTTCACCTCTCTGAGCACCACATCTCGGGTGTACACAACCTTCCTTGTTACTAGGTTCCAAAGCTTATAACCCTTTAAACCATCCTTATACCCAATAAAGATGCACTTTTCAGATTTACTATCAAACTTGGTTCTTTTCTCCTTCGGAACATGTACATATGCATCACATCTAAACACCCTCAAATGTGAAAGAGAAGGTTTCTTACCAATCCATACCTCTTGTGGAGTCTTATCTTCCAATGCTGATGAAGGTGATCTGTTGACCAGGTAACATGCAGTCTCCACCGCCTTTGCCCAGAATTCTTGTCCTAACCTGACACCACTGAGCATGCTTCTTGCCCTTTCCATCAATGTCTTGTTCATTCTTTCTGCAACTTCATTTTGCTGAGGTGTATATGGAGTAGTCTTCTTCCGTACTATACCACACTTCTTACAGAATTCTTAAAATTCCTTACTGCAAAACTCTCCACCGTTATCTGTTCTCAGCACCTTTATCTTCTTCTTTGTCTGGTTTTACACCAGAGCCTTAAATTCTTTAAACCAGTCAAATACTTCAAATTTCTTCTAAAGGAAATATATCCATGTATTCCTTGAGAAGTCATTTATAAATGATACATAGTACACAAACTTACCCAGTGATGGAACCTTCACAGGTCCAAACACATCACTGTGCACAAGCTTTAATATTTGTTTTGTCCTCTTACCACCATAGGGGAAACTCACCCTATTCTGCTTCCCATATACACAATTTTCACAGAAATCAAAATCTAGAGAGCTATTACTCATATCTTCTACCATACCTTTACCATGAAGTATTCGAAGGACCTTCTCTCCAATATGTCCAAGGCTTTGATGCTACAACATGGTCTTCTCTCCAGAGACCACTAGATTTTCTGCTCCAGTTTCAGGAACTACAGAACTATTGCACCTATCAACAACAGTGCTACCTTGCAGCTTGTACAGAGTTCCAATCCGAACTCCTCGCATCAATACTAGTTCTCCCTAAACAATCTTGCAGGTATCCTTCTCAAACATTGTTTTTATACCTGCATCATCCAGCTTGCTTACATAAATCAGATTTTTGGCCAATGCAGGAATATGTAGAACACCCGGAAGTGTTCTAACCCTTCCACCTTGCAACTTCAACTTTACTTTTCCATGACCAACAATTCTAGCCTTCCTGTCATCCCCTAAGAAGACATCACCACCATCGTATTTCTCATACTCGCAGAACCACTCTCTATGGGAGTGAAGTGAAAGGATGCACCTGAGTCAATCAACCATGCCTCATGATCTACATGTGTACTTGAAGAAGCCAAGTACACATCCCCACCTTTACCTGAGGTGGTTTTCGCCTCTACAGAAGGAGCATCATCAGATCCCTTTCCATTGTTAGGAGATTTAGATTTACAGTCCCTTTTGTAGTGTCCTTCCTTTCCGCATTTCCAGCACACCACCTTTACAGGTTTTCCTGGAGATTTAGGTCTCCCACTCGATGACTTATTTTTGTTTCTGTTCTGGGACCATCCTCGTACAGACAAGGCATCACCATTCTGGCTCTCCATATTTTTTCATCTCATCTCCTCCATCAGTAAGGATGAGACTATTTCATCAAACTGCAAGGCAGTTGCATTGCTAACTATTGCAATAACCAGACTATCCCACGAATCTGGTAAAGAACACAACAAACTAATGCACTTATCTTCATCTGAAATTTTCATATCAACAAATGATAACTGACTTACCACAATATTAAACGCATTTAGATGGTCTATCACCGAGTCTCCACCTTTCATCCTCAGGTTATAAAGCTTTTTCCGTAGGAATAGTTTATTCACTAAAGACTTAAATTGGTACAAAGTCCCTAACTTGTCCCACAAAGCCTTCGTCGTAGCTTCCCCTGATACATTCAGCAATACTGAATCTGAGACACACAATCGTATTGTGCTCTTTGCCTTCCGATCCAACTTCTTCCATTCTTCATCACACACTCCCGTTGGTTTAGTACCTAAATCTACCGCGATCCACTGATCTTTATCCACCAAAAGATCCTCCATCTTGAGTTTCCACAACTGAAAACTTTGACCATTAAATTTTTCGATCTCTATCTTTCCACTTCTCGCCATCTTCTTTCACCACCAGAATTGATCCTGCAGATCTCCCACTGAACGGGGTCTATCACAGGCCCGAGCGAAACCCCTCAGCAACAAAGGCGTCCCCTTGAAGCCAAAACAGCTCCGATACCAAATGTAGGTTTTAACCCCATACAGAAATTACCTACACACGAATTCTAGAACACAGAAAATCAACAATGCGAGAGTATAACATATAAAACACATATACACAAAGATTTTCCCCTAGATCCCGAAACCGGGACTATGATTTTTCATTATGTTCCTTTCAATGTTACAATACATATTTATACATGCTGAAGCATCCAATGCCATGGACCGCAAACCATCGTGTCCAAAACCATGGACAGAAAACCATCACGTCCAAAACCATGTGCGAAAAACATGCACAAAACCATAGGTAGGTCCGCCCAACCTAATATAGAGTCCAAAACCAAAATTTTCTGGGGTGCTGCCCCGGACCCCATGGAGTGGGGTTACCTGCACCCCTCAAACCCCTTGTGACTCCCCTTGCTACGCAATTGGCGCAACGAATGGGGGGCTCTGCCCTCCTTCTAACCCCTTGGTTAACTACGTGGAAAGAATATAACACAACCCAACAAAACCAACTATTCTCACAACTTATTACATACTTTTGATTATATTTTGTTTATGAAATGAGTTAGAGTTGGATATTTGGATTTGTGGTCTAATGTGCATGTAGGACAGGAATAAAGGATAAAAGTAAGGAAAAATGCAGGGATAAAGGATAAAAGCAAAGAACTATGGCAAATACCTTGGTAAAGACTCGAATGGGACAAGGGAAAGTAACTATAGGAGGTAAATCCTCCACATTTACTACCCCTTCATTTGAATATTCCACCATCAGCTCGGAATGCACACAACCATCAATTTGAAGACTAAAAGACAACCAAGCAAGGGAAAGGGACAAAAAACAGTTTATCTGAAGTTTGGAGCCAAGCCTCCCTAATGGGAAGGAAGTCGTTAGAGACTTCAAATGTATAAATATATAGGCTTAGGACCTCAGTAGGATTCAGACTTCACTTTTGAAAACTCTGTTTTATTTCTGAGTTGCAAAGACTTGTGACAATTTGCTCTGTAATCCATGGTTTCTACAATAAGAATGAGTTCTATTTAAAGCCAGCTCTAATTTAACTTCGAGGGATAAAGCTCTTGGGTTAGGGCCCGACCCAAGTAGCCATAACTCCTCTTTACTATACATTTATGCTAGCATAGAGTTCTATTTTGTTCATTTGTTTAAGTAGCTTCCTGGTTCTATTTACCTGCTTAAATAACTTTCTGGTTTACTTGTTCATTTGCTTAAATAGATTCATGGTTTTTCATTGGTTATTTGTTGAAGCAGCTTTTTGGTTTTGTTCATCTACGTTGTGCTTCAGTTTACTTTCATTTTTTCCTTCTTTCAGTTCATAGGTTAGTTAAGGGAAAAAGATCACTATCAGGTTGTGCGCAGGTGTCTCGGCCTTATCTCCTCCCTCTATGACCATGACATGAGGAAGGGACCCTCCAGCAACCGCAAAAACACAATCCCTGGTTCTCGCATGGACTATGGAGTTCGTTGTTTAAAGAAATTATTTGTTCACCCGCACTGGTTCTCTCTATCATTTTCATTTGAAACCGCCTCCACCACCTTCCTCATCCATCACTTCATCGTTGTCCGATCACCAACAAACCTTCAAAATCACCGTCCAATTCACTATTTTCTCCAACTGCTACCTCGCATGGAGTCCACCACTCACTTTATGAACTTTAAGTCCTCACTGTCGATCTACCTTGCCCAATTCGATAGTTGTCACTTCACCCGATCACAAACTAGCTTGGTTGATCTCCACCATTGATAAGCCCCGCTTGATCCAACGGCTATCGCGTGATATTGCGTGGATTTTTGTCTGATCGTTATCCACCCGAAGGCACACGATGAGAGTGGTTTATCCGTGCTACATGTTGCCCAGTTAGGCTAATCGCGCAAAATTTTAGAAAACCACTTACAGCTTTGAGGGCGCGCGATAAACAACTTACCTCCCTCTAAACTCTCTCCGTCATTTTTGCACGTTTATTTTGCCTGCGATCTAATCTCTGCTCTCCATCTTCCAATTAATCCTGTCCATCCATCTCTTGACTTAGCCTCCGCGATATAATCTCAACCATCCATCTCTGGTTAACCCTGTTCGTTCATCTATTCACTCAACTGCCGCGATATAATCTCCACCATTTATCCTGTTCATTAACCCTATTCGCCCATCTATCTACATAACCTCCTGCGATCCAATCATCTTTGTTCATTTGCCTTTCACCCGATTGATCCAATGGTTCTTATGCGCTATTGCTCCCTCACATCCTCCTTTCCCTAATTTCGACTTCCGATTGCTTTTTCCACTGGAAATCTGATTTAGCCTAATTTTCTTTGTTACACCTTAATCTAGTTTTGATGCTCTTTACTTTTGCAACTTAGATAATTAGCATTAGGTTAGTGTTAATTTGGCAATTCTGCTTAGCATAGTTGTTTAATTGGTTAGTTAGGTTATGGTGTAAGTTTAGCATTTCATGATGTTTTCTTTATTACTGCAGTAGAGTAGCTCTCTCTTAGATGTTAGAAAATTATATATTACAGAGCAATGGAACACATAAAATATTGCAGAAATATAAACATAGAAAACACATAAAACAAGAGAGACACAGATATACGTGGTTCACCCAGTTTGGGCTACATCCACGGAGAAAAAACCAGTCCTTATTTATTATATTATCTAGCAAATTGAAGAGATACAACCTATAGCAGATCCACTGTAACACCCTCTTCGCTCTCAATCTCCTCTCTCTTCCTCACTCAGAATATAGATGTACATAGACGCAATAAAATTCCCTCATATATAGTGAGGGGTTTCCTTCTAGGGCAAAAAACCCTAAATTAAACATAACTTCTACCGTCAGATCATCCGCCTAATGAGCGGCCTAGATTGACTAGAAATTACTAGACTTTTACAAGGCAATTTTACATCTATTTTTAGCTTCGAGGCCACTGCCCCCGAACCCCCACCGGGGGACCGCTGGCCCCCGGACCCCCGCAGGGGGGACAAGTCCCCCCCGCGTGGAGAGGTGTATAGTCTTCTTGGGGTATACATCCAGCTGAAACCTTTGAATACAGAAGATAATCAGGCTCCACAGCCAACAATCTCCCACTTGGAGACTGATTATAGCAACTCCACTGCTGCTTCATTTGCTAAACAATAACTCCACTTTGGACCTGGCTATTTCTCATCTTCTTCTTCATACTTGAAGACCAATTGAAACTGAGCAGATTCTCAGTTTCTCCCTGGTTACAACTTTTGTTAACATATCTACAGGATTCTGGCTAGTGTGTATCTTTTCCAGCTTCAACTGTCCATCTTCCAATGCTGACCGTATGAAATGGTACTTGAGCTGTATATGTTTAGTCTTGGAATGAAATGCAGAGTTCTTTACAAGATGTATGGCACTCTCGCTGTCACTGTCTAACCTGCCCAACTCCTGCTTCCTTCCCAATTCATCCAGAAACCTTTGTAACCAAATCATTTCTTTACTAGCCTCTGTAGCAGCAACATACTCTGCTTCTGTTGTTGAAAGTGCAACAACACTTTGAATTTTTGAAACCCAACCGACAGCTGTTCCACCTACAGTAAATACATATCCTGTAGTGCTCCTCCTGTTATCTCTGTCACTTGCCATATCTGCATCAACATATCCATGTAGAGCAATGTTTGAACCACCAAAGCATAATGCTTGATTTGTGGTACCTCTCAAATACCTGAGAATCCACTTCACTGCCATCCAATGTTCTTTTCCTGGATTTTTCATGTACCTGCTTACAACTCCTACTGCATGTGCAATATCAGGCCTTGTGTAGACCATTGCATACATTAAGCTTCCAACTGCTGATGCATATGGAACTTTAAACATATGAGCCATTTCTTCCTGAGTCTTGGGACACGCCTCCTTACTTAATTTGAAATGACTAGCCAAAGGTATACTAACTGGTTTTGCATTCTGCATATTAAACCTTTTCAACACCTTTGTTATGTACTCACTTTGAGACAATGTTAATTTGCAATTCTTCCTGTCTCTAGTTATTCTCATACCAAGGATTTGTTTTGCAACACCCAAATCCTTCATTGCAAATGTGTTTGCCAATTTCCTTTTGAGCACATTTATTTCCTGCATGTTAGAACCTACAACAAGCATGTCATCTACATACAATAACAATATAATATAGTTGCCATCATTTTGCCTTTTGAGATAAACACAATGATCAGAGTGACATCTAGTATAACCTTGTTCAGACATAAACCTGTCAAATTTTAGATACCACTGCCTTGGAGCCTGTTTTAAACCATACAAGCTCTTCTTCAACCTGCACACTATTTTTTCCTTCCCTTTTACCTCATATCCTTGTGGTTGCTGCATATATATCTCTTCCTCCAAATCCCCATGGAGAAAGGCTGTCTTTACATCTAACTGCTCAAGATGCCAATCTTCAGCTGCTACTAGACTTAAAATAGTTCTGATTGAAGTCATTTTAACAACAGGAGAAAATATTTCATCAAAATCAATACCTTTCTTCTGTGCAAACCCCTTCACCACAAGTCTAGCTTTGTACCTCTGTTTTCCTCCATCTTCTTCCTTAAGCCTGTAAACCCATTTATTCTGCAATCTTTTTTTACCTGCAGACAACCTGACTAAGTCCAAAGTCTGGTTATGTGCTAAGGAGTCCATCTCTTCTTTCATGGCTTGCTCCCACTTCTTCCTAGTTTCTACCTGCACCGCTTCTTCATAACATTCTGGTTCACCAAAATCAGTGAACAATACATAATATAATGAAGGAGAGTATCCTTCAGGGGTCTACTTATCCTGGTAGATCTTCTAACATCACTTTCAGGTGTTTGAAGTGCTTGTTGCTGTTGTGGTTGTTGTTCTGGCTGTTGACCATTATGATTTTCAAGCACCATCACTTTTCCTGTGATATCGTCAAACAATGTGTATTCTCTATTTTCTTTTTCTTGTTTCTTTTCCTGCAACTGATTCTTATACAAGACCTTTTCATTGAATATTACATCTCTGCTCCTAATGATTTTGTGATTTCCATAATCATATAAACGATAACCAAAATAATTAACACCATATCCAATAAAGGTACATTTCTTTGATTTTGCCTCAAGCTTTGTTCTATTTTCTTTGTTAATGTGGACAAAAGCTTCACAACCAAAAGTCTTTAAAAATGAGTAGTTTACCTTTTTACCTGTCCATGCCTCCTTTGGAATACCACCATCCAAGGAACTTGAAGGCCCTCTGTTTATTAGATAAACAGTAGTATCTACAGCATCTGCCCAAAATTGTAAAGGCAATCCTGCATGCAATCTCATGCACCTTGCACACTCCATAATTGTCCCGTTCATCCTTTCTGACACACCATTTTCTTGTGGTGTTCCTGGAACTATCTTCTCTCTGCGAATTCCATTCTCTGAATAGTACCTATCAAACTCTTTGCTGCAATATTCACCTCCATTATCTGATCTAAGACACTTCAACATTTTCCCTGTCTCATTTTCAACCAAAGCTTTCCATTTCTTGAAAGTATCAAATACATCAGATTTATTTCGAACACAATACATCCAGGTTTTTCTAGTTGCATCATCAATAAAAGTAACATAATAATGAGAGCCACCAAGAGATGATACCTGAGCAGGTCCCCATACATCTGTATGCACAAGCTCTAATTTTTCGCTCTTCTTTTCTTTCCCAACTCTAGGGAATCTGACTCTCTTCTGTATTCCATAAACACAATTCTCACAGAATTTTAAATCAACATGCTTCAAACCTGGTAACAAATTTCTTGAATGAAGAATCTACATCCCCTTCTCACTCATGTGCCCAAGCCTATGATTCCACAATGCCGTATCTTCTCTTGTAGAGGTTAAAGCATTCACAGAATTAGAAATACCATTGCATAAATACAATGTACCAACCTTTTCTCCTTTTGCTATTACCAAGGATCCTTTAGTGACCTTCCAGGGTTTATCTGTGAAATTAGTTACGCAACCTTCACCTCTCAACTGCCCTGTTGAAATCAGATTTTTCTTCAGATCTGGAACATGCCTTACCTCCTTTAATAGCCATTAATTTCCATTCTGCTATTTTATGAAAACTGTACCCATTCCAACGATTTTACAGGGTTTATCATCACCCAATCGAACTTGTCCAAAATCTCCTTGAACATAATCATGAAAATGTTTCCTATCAGGTGTGGCATGGAATGAGGCCCCTGAATCTACCACCCAGGTATCAATAATATTTTCTAATGAAAGAATCAAAGCATCTTGCAACACATCACCTGTCACATTCGCGTCATGATTAGTTTCTTGATGCGTGTCTCCTTCTTTTCCCTTCCAAGACTTGCAGTCTTTCTTCAGGTGTCCTTTCTTCCCACATTTCCAACACACTATCCCTAATCTGGACTTGGATCTGCCTTTTCTTGACTTACTGTGATATCCTGGGCTCTTTCCTCTTTCCATTTTTCTTCCCCTAGTCTCTGCAGTCAAAGCATTACCTGATGTCTCACTGGAGCTTTTCCATCGCATTTCCTCACCAAGGATTGCACTGACAATATCATCAAACTTTAACGTACTAGATCCAGAGACAGAGTTACTAATGGCCATAACTAAACCATTCCAACTTTCTGGAAATGAGCACAGAAATAACAAAGCCCTAACTTCATCATCAAAATTTACCCCTAGAGAACTTAACTGACTTGTAACTGTATTAAAATCATTTAAATGATCAGCAACAGATCCACCCTCTGACATCTTCATATTAAATAAATGATTCATAAGAAATACCTTATTTGACCCCGAGGGTTTTTTTATATAGTTTGGCTAATGTCAACATTAAACCCTGTGTTGTCATTTCCTTTGAAATATTGAACACTACCGACGCCGCTAAGCACAGTCGTATTGTTCCAAGTGCCTTTCTGTCGAGAATATCCCATTCTGTGTCTGTCATACTCGTCGGCTTCTTTGTCTTTCTGCTCAATGGTTGGTACAGATCTCTCTGATACAGATAATCTTCCATCTGCATCTTCCACAACTGGTAGCTTTGGCCGTTGAATTTTTTGACCCTAAACCTACCATCTTTCGCCATTGCTCTCACTCGAACCAAGAACCCTTCTCTCCTGTGAGTTTATCAGCCAAATAGACCTTCGGCTCTGATACCAGTTGTTAGAAAATTATATATTACAGAGCAATGGAACACATAAAATATTGCAGAAATATAAACATAGAAAACACATAAAACAAGAGAGACACAGATATACGTGGTTCACCCAGTTTGGGCTACATCCACGGAGAAACAGCCAGTCCTTCTTTATTATATTATCCAGCAAATTGAAGAGATACAACCTACAACAGATCTGTTGTAACACCCTCTTCGCTCTCAATCTCCTCTCTCTTCCTCACTCAGAATACAGATGTACATAGACGCAATACAATTCCCTCATATATAGTGAGGGGTTGCCTTCTAGGGAAAAAACCCTAAATTAAACATAACTTCTACCGTCATATCATCCACCTAATGAACGGCCCATATTGACTAGAAATTACTAGACTTTTACAAGGCAATTTTACATCTATTTTTAGCTTCAGGGGCGCTGCCCCTGAACCCCCGCCGGGGGACCACTGGCCCTCGGACCCCCGCGGTGGGGACAAGTCCCCCCCGTGTGGAGGGGTGTATAGTCTTCCTACGGTATACATCCAGCTGAAACCTTTGAATACAAAAGATAATCAGGCTCCACACCCAACATTAGAAAAGGTTTTCTCTCCTTCCATCAAGGAATTAAGCTTCTTCTGACCCTATAGAAGTTTGGCTTGGAACCCCTAGGGTATCTTACCAGACAAACAGTGACAACAGGCAGGACCTTCACTTCTACTTGTGCATATAGCACTGTCACCTCCAAGTTTGTACGAACCTTGGGTTGATAAGTAAAGTTGGTAGCCCTGGGAGTCGCAACATTATTGTTGCAACACCTAGGCTCATCAGACATCAATCCTCTACTTCTCTGGAATGTAATTTATCCTTATATTCAAGTTTTGGAAGTCCTCAATGTTCTTTTCCATTGAACCCTTTTGTTTTAGATTTATCAATTGGCTAAAGAAGGTGTTGCTCTTTGTATAATGTGCTAGCATTTTCTCCGTGAAAATTGACCAAGTGACAAGTAGTTTACGAGAACAACACCCTCTATACCATACAAATTGATTCAGTTCTATGCAATATGTACCTTTTGTAACAGTTCCACATCATGTATATCAAAATATTGCTCCATCTGTAGTATCCAAGTTACCAGATCCTTGCCATCAAACTTCCTCATATCTCTTTTTCTTGCTTTTAGGAGCTCAATCTTGAAACGATTTTAACTCTGTAATTTTTGATCTCCAAGTTCTACAATATGTACCTTTTGTAACAATTTCACATCATGTAGATCTAAATATTGCTCCATCTGTAGTATCCAAGTTACCGGATCCTTGCCATCAAACTTCCTCATATCTCGTTTTATTTGTTTCAGGAGCTCAATCTTGAAACAATTTTAACTATGTAATTTTTTATCTCCAAATTCTGAAATTTATTCCAATGGTAGCCTTCCAAGTCCTCTTTCCAGCCCCATAGGCCTGATTGAGATTGGATTCTCCATGAAATCATTATGGTCAATCTTCCACGATGACATGATTATAGACTAGTTCAGTATATTAAACTTGTATGAACCGCCACAGGTCACTATTTCGCCCTGCGGCCTTTAAAACGATACCCAACAAACTAAAGTCTATCCTCTTTCTGTCACCTTTTCTGAAATTTCAATCTGATGCTCAGAGAGAAATTTATGACGATTTTCCCAAGGTCAGTTGTTTGAGTTGGAATTTGAGAGCCTGCAAAAACCCTAACGTCCTCAGATCATATCTACGAAAATATAGAAATCTAAGATCTGAAATTCGTACACAAGGTTTACAAAGATTTCGGCTCAAATGGGTTTTAATTTCAACTTCTGAAACTTCGTATAAAAAAAGTTATAGCACAAATTCCATGATGATCTGTTTGAAGCAGCGAAACCCTAGAATCCAAAGCTCTGATACAAAATGTTATGCAACCAACTCACAAAATAGAAAAAGAGATAGATCAACGACTTCAAAATAATCCTATTCAAGGGGGAAACCTGCTTTACATTAAACAAATGAACAATTCTTGGATGATACAAATGAAAATACCTCCTTTCTATATACAGGAGTCTAAGGGGTCACAATATAATCAGAGCCTACATAACAATAATATTGTAAGGGGCTTAACAATAACAATAGTGGGTTTCTATGGGGCACAATAATAATAATATGGATACTACATGGGCACAACAATACAATAAGGGGGTTGCACTAATAACAATAAGGGGCTAGTGATGAGCCTCATCATTGGGTAATTATATGGGCCTTAATTCACCTCCTAACTTAGTCAAACCAACTATTCTCACAACTTATTACATACTTTTGATTATATTTTGTTTATGAGATGAGTTAGAGTTAGATATTTTTCTTTGTGGTCTAATGTGCATTTAATGTAGGATTAAAGGATAAAAGCAAGGAATTTTGGCAAAGATCTTGGTCAAAACTCGAATGGGATAAGGCAGAAGAATTATAGGAGGTAAATCCTCTTCATTTACTACCCCTACATTCGAATATTCCTCCATTAGCTCGGAGTGCAAACAGCAAAATCATGAGGACTAGAAGGCAGCCGAGCAAGTGAAAGACAAAGCACCAGTATATCTCGAGTTTTGGAGCCGAGCCTCCCTAATTTTAAGGAAGTCGTTGGAGACTTCAGATGTATAAGTAGAGAGGCCTAGGACCTTAGTAGGATTTAGATTTTTGATTGTTAAACTCTACTCTATTTTCGAGCTGCAAGACTTGTGACAGTTTTTGATGTAATCCATGTTTTTGATAATAAAAATGAATTTTTTTTGAGCCAGCACTGAGCTAACTCAGAGGTCTGAATCTCTTGGGTTAGGGCCCAACCCTAGTAGCCAAGGCTCCTCTTTATTGTACATGTATGCTAACATAGGTTCATGGTTTAATTGTTCATTTGCTTAAGTAGCTGCATTTCCATTACAACAGTGTAGAGTAGATTGGTTGTATTTTAGTTTGCTTCCATTTGTGCATTCTTTCAATTAGCAGGTTAGCAAGGAGAAAAATATCACCATAAGGTTTTAATCAGGTGTCTCAGCATCACCTCCTCCCTCTGGGATGATGACTTGAGGAAGAGACCCTTCAGCAACCCAAAAAACACAGATTTCTAGTTCTTGCATGAGCTTTGGAGTTTGTTGTATTGATTCAATACTTGATTCATTTCATTGTCATCTTTTTCAAACACTCTCTTTCTGCAATAAGATCTCACTCATGTTCTCATTTCCTTCGGCACTTTCTTCATGCATAATATGGGCAATTGATTCATGTTTTTCTAGTTTATGAGAATGTATCTTGTTGCATAGTTCTTGGAAGACACACGTTTTAAGCATTGCAGGTGCTTCAGGAGGAGGTCTACACTTGATCACCAACATCCATCTTCCACCTCATCCACCTCAACCATCTCTTGGTCCACCATCACTCTCACTAGTTTTTTTGTCCTTTTTCATTGAAATTCCCCTAGACACATTGAGCGAATCTAGCCATCTCTTCTCTTGGATATTGACTCCTGAGTGTTCCTAGACCTTTTAACACCCTATCGCCCTCATCACACACCTTTTTCAAGCTTCCCAACACCTCCAACACCTCAAAATTAGCTTTCGACTGCATCTTGTAGGTTTCCTATAATTCCTGCAGGATCATCCTGTAGGTTTCTAGTACATTCTGTAGATTTTCCTGAAATGGCGTGTTTTGAGGCCGAATTGATGGGGAACCTCTAGGAAGTCACAAAATTCCTCCTAGGACCCTCCCACACCATCCAAAAACTCCATAGACCTTCTAGCCATCCTCAACCACCTTCCATCCACCTGTCACATCCACAAGAACAATTAAATTGCATGCTTGATTTTACCAAAGAAAACCAAAAAAGTGAAAACAGATTTAGTTTAGTTTTCTTGCTTACACATTGGGATGGTTTGATGCTCTTTACTTTTGTAACTTAGATAGCAGCATTAGGTTACTTTTGATTCATCATTTTTGCTTAACATAGTTGTTTAAATGGTTAATTAGGATATGGTGTGATTTAGCATTACATGTTGTTTCCTTCATTACTGCAATAGAGTAGCTCTCTTAGAATAAATTTTCTCTTCTTCCATCAAAGAATCAAGCTTCTTCTAACTCTATAGAAGTCTGGATTGGAACCCCTGGGGTCTCTCGCTGGATGAACAGTGATAACAAGCAGGACCTTCACTTTTACTTGTGCATATAGCACTGTCACCTCCAAGTTTGTACGAAACCTGGGTTGATAAGTAAAGCTGGTAGCCTAGGAGTTTCAGCATCCTTGCTGCAACACTGGCGCTCATCACTTTTTGGCGCCGTTGCCGGGGAGGTTTCTGAGTAGAATGTGATTACTGCCTTCTTTTCTTCTATTTCTAGTCTCCAATTTTCTGCCATTAGTTTATTTCTGCAAAAATAATCTAGTAGCTTCCTTTCTTTCAGTTATCACTATCTTCTTTCCTTTCCATTCTGCATGTAGAATTTCAATTCAGCAGTAGTTTTTTTTCTGTCAGTAGTTCTCATTCAATTAGAAATTTCATTTATGCAAAGTACTTTTCAGCTTAAAAAATCTTATAAAAGCCAACCCAAAAACATTTCATTTCATGCCTCATAGGAATAGAGACAATTTAGGGAAATTCTTTCCAAATACCCCCACTGCATCCAATAGCCAACCTTCTCTCTTCTCCAGTGGCTGTGAACTGGAGGAACCTTTAGGTGAGCAACCTAACATATTTGAAAAACCTATAGGGGAAGAAAAAGAAGAGGAACCCATTCCTATTGAACCAATGGCTGAAAACCAAAATGACAGAGGGAATAGAGAGAGAGTTGAGGGTGCCTCCCCCATCAGGGAAACCAATGGGGACACCAAGATGAAGAATTTAAGCCCCTCTGCCCTACGTCATTTCCACGGCCTAACCACAGAGGACCCCGACACTTTCCTATTTGATTTTTCTATTATATGTCGAACCTATGACTATACAGATGATGAGCACAAGTTAAAACTGTTTCCATCTACCCTCAACGATGCAGCATTGCACTGGTTCATGGGCTTACCTGGAGATAACATAAAAACTTGGGCTCAGATGCAGCAGGCTTTTAAGAACAAATATCGGGACTACTGTAGGTCAAAGGATACTAAAGAAGAAATTTTCAGGATGACCATGGGCCAGGATGAATCCTTAGAAGACTACAAAGAAAGATTCTAGCTCAGTTACAAAAGGGCCAGGTGCACACTTGACCTCGAGTCACTAAAGCTGGTCCTACTCAAAGGAGTAAGGGAAGATCTTCTGGATACCTTATATTTGTTAGCAGGAGGAGATATCTACCAATTACTCTATGAGGATATCAAGACTGTCTTTAGAAACCATTCTAGAGCAGCCAGGAAAAAGGGTAGGAGTAGTCAACCTATGGCCAATACATCATCTTCCAACTCATCCATCAAGGGTGAAATTGGAAATATGCTGGAAGATTTCAAAAGTGAGATGCTACAAATCCTTGCCTTGCAATTAGACACCATGAATATCACAAGGAAGCAAGAGGAAGCAGAGAGAGCCTTGGCCATCTTTTGTCCTAGATGCACTAGGAGGCATCCTAGGAACGAATGTCCATTGAACTGTATTGAAATTTTCTTTGTCTTTGAAGAAAAACACTCCACAGACAAGTGCCATTTTTTACCCAGACTCAAAGCTATATATCAAGGAGCTAAAGGGGTCACTGAGAAACTTTGCTACATCAACCAAAGAAGACCTCCTGGGCCTAGACCATACCAGCAGGGTATGCAAGGGTCGTCCCATGCATATTACAACCCCAACCAAACCATAACTATACCTTCTTGGGGACCCCCTACTCATCCTTCCTGATCTACACCCCCTATTTGGTCCTATGCATCTCAGTATCATTCTCAGCCAGTCAACCAGTCATTTCAACCTTACACTCCGCCACAACCTCAGTGGAGTCCACCACTCCAGGGGTGGAGGCCCCAATACAACAATGCTCCAACTCTATTTCCTCCACCACCTACCCAACCACAACTCCCACACTCTGCTCCACCCAAGCAAACCCAGATGCCTACCCATCCAAATCCGAACC
Organism: Pinus tabuliformis; assembly: GCA_031772625.1. Classification (NCBI taxonomy): domain Eukaryota; kingdom Viridiplantae; phylum Streptophyta; class Pinopsida; order Pinales; family Pinaceae; genus Pinus; species Pinus tabuliformis. The sequence goes on from CM062812.1 coordinate 821,951,960, forward strand.
TGAACAATAGGTAGGCTGAACAAGTATATAGTGGAGAGACATCATACCCAGCTTATGCTATAGAAATCCAGGAGATCAACCTAAGATCTGGGAGAATTATCCCAGATAACCAACCTCCCTCTCCACATAGGGAGGTTGAGGAAGAAAGAGAGGAAATAAACCTTAAATTAAATCCACCATGTCCCGAGAGATTAGCCCAACCACTCCAGCCTACCCTAGAAGAAACTGAACTTCTGGGAGAATTGAAAAATCTATGTGTAAAGATCCCCCTTATCCAGGCAATAAAAGATGTCCCCATTTACAATAAGTTGATTAAGGAGAAGTGCTTCAAGCACCCAGGAAGAAAAAAAAGGGATGCCCCTACCATTAATTTCATTGGGCACTTGTCCAACTTAATGTTGGGGCAGGTGATATGCCTGAAATATTTGGATCCTGGAAGACCTATAGTAGATGTGCATATCAATGGCACCATCATACCACACACTCTAATCGACCTTGGGGCTTCCATTAATGTGATGATCAAGGACACCATGCTCAAGCTCAACCTCCAAGGGTCATTGAGGAAGACCACAAAAGTTGTGCAACTTGTAGACCATTCCACAGTGACCCCTGAGGAAATTGTGGAGGATGTAATGGTCTCCATTGACAACTAGGAGTACCCTGTAGATTTTCTAGTTCTCCAACCTAAGGCTAAGCTTACTAGTTACCCTCTCATCCTTGGGAGGGCATGGTTGACCACATCTGATGCTTACATTAGCTACAGAGCTGGGAATATGACCATCAAGAATGGGCATATGTCCAAACAGTTAGTCCTATACCTTCCTACTCAACCTTCTCTAGAGCATGATTTACCTTTATGGTTAGAGGAGGAGGAAGAAGATGAGGTTTATTCCACCCAACTTTATGCTTTGGAAGCAACCATTGGAGGAGGACAATAAGATGAAGATGAATTAATTGAACACCTACTCCAAAGTCCAACTCCTGGTTCGTTACCTTTAGAAGAAGAAGTAAGGGAAACCTAGAACAATTGTCCAATTGAATTATGCTTGGTCAATTCCAACCCACTCTGTGTCAAAATCATAGGATTCAGCCCAGAGAAAACCTTGAAAATTAATCCATATCTTTCTGCTCTCGAAGAGGAAAAGTTATGCAACATGTTGAGAGAAAACCTAGAAGCCTTCGCTTGGAGTTACAAGGAAATGAAGGGAGTACACCCCTCAGTGTGTACTCAACACATATACATCAAAGAAGGTTGCAAGCTGGTTTAGAAACCACAAAGGAGGATGAATCCAACTCTTAAAGATATAGTCAAAGAAGAACTGCAAAAATTGTTAGATGCAGGATTCATTTACCCTATCTCCGACAATGAGTGGGTCTCTCCTTTAGTGCTAGTTCCCAAGAAAAATGGTAAGTGGAGAATTTGTGTCGATTACAGGGAGTTGAACAAAGCCACAAAGAAGGATCATTTTCCCCTACCCTTCATTGACCAAGTGTTGGATGGCTTGGCAGGGAAGAATTTTTTTTCTTTCCTAGATGGATTCAGTGGGTACAACCAAAAACAAATCTGCCCAGAAGACTAGGACAAGACCACATTCACCTGTCCTTGGGGTACTTTTGCCTATATGGTCCTTCCTTTTGGTCTATTAATGAGCCTCATAAATGGGTAATTATATGGGCTCATTTTACCTCATAACCTAGTCAAATCAACCATTCTCTTAGCTTATTGCACGATTTTCTGATTATATTTATGCTTATAGAGTAAGTTGAGTTAGTTATGATGCCATGTGGTCTAACATGTATTTAATGCAGATTATTGATGGATTTCGAGGACAAAGTCAAGGATCCAGCGGTCAAGTGGCAACAATAACTCTAAGTAGATAGAGGAGAGAACTTATAGGAGGGAATACCCCTCATTTATTACTCCTCACTTCGAATTTCCCTTCATTCAGCTCGGAGTACTAGAGTCAGATTTTTTGCTTATGTAAACTCTGCTCAAATTTCGAGCTTATTCTTTTGTGACAGTTTCATGTAATCTTGCTACTTTTTGATGATGAAGATGGAATCCTTTTTGAGCTAGCACTGAGTTACCTCAGAGGGCGGAAGCTCTTGGGTTAGGGCCCAATCCAGGCAGCCAAGCTTCTCTTTACTTGTATTTGTATGCTTTACTTCAATTTGTAGATTAATTTGTTGTTATATGTATTTTTCTTTTATGGTTAATAATAGGTTGCTTTTAATGATTTAGTAGTTTTCATCCATTTGTGCTTTCTATAGCAGATTAAGCAGCGATAAGAAAAGATTCAAAAGGCTAGCAATAGTGCCTTGGCCTCTCTTCCTCCCTCTGGGACCATGATTTGAGGCAAAGACTCTCTTGCTGCCCCAAAAACACAGTTTTTCCTCATTTCATAGGACTTCTAGTGTTTGCAGCTCTTTAGTAGGTTAATAGTCCAGTTTGCTTTACTTCATATCTCCTTTATCATGTTCATTTCCTGATTTGCAATAGTCCTATTTCATGTTTTCATTTCCTATAGCATTTCTCAGCACTTCCTTTCATAGATCATAGTTTAGACCATTTTAATGCAAAACTCTGTTTTTCCTAAATGCACTCATTTCATTTGTTGTTTGATTTTCTTGGTTCACTGTTATTTCCTTTGTAGCAGATCTCTTCTAGCAGTAGGCCAGCTTATCAACAATCATATCCTCTATCTGATCCATGCCCTACAGGTCTCCTCAACCTTACCTCAATTCTGCCTTAGTTTCCTTCATTTTTTCATAGAACTTCTTCCTCTCTCCTTGAGCAAACCCAATCATCTTTCTCTCTCCTGGTGATTCATGGTAGATCTTAGGTGCCTGTTGATGCCTCGAAAATCACTGCATCAACATCAGGGAAAACCACCCGGTCGGACCTTAAAGGTAGCTCCTTTTCTGTTTGGTGTGGTGGCTCCAACTGGGTATGATGGGACCAGTTTCCCATTGGTTTGTAAATAGGATGGATAAGTGATTGATCGTCTATTATCTAATGATAATGATGGATGATTTACTCTAAAATGTAAAATTATAAACAACTAATTTATCCCGGGAAATTTCCACTTTAGTGTAACTTTTGATGATCTTTATCTACAAATAGGCATATAGATGACTCCACTTATAAATAAAGACATTCATTCATATGATAATTACTTTGTTCAAGTAGTTGAACAAAGTAATAATTAAAACATTATTACACTATTCTTCATATATCATTGACATAAATACGATTGAAAGAATAACATTCCTTAAACATTCAATAGTGATAAGTAAAAGGAGTGTTGTTAAAACACATACATATATCTAATGATAGCAATAATTGAATAAACATTGATTCATATAAAAGAATGGAACAAAGACATAGATAATAGTACCATATGTAATTTGAATCCCCTTCGATATCAATCGCATTCAGATCTCGTCTTTCAATTTAGAAATACTCTCACAAAAAGCAATAGTGCATATCTTATCAAAGCATTCTTCATTAAAATTCAGAATATAGGCCCAGTCTTCATAAAAAAATATATATCGAAAGCACAATAGTGCAACTCCCAATTCAAGTTTTAATACAAAAATTGAGGACCCTTTCTAAATACAATGGAAGGGTCTATAATTACTTAACTACGAAATAAAAATGTTGTGAGGTGGCATAACCAAATCATGAAAATCTCCTTGAAATAGATATGCTTGCAGTCGATAGAATGATTCACTGTTTCAGCTGATTATCCTTTGGCTTGAGCTGGCATATAGCGAGCATTGGTTGCAATTCTGGAGGATGACTCATACGCGAATGCAGTTGGGTTGAATACGTAGCATCATTAATTTCAGGAATCATGTAACCGATTGCATCGGTTAAACATTTTATTGTTGCCTTTTGACTATGTGGTTTAACCAGGAAGAACCAAAAGGTGTCCCAAGTTAAACTTTGGATGCCCGCGATTAATCTCTCCTTCTTTTCTAATTCCTATTTGCATTTCTGCTCCAATGCTTTAGCTGATGGCAGTTTACCTGGAGTACATTCTGAAATCAAATTAGACAGATAAAGTGTATCATTGATTAATTCAATCAAATTACCAGTTGCTGATCTACATCTTGAAGTTGCCCTCTCTGCTTTCATCAATTGAGACTGCCATTCTAGGAAAAGAATTTCCTTGTGTGATTCCAGAATTCGAGGCAGATTTGCAGCTTGTCCTTCCTTGGTTTCTTGCCAAGAAAGAAAGTCTGTTAATGTCTCATCGGCCTGCTCCAAATTCTGTCTTGCATTAACTGATTTATCAATCATTGATGAAGAAATTTCACAGAGGGCCTTAGCAAGAGAAATATTATGACATAGCAAATTTAATTGATTAATCAATGCTTTATTGATCTAGAGAGGTTCGGATTTGAACTCTGTTGTTTGAGGAAAACCTTTGAACTTTTCTATTTGTTGTGATAGTTGAGCGATTTGCTCATCTTTTGTTTTGCTCAATTGTTCATTCATTGACTTTAACTTGGCCAATGCTAAAGATAATTCTTTTTTCTTGTGAATTGCACTTTGGTCTATCCTCTGCTTCTCCTTGAGCAATTGCTCGTTTAGCTGGTTGTTTAATTGTTGTTGCGCTGCTAATTGCTGCTCTAACTGCTCTATCCTTTGCTGCCTTTCGAATACTTGTGCCTCAAGTGAAACAATTGTTTGATCTTTTTCTTTGAGTAAATTGCTGACTTCCGATGCTTTATCCATAGTAGCTGTCGAGTATGCCCCGGCATATTGAGAGAGTTTTGTGAGGTCTTCGGAAGGATTAAATTCCTCTCTCCATACCACATTAGCCATCTCCATTTGTGCAAGTAAAAGAGAAGGTTGATCAAGCTTTCTCTTTTTCCTTTGTCTTTTTACTACAACCCTATGCTTAGGGCTATAGAAGACATCTAAAGGTGGTATTTCTTCTATACGTAGGATGATTTCATTGGATGGATTTTCTGGAATTATCTCCACATCCTTTTGAGTGATTGGTGGGCCGTTGGTTCCTTTAGTTGGAACTGTATTAGCTGTTGTCTTGTGACCAGTTGTCACTTCAAGCGTGCTAAATTCCTGTAAATTCTCAGTATTGCTTATAATGGAATCAAACTGCTGCCATTCTTTAAGAAGCTTGGGGTCAATCTGAGTATCTATATCCGTGAGTTGATTGTCTTTTCCCTGTCCCTGTTCCCGTTCCTGTTCCTTTTCTTTTTCGGAGACCTTTTCCATATCAGAAGTCTTACCAATAACTATTTGTTCAGCTTGAGCAGATGACTAGACTGTAGGAGCTGTGACTAAGAGGTCTAAAGGCAGAGTTTGCAACCTCTATTCTCTAAGACTATTAAACACTTCTAGTCCTTCATCTTGATATTTGATTTTAGCCAATGCTTTAACTTGGAATAATGATTCAGATGAGGCAAATAGATCATCGAAGACATCATCTTCATGATCAAATTTGGCAAGTTTGGCTTGGTCAAGAACATTATAGGCCACCTTTCTGGGATCATACTATCTGTTAGGAATTGTGGCAAGCTTTAGTGTTTGCAATTTTTTTGTCTCCTTCTCTGCGTGCTTGTAATCATGAAGAGTGAAAATGCCACACCGTAATGGGAATGTAGGCCATACCTGTTTCTTGGAATTTTTAAGGGTTTTGGATGTCCCATCTACTGTTATCTGATAAGCCAATTCCCGAGCCAACAGTTTATCGGGCACATACAGGGGAAGGACATGGGGTTTTGTATTGCTACCAAAAAGCCTTATATAAGTGAATTTTTCCTCCCCAAACCAACTACCTACTACTGTCAAATCTGTTTCTGCTTCTGGAGATATCCTGGGAGCAGGCTTATCAAAAATAGAGTAATAAATAGGCAAAATAAAACCGTTGCAGATTTTATATAGATGATTTTTGTAATTGGCCTTCCATAATTGCTCATGATATATATGTATTGGTTTAGGGTCTGCAGGGGTCCATCTCCACCCGAGCAATGGAAATTCAGAATTGAAACAAACAGTATCCATAATGAATGCACTATAATAGAATGGGGGAATGGTCCTAGTAGTATGATATACATTTGCCCTGTACTCTAGAATTGTTGTGGCTAGTTTATCAGATAAAATATTGGCCCAATCCATCACATAGCCATTGATTGTAGCCTCCATTAGAGGGACCATTTCTATAGTGAATTTAGCGGAGTCATGTATTCCCCACATTCTACACATCATAGCTCCGGCATAACAGTAAGGAGAAGCCAATGAGTCTACAGAGTACTTACCCGATGATTCATGCTTGTGCTTCTCAAGGAAGTGTCTCCACTGCTTAATCGGGGCTGATTCTGACTCGTTTTCCTTTGCAAAAGCTTCTAGGAATGCTTTGTTGTACCACTTCTCAGGCTCAGGTAAGTGATACATTTTCCTTAGATCATCAGGCTGAAACGAGCCAAATATCCTCCCGTCAGTTGTGCAAAAGGTTCTGTTTGTAACTGGAATTTTTTCCACCACCCATCTCACGACATCAGTATATGGGAGGACTTTAGCTCGCGCTACTATTCTGTGAAGAAAGGAGCATGCCAACTCTTTAAGAGTTCCTTCAGACTTATTAGTTGAATCAACCGTGGCTTCTTCTAATAATTCTTTAGGCTCTTCAACTTCAATCAGATTATAGATACTCTCCCAGCTAGTGTTTCCCAATCCGAGACATGTTGTGTCTGATATTAATCCCTTTTTACTCGGTCCTGGATCTTTTACTGGAGGAGATTCTGTTGCAGACTTCTTTGATTTCTTTCCCATTTTCTTTAGATTTCTGATTTCAATGGAATTCTGCACAAGCGATTGAAAAACCGTGATACAGAGAAATGTTGGTTCAAACCAATATGATAATGAAAAAGAGTTACGTTGATTGGCAGGTGGTAATGGAATATAGTTAAAGATTGCCGCGGGTAAAATCTAAAGAAAAGATCTACCCTTAACTGCTTCATTGAATAGCCGTTTAACCTGTCAATCGTGGTAAAGAAGGTTTTAAATTCCCATCATGTCGTTTATATGCCGAATGATTAATTCAAGCGTGCCTTAGATTTCTTTGACGGATGATCAATGATAAATCGCAAATCGGCAATCAGGAATGTCAAGGGAAAGGCTTTAATACTTGCTTTAAATATCTCCGATCGCCGAAAGGTGATACAATGCATGCAAACCATTTTAAATACGTTTTCGAGATGTGCGCCTAATTAATATATCGCAATCAGGAATGGACTCGGGCTTTCTTGTTTTGTCAATGTGATTTCGCCGATTGCCGATTGTAATATGCTTTATCGCATCGAAGGTTTTGAGCATTCCTTGTTTATGTGTTGGCTTGTTGTTGTCATCGCCGATTTGCCGATTGCGATATGCTTTATCACATTAGAGGAATTAAGGGGCTTGATTATATTGTGCTTGGCTTTTGGCTTCTCTGATTCCCCGATTGCGATTGCCTTTTCGGATCAGAGAGAATGGATAAGGGTCTTCATGGCTTTTGCGTATGTTTCCTTTGTTATTGCGATATGCAATCTTCTGATCGCTTTATCGCAATAACGAAGAGTTTTATAATATTTTAAAAGTCACACTTTATTTTCATTCAAAAGGCTTTTATAATAATTCATTTACCTTAAGCCTTTTCATAAGGGTTTTCTCTTATGATGGGTTAATACCAATTTTATTTATTAACACACAAATCTTACCTAAGTTGATTTAAAGGGACCCATTTCTTATTTAAAATTTTATATAAAGATTTTATAAGAAATGGGGGGTTGTTGTTTAGCACAACAACACCCTAACACCTAATTCCAACCTTCATCCACCTTTTCCACCCACTTTTACACCTTAAAAATAGTGAAAATTGCTCTTGGCCTCCTCCTGTAGACCCTGTAGTTTCCCTGTTTTCCTCCAGTAGTTTCCCTGTGTCCTCCTCTAGTTTTTCCTGTAGGCTTTCTTTGGAAGGCCAAGTTTGGGAAAAGCCTCTAGAAGGCCACCTAATACCTCCTAGGACCCATCCACACCATATTACATCCTCCCAAGCTCTGAAACTGCCCTTTAACACCACCTGTTCGATGCCACACTCACACACAATAAATTAGATGCATGTCAAATTCACATAAAAATCCAAAAATATGTTTTTTTGCTTATTTACTTCCAGAAATAGCATGGTTAGATATTGTTTACTTTCTTGAGTAGGTAATGGCATTTCTTTCATGGTTTTCATAGTGTTTTTGGCAAAAGTAGAATTAGCTTGCTAATTAGGGTTTACTAGGTCTTGCTTTACATTACAGTCTTTTTCCTTTTTGCAATTAGAATAGCTTCTATGGAGTAATCTTTCTTTATTTCATCACACATAGAAGTTCTTTTGGGATCTATAGAAGTTGGCTTGAGCTCCTAGTGATCTTGCGCTGGCTGACCAAGTGACAATCTGTAGTGAGAACTAGTACTTGTGCAGACAGCACCGACGCTTCCAAGTTTGTTACGAACTACCGGGTTGATCAAAGTAAATTTGGCAGCCCATGAGTTGCAGCATTCTTACTGCAATACTGGCACTCACAACTCTTTTTTATCACCGTTTCCAGGGAAGCGTCAGAGTATTCTGTGATCATTGCTTTCTTCTATTTCTTCTTGCAACATTATGCTAATAGTTTATTTCAGCAAAAGTAGACTAGTCATTTCTTTTCTTTCAGTTCTGCATTTCCTTGCTTTCCCTTCCAATTCTACAAATTCCATTTCGGCAAAAGTAGACTAGTCATTTCCTTTCTTTCAGTTCTGCATTTCCTTGCTTTCCTTTTCAATTCTGCAAATTTCCATTCAGCAAGTTCATTTCAACTAGTTGCAATTTGTTTTGTTCAATCACAATCTCAGTTTCTGCAGGTACTATCAGTGTGGGGAAAAGAAACAAAAAACCAACCAAAAATATTTCCTTTCATGCCTCGTAGGAATAGAGATAACTCAAGAAAATTTCTGCCCAACACCTCCACTGCTTCACACAGACAACCTTCTCTCTTCTTCAATGGTTGCGATCAAGAAGAACCCTTAGGTGAACAACCAGAGATATTTGAAGAACCTGTAGGGGAAGAAGAAGAAGAAAACATTCCTCTGGAGCCAATGGCTAAAAACAGAAATGCTAGGGGAAATGGAAAGAGAATAGAGGGTACCTTTCCCATTCGGGAGACCAATGGGGACACCAAAATGAAAAATATAAGTCCTTCAGCCCTACCTCACTTCCATGGCCTGACTACAGAAGATCCTAACACCTTCTTGTTTGAGTTCGCTGTCATCTGTCGAACTTATGACTATACAGAAGATGAGAAAAAGTTGAAATTGTTCCCTTCTACTCTCAAGGACACAACATTCCGTTGTTTCATGGGATTACCTGTCAATAGCATCACAACTTGGGCTCAAATGCAGCAAGCCTTTAAAAACAAGTATTGAGACTATTGTAGGTCAAAAGATACTAAAGAAGAAATCTTCCGAATGACCATGGGAAGCGATAAGTCCCTGGAAGACTACAAAGAGAGGTTCCAACTCAATTACAAAAGGGTTGGGTGTACACTTGACCCTAAGTCTCTAAAGTTGGTCCTGCTCAGGCGAATCCGGGAAGACCTTCTAGACACCCTCCATCTACTGGCCGGGGAGACATCTACCAACTATCCTATGAGGACATAAAGACTGTTTTTAGAAACCATTCTAGAGCAACTAGAAAGAAAGGTAGGGGGAGTCAACACATAGCAAGTACCTCTTCTTCCAATTCATCCATTAAAGGGGAAATTGGAAGCATGCTGGAAGACTTCAAGAGTGATATTCTGAAGACTCTTGCCATGCAAATGGATACCTTACATATAAAAAAAAAACAAGAGGAAGCAGAGAGAATTTTGACCATTTTTTGCCCTAGATGCACCAGGAGACATCCTAGGAACGAATGCCCATTGAACTCTATAGAGGTTTGTTCAGTCTGTGAAGAAAATTGTTCTACAGACAAGTGCCCTTCCTTGCCGGGACTTAAAGCTATATACCAAGGGGCTGAAAGAGTCACTAAAAAAATCTATTACATAAACCAAAGGAGGCCACATGGACCTAGACCATACCAGCAGGGGATGCAAGGGACATCTCAAGCATACTACAACCCCAACCAAGTTACCTCCATACCTTCTTGGGGCAACCTGCTCATCCTTCCTAGTCCATGCCTCCTTCTTGGTCCTTCACATCTCAATATCATGCCCAACCAGCCACCCATTCATTTCAATCCTATGCTCAGCCGCAACCTTAGTGGAATGCACCTCATCAGGGGTGGAGGCCCCAATACAAATCTCTTCCATCTCTTCTACCTCCATCACCTGCTCAACCACAACCGTTACCTTCTGCTCCACCAAGGCTACCCCAAATGCCTGCCTAGCCAAATCCAAACCCAAACAATAAACAGGTTCAGCAAGTGTATAGTGGGGAACCATCATGCCCAACTTATGTTGTGGAGATTCAAGAAATTAACTTGTGATCTGGGAAAGTTCTCCCAGATAGCCAACCTCCACCCAGGGAGGTTGAGGAAGATAAAGAGGAAAGCGAACCTAAAGCAAATCCACCCTTTCCTGAGAGACTATCCATGACAATCCAGCCTACCCCAGAAGAGACTAAACTCCTGGGAGAATTGAAACATTTATGTGTGAAGATACCACTTCTCCAAGCCATAAAAGATGTGCCTATCTACAATAGGTTGATCAAAGAGAAGTGCTTTAGGCATCCAGGAAGGCACAAAAGAGATGCCCCAACCGTCAGTGTCATATGACAACTGTCTGACCTGATGTTGGTGCATATAATCTGTCCAAAATATCTGGACCCTGGAAGCCCAGTAGTTGATGTCCACATCAATGGCACAATGGTTCCACATACCTTGAATGATCTGGGAACTGCCATTAATGTGATGACAAAGGACACGATGCTCAAACTTAACCTTCAGGGCTCCTTGAGGAAGACCACGATAGTGCTGCGGCTAGCAGACCGCTCCACAGTGACCGCTGAGGGGATTGTGGAAGATGTGATGGTCTCCATTGATTCTTGGGAGTACCCTGCTGATTTCTTAGTTCTCCAACCAAAGGCAAAGCTCACTGGGTATCCTCTCATTCTGGAAAGACCCTGGTTGGCTACATCTGATGCCTACATCAGCTGCCGAGCTGGAAACATAACCATAAATAACGGGCACATGTCCAAGTAGTTAACCCTATATCCTCCTACCCAACCCCTGCTAGAACATGATCTACCTCTCTGGTTGGAGGAGGATGAGGATGAAGTTTATTCTACACCACTTTGTGCATTAGAAATCACAATGGGGGGAAAACCGCAAGATGAGGATGATATGATTGAAAATTTGATTCAGAATCCACCTCCCAATGTATCACCATTAGAAGACATAGTAAGAGAAACCCAAAACAACCCCTCAATTGATCTCTGTGTGGCCGACCCTACTTCTCCCCATGTCAAAAATATAGAGTTCGGCCCAGAAAGAACATTGAAAATCAATCCATCCCTATCTACTTCCCAGGAGAAGGAGCTATGCAGCCTACTGAGAAAACATCTAGATGCCTTCGCTTGGAGTTATAAGGAGATGAAGGGAGTGCACCCTTCAGTATGTACTCATCATATATACATCAAGGAAGATTGCAAGCCAGTCAGGCAACCTCAAAGGAGGATGAACCCAACACTTAAAGATATTGTTAAGGAAGAATTGTAGAAATTGCTTGATGCAGGATTCATCTATCCCATTTCTGACAGTGAATGGGTCTCTCCTTTGGTGCTAGTGCCAAAGAAAAATGGTAAGTAGAGAATATGTGTCGACTATCGGGAATTGAACAAAGCCACTAAAAAGGACCACTTTCCTTTACCTTTCATAGATCAAGTGTTAGACGGTCTAGCAAGGAAAAAGTTTTTCTCCTTCCTAGATGGGTTTAGCGGGTACAATCAGATTCAAATCAGCCCAGAAGACCAAGATAAGACCACTTTCACTTGTCCTTGGGGTACCTTTGCATACCGGGTCCTTCCTTTTGGTTTATGCAATGCTCCAGCCACTTTCCAAAGAGCGGTATTGAGTATATTTTCTGAACTGGTTCATGATGTAGCAGAAATATACCTGGATGATTTTACTCCTTATGGCTCTGACTTTCAGGAAGCTTTATCTAACCTAGGAAAAGTTCTTGATAAGTGTATTAAGATGAACCTGTCCCTCAATCCAGAAAAATGTGAATTCTTGATGACTGAAGGGACGTGCTAGGTCATGCAATATCTCAACGAGGACTGTAGATGGACCCTAACAAAATTGCCATCATCCAAAGGGTCCCACCTCCTCAAAAGGTGAGAGATGTCAGAAGTTTCCTAGGCTTAACCAGATATTACAGGAGATTCATTAAAGACTTCAGCAAGATAGCATCTCCTTTGTTTGGCCTCCTAGGCAAAGATGTTGAGTTCATATGGTGAGAAAACTGTTAAGAAGCCCTAGATACCTTGAAGAGCAAGCTAGTGACTGCCCCAATTCCTAGAGGCCCAAGCTGGGCCCTACCGTTTCACATTCACACAAATGCCTCAAACAAAGCAATAGGAGTAGCCTTAGGACAAATTGATGAAAATTTATCTTATGCCATATACTTTATAAGAAAAAACTTGTCAAAGGCAGAGTTAAACTACACAATGACCGAGAAGGAACTCCTAGCTGTCGTGCATTCCTTAAACAAATTCAAACATTATATCACATGCTATCAAACCTTTGTGCACACTGATCATGCTGCAATTAGTTATTTAATGAACAAACCAGATGTAAATGCTCGCATTATTAGATGGTTGCTTTTACTGCAGCAGTTTTATTTGACCATTATTGATAAACCTGGTAAAGAGAATGTTGTTGCTGACTTTTTGTCTAGAGTAAATATGCCTGCAGGTGAAGAAGGAATGGTGGATGACCAAATGCCATATGAACACCTATTTGCCATATCAATACTCTCTCCATGGTTTTCTGATATAGCAAACTAATTGGTTTCAACACAGTTCCCACCACACCTATCCTCAAAAGAGAAGAGCAAGATAGTAAGGAAAAATGCCCCTTTCACCTAGATTGGATGCAATCTCTTCAAACTTGACCCAGATTAGATCTTGAGAAGATGTGTCAGGGAGGAGGAAGTCTTTGACATCCTCCTAACCTGTCATGACAGACCTTGTGGAGGTCATTTTGCAGTAAGAAGAATCGCCTTGAAGATATTGCAAACAGGCTACTACTGGCCCATTCTTCATCAGGATGTGAGGAGATACACAAGCCAGTGTGATCGGTGTCAGAGGATGGAGAAACCCACTCCAAAGGATGAAATGCCCACACAACCTCAAGTGACGTTTGAGCCATTTGAGAAGTGCGGCATGGAATTTGTGAGACCTATCAACCCCCCTTCAAAGCAGAAACAATACATCATTGTGTGCACCGACTACCTGACAAAGTGGGTAGAGACAAAATCAATCAAAGCAGTGATAGAGGAAAAATTAGCTGAGTTTTTGAGAGAAAATATATTCTACAAGTTTCGGTATCCGAGAGAGTTGGTCATAGACCACGACAGTCAGTTCACTTCCAGCCTAATTGAAGACCTCCTAACACATCATAAGATTAAGCATAGGACTTCCACCCCTTACCATCCACAAGCCAATGGGCAAGTGGAGGTCACTAACAGAGCATTGGAAGGGATCCTAACCAAGGTAGTGAGCAACAGCAGAAAAGACTGGGCAGACAGATTAGTTGAGGCCACTTGGGCCTACAACACAACATGGAAGACCACCACCAGGTTCACACCCTATGAACTGGTCTATGGGAAGAAGGCTTTGCTGTCAATAAAGTTTGAATTCAATACCTTAAGGATGGTAGCTCAGCTGGACCTAGACCTCAGCCATGCACAGAAGGAGAGATTACTTCAGCTCAATGGATTGGATGAATATAGATTGCAAGCCCTTCTCCATACAGAGGTAGTTCAGCTTCAGAGAAAAATATGGCATGACAAAAATATCAAGGAGAAGCAATTCCAAGAGGGAGATTGGGCACTACTCTATGATTCAAGTTACAAAGATTTCAAAGGAAAACTGAGGACAAGATGGCTGGGACCCTACACTGTGGAGAAATGCAATGACAATGGTTCAGTTCTAATCAGAACCATTGATGATGAAGCCATCCCCATGCTTGTCAATGGACATCGGTTGAAAGTTTACAAGAAACCCTTCTCCAAGTGAGAGTTTATTGAAGATTTGAATAAAATAGTGATGGTAGTGGAACATGTCTTAGCTTCCACTTCACCCACTCACTGAACAAAAGGAAAATAAAAAAAATAAGGACTCAAGTGAAAACCTCCATGAGGCGCTTGAGTCCCATCATTGCCTTGAAAACCTCTTTTGAGGCAACCCAGTGATGTCAAAAAAAAAAAAAGAGAACGAAAAAGATCCCTAGGTGAAAACCTCCCTTGGAGGCACCCAGGGTAGGAAATTAAGGTAAAAACCTCTTTGAGGCGCCCTAATTGTTTAAAAAAAAAATGAATTTTTATTGCATTGCAGGTTTGCAAGAGGACTACAGGGAGCAGAAGAAGGTGCCAAGGGGACCCTGACATTCACACCAGCATCCATCTCATTTCCTCCACACCTTCATCATTTTTGGCATCTCTTTCACCCCACTATACATTTTTCTTACAAAACTGTGTTTTCTACAAGAGGCTTTGTGTTTTCTACAGGAGGCTTATGTAGGAATTACAGAGAGTCAAAAGTGTCGACAGAAGGCAGTTTGATTGAAATTTTTTTTATGAGGAACCTATAATCCCTCCTACCATCTTCAAACCTCCTTGTCATCATTTCCAAGCTTGCATCACACCCCGAGCATCATTATTTTTTTTCTGCCCAAGGAAAAAACACAGAAAAACAATTTCTAGGTTTTGAAAAAAACAAAAATAAAAAGAGGAAAAGGGACCAATAACCTTACCTGAAGCTTACCTACCATCCCTCCATCATTCATGACACCTCTAGAATTACTCTCAAGCTCCAAGCATATGGAAAAGCTAAAGTTTCCAGGGGAGAAGCAGCTACAGGAGCTCCTGTAGGAATTCCTATAGCAGTTGATCCCATAGAAGTCTAGCACCAGCAGCAAGAGAGTGCACACATGAAGGTTGGAAAGGCACATGTAGCTCAACTCCAGTAAAGAAGAACCTACACAAGCACACAACCACACATCAGCAAGCAGAGACAACATGCATAAAGGGAAATGAAGGCATGCAACAGAGAAAGCCACAACACCTCACAACAAATACACTCGGATCACAGGTAAGTAACTAAGTCACTCCTCTATTTTCATTTGTGTAATTAGAGATCATACGAAGGCAACAAGATGGTTGAGATTGAACGAGGGAAAGGTGGCTAGTTAACTTGGCCACCTTCATTTAGTTGACTCCACTTATCTGAGATGTCACCCACACGTGCGCACAGTCAACTCAAGCACAAGATGCCAAGGACAGGTAGTGGGAGGAAGTGTGAACTCCGATGCAATAATGAGGGATGATTACGAGGAGGGGCCATGATGACAAAGTAGGTGGGGACAAACAGTCTGAATGTGGCCAACTTACACCTTGCTAGCTCAGCACTCATAACCGAAAATATCCATAAAGGGTAATGAGCACTCCTCCCTGTGCATTCTCACTACCTTTTCTTCATTATCTCCTCGTAACTCAGCCACAACAGTCTTCTTGTGCCCCCACAACCTCGTAACTACCATCCTCCATCGATTTCCTCCATATCTTTGGTCTCGGCATTGTCTACAGGAGCACCTACAGGAAATCTACAGGAGGGACAACAGCGTATATAGGAGGGGAAGTGAGTCATTTTGAAGGGAGAAAACCCGATTTTTAGCACGAATTTCAGTCTAGAGAGGTAGTGTTCATGCATGCCCCCTGTTGAATATCATATCTGAAAGAAGTCGTCTTAATTTGAGGATGAAATAAGTCTTTGGGAGGGCAAAAAATACATAAAAATTTTCTGCTTATTTAAAAAAAAAAAAAACACTGTCTCTTCTATTTTTTTATTTTTCTTAAAACTCTGTCTCCACCTCCATATTTGGGTTTTAAAAAAGTACAAGAAGTATGATAGGAGGGTTTATGAGAAAGGAGCCCACTAGCTCCATTAGGATCCATGCACATCCTCAAGTGGTGGACATATTCACAAAGGAAAACTAGATGAATTTCTTTGAGAAATTTAGAGGGTTTGATGATGAAATTGCCCAAGAATTTGCTCTCTCTCTAGTCCCTCACACAAGAACACATGCCAATGTAACCATTAGAGGCCTTTCTATCAAAATAACCCCTGAATTCATCAGTAGGGTCACTACGCTTCCTCTTGGGTTGCCTTGGCGTAAAGATGAGAAACCAATTGGCCAAGCTACCAAGTGTTGGCATTATGATACAGGTATGATACAGGTGTTGTCCTTGATGGCAACTCACTTAGATGACAGATCATAGTGTAGCAGGTCAATAGCAAAGAATTAATTATTAGAGAGAGGTATACGCAGGTTCATCGTGAAAAAGATGCGTATACATGCAGGTTAGCATACCAAACTCTGCGTATAATGTACACACGCACTTTCACAGAAGGAAAGGCATGTACATGTTAGAAAACTAAGTTTTGGTCCATGGTATTTGGTCCAAGGTATTGACCCTAGGTATTGGGTCCAAAGTATTGGTCCTACGTGGTTTTGGACCATGGTATTGAGAGAGGACTAAACCTATATAAGGAGGAGAAGATCATTAGGCCAAGGTGCAAGTGGTGCAAACATTTAATATCTGATGAAGTGTGAGATCCAGTATGCAAGTTATGGGTTTGTGATGCTTTGGTTGATCTAGACTAAGGATGCACCTATGCAGTTGATGATGGATGATGGATTGGGATCATAAGGCTTGGAATGTATTATCATTATGTGGTTTGATCATGGATATACTAGATCTCAATTATTGACGCATGTTTTATTGTATAAATGTTATAATCTGGGTATGATTGATCTCTGGAATAGCTACAAAGTTATGAGTAAATATTTGCAGATCTATACGCGGGTTCACTTTGGTAAAAGCGTGTATACACATTGTTTCGGCTCATCAGAGTAGCGTATACAGTATGAAGCATGATATTTGAAGTTGCAATTGGATCTGGTTGTTGTTGCAGAATACTGTGGTCTGCTCTGTGTTCTGGTGACTGTGTTTTGTTGACAGGGTTTCAGTGTTTCAGTGCTGGGTGATTCAGAGATTGATGATGCAGGTGTAGTTGATGGGAGTTTTGCATTGGTGATTAATTTTGTGCTTCAATGTTATTGATGGGTCCAGTATGAAAATTGAATGAAGCATGGCCTTCAGATTATGGTGTTGTGCTTCAAGAGTATCCAATATGAAAATTTATGAAATGTGGTCCTTGGAGGAAGAGAGAAGGTCGTAGCCTTTTGTAGGCTGGCACCTACGTACTGGTAAACATATTGGCCAATACAAGAGCCAAGGGATTGGAGCTCCCTTCCAATAGCAAATAAAAAATGAGTGAAGGTTGGAACCTTCAGTAGGCCAGCACCTATGTACTAGTAAACATATTGGCTAGTACAAGAGCCAGGGGGTTGTAGCTCCCTTCTAGTAGTAGCTAGAGAACGAGAGAAGGTTGTAGCCTTCTGCAGGTGGGTTCCTGCGTACTGGTATGATTCTGCACCAGTACAAGATTGTAAATAGTTTTTTTTTTATATATATTAAAGGAAGATGGCAGCAGGTGGTTTTTGTCCCGCATTGGGTTTCCACCTTATATCATGGTGTTCATGTGTGTTTCTTATGTGTAATGATCTGTTCTATTTTACTGCACCTGTTTACTGTTTATATGGTTAATGAAGTTCTGATGCACTGATTAAGGATCAACATATAATGGATTAATTGAATCATAAGTTTACTGGATATATGCTAGTTGCATTAAACACAGTTGTGTGTACACGCGGGTTCCCTTAACTGAAGTAGCGTATATGAATCTGATTATGGAAATGAAAAAGTTAGTGATGTGCTAATACTGATTCACCCCCCCCGCTCAGTATTATTTCCAACACCAAGAAGAAATTTTTCCAAAATAATGAAAGCCCTATTGTAGATAAAAATGGAATTAGAAGGGCTAGTATACCATATCCCTGGGATGAGGTTAGCTACCAAATAATCAAATACATCTCTTGTGAGGGGAGGCAAAACATTGTCTATGGATATCATTTCAGAATCCTCCATGACTTGAGGTATGGCATGGATACTCCAACACCTCAAAAGCTCAGTATCCCTTACTTTCTCCTTCAATCCCTCATTGACTCCAGCACCAAGGTACAAGCAGGAAATTCAGGGTAGTTAGCTCACCATGGCTTAATCAAAATCCTAGTAGAGGAAGCCCTCCATACCTTTACACTCCCTATAGCATGGGAAGTTTTCTAAAATATGACAGTTGAGGATGACATAAAGGCATTAACCTATGATGTCAATCCTACTGGCAGTGAGGAGGAAGAACAACAAGGAGGAGAAGATGAAGCTAGTGGTGACACAACAGAACAAGAAAGGAAGGAGGAAGGAAAAGAAACAGAGGAGGGAAAAGTTGAAGAGACAGAAAAAGAGATAGTAGAGGCAGAAAAGGAGGTAGAGAAAGCAGAGCAAGGAGAAGAGTCCCCTGATAATCTGGAAAGATAAGCAGTAACTACCCTCACTACCCTCAGTACACCAGTCAAGCCAAAGCAGAAGAGGAACAGAAAGACCTCCATGTATTTCAGGGCAAGGAAGAGCATAAGAATTAAAACAAGAAAACCTCAGCCCTCTTCCAAAGTTTCTATTACCATTGAAGATTCACCATCTGCCAAAGTGAAAGAATCTCCTTCCAAGACACCCATAACCTATGAAAGGGGGACTCCAAGATCTTCTACACGGAAAGGGAAGTCAATTCTATAGGACCCAAAATCAGACCTACAGGAGACACTATCCCAACTACATGAGACCCAAAAGCTTGAGAAAAAGGTAGGAGGACAGCCAGAGATGAAAGAGGAAGCACAGGAGCTACAAGAACCTGACCCCCAGCCTAGTCTTGCCTCCTATTACAATCTACTTGAGGGAGGTAGGATAATCCACAGAAATTTGCAATTCCACTGTTTTTCGAATTGGAGAAAGAAAGAGTGAGAACACATAGGTGGATGCAGATAGCCGAATCCAAAGGAGTTGAGGATGTTGGCCATATGAAAAACAAACTCAGGGAAATGGGCAGAGAATTGAGTGCTCTTAGAGGCAGAGAGGCCATTACAAAAAACCACCTTGAAAATGAAAATGAACTATTAAGGAGGCAGCTACAAGAGAAAGAGACTCAGCTGGCATACATGGACAACTTATCCATGGAAGCATTACAATGCAGAACACCAGCAAAATCTTATGGCCTCTATCTGAAGGATCAATGGCTTCAATTCCAAATAAATACTTTGGCATAAAGAGGCACAATATCTTTCCAAGACTACAGGCAATTCATGGATTTGTGTGACCAAAGCACCTCAGAGGATAAGGCAAAGATGGTAGAATTCTACCTACACAATATGGCCCTCACAAACATGAATGTGTGGGACCCCAATGCCAAGCTAAGGGATCTGCAATTAATGGCCATGGCCTCGTGGATGAACCATGAAGACTTGAGGGCAGCAAAAATGAAAGGATTGATGATAAAAGAGCAGAATTAGCCATTAATGATAAGATTTGAGCCATCAGATCCTATGGCACTCATCAGCACACACAACCTGCTTGCCAATGACCCTCAAATTGCCCCTAGATATCTAGCCAATCAGGCACAAGCAATTGCACACTTTGAAGATATGCAAAGGCTACTTCAGGATAATTGTGTGCATGCCTGCATGAGAAAATGAAACACCCTACCCCACAACTTGCAGATCAGAGAATACCATTCCCTAATGAGGCTGAGGGAGGCATTGAAAAGAGTGCTAATGTACAAGCACTCCATGCAAAGGCTGAAGGTCAACTGGATTGGCCTCAAACTGAGTCCTCCACTCCTATTAGGCATGCTGGAAGGCAGAAGAGAAGGAGAAGTGGAACGACATAGACAGAACAATAGGATTTTATGACCAACATGAGCAGACCACATCAGAAGCTTGGGATGCTAGGTAGGCCACCAGGGCCATAAAAGATGAGGAGATTGACTAAGTTTCTTAGAGGAAGAGCAACACCTTCAGTAAGGGGTGATGATGAGCCTCAAAAATGGGTAATTATATGGCCTCATTTTACCTCCTAGCCTAGTCAAATCAACCATTCTCTTAGCTTATTGTATGATTTTATGATTATATTTATGCTTATAGAGTGAGTTGAGTTAGTTATGATGCCATGTGGTCTAACATGTATTTAATGCATATTATTGATGGATTTCGAGGACAAAGTCAAGGATCCAGCGGTCAAATGGTAGCATTAATTCGAAGTAGACAAACGAGAGGAATAATAGGAGGGAATCCCCCTCATTTATTACTCCTCACTTCGAATTCCCATTCATTCATCTCGGAGTACAAGCAATCGAATCATGCACTAGAAGGCAGCCAAGCAAGTGGAGGATGACTGATAGTTATCTCGAGTTTTGGGAGCCAAGCCTCCCTGATTTTAAGGAAGCTATTGGCAGCTTCATATGTATAAGTAGAGAGGCCTAGGGCCTCACTAGGGTTGGATTTTTTGCTTATGTAAACTCTGCTCAAATTTCAAGCTTATTATTTTGTGACAGTTTCATGTAATCTTGCTACTTGTTGATAATGAAGATGGAATCCTTTTTGAGCTAGCACCTAGTTATCTCAGAGGGTTGAAGCTCTTGGGTTAGGGCCCAATCCAAGCAGCCAAGCTTCTCTTTACTTGTATTTGTATGCTTTACTTTAGTTTGTAGATTAATTTGTTGTTAGATGTATTTTTCTTTTATGGTTAAGAATAGGTTGCTTTTGATGATTTAGTAGTTTGCTTCCATTTGTGCTTTCTGTAGCAGGTTAAGCAGCGATAAGAAAAGATTCAAAAGGCTAGAAATAGTGCCTTGGCCTCTCTTCCTCCCTCTGGGACCATGATTTGAGGCAAAGACTCTCTTTCTACCCCAAAAACACAGATTTTCCTCATTTCATAGGACTTCTAGTGTTTGCAGCTCTTTAGTAGGTTAATAGTCCAGTTTTGCTTTGCTTCAGAACTCCTTTATAATTTTCATTTCCTGATTTGCAATAGTCCTCTTTCGTGTTTTCCTTTCCTACAACATTTCTCAGCACTTCCTTTCATAGATCATAGTTTAGACCATTTTAATGCAAAACTCTGTTTTTCCTAAATGCACTCATTTCATTTGTTGCTTGATTTTCTTGGTTGACTGTCAGTTCCTTTGCAGTAGATCTCTTCCATTAGTAGGTCAACTTATCAGCAATCACATCCTCCATCTGATCCATGCCCTACAAGTCTCCTAATCCTCACCTCAATTCTGCCCTAGTTTCCTTCATTTTTTCATAGAACTTCTTCCTCTCTCCTTGAACAAAACCAATCATCTTTCTCTCTCCTGGTGATTCATGGTAGACCTTAGGCACCCTAACACCTCATTCCAACCTTCATCCACCTTTTCCACCCACTCTCACACCCTCAAAATAGTGGAAATTGCTCTGGGCCACCTCTTGTAGGCTTCCTGTAGTTTCCCTGTTTTCCTCTTGTAGTTTCCATGTGTCCTCCTGTAATTTCTCTTCTAGGCTTTCTCTGGAAGGTTGAGTTTGGGAAAAGCCTCCAGAAGGCCACCTAACATCTCCTAGGACCCATCCACACTATCTTACATCCTCCCAAGCTCCAAAACCACCCTTTAACGCGACCTGTTCGATGCCACACTCACACACAATGAATTAGATGCATGTCAAATTCACATAAAAACACATAAAAATCCAAAAACATGTTTTTTTGCTTATTTACTTCCAGAAATAGCATGGTTAGATGTTGCTTACTTTCTTGAGTAGGTAATGGCATTTCTTTCATGGTTTTCATAGTGTTTTTGGCAAAAGTAGAATTAGCTTGCTAATTAGGGTTTACTAGGTCTTGCTTTACATTACAGTCTTTTTCCTTTCTGCAATTAGAATAGCTTCTGTAGATTAATCTTTCTTTCTTTCATCACACAGAGCTTATTTTTGGATCTATAGAATTTGGCTTGAGCTCCTAGTGATCTTGTGTCGGCTAACCAAGTGACAACCTGCAATGAGAACTAGTACTTGTGCATACAACACCGACGCTTCCAAGTTTGTTACGAACTACCGGGTTAATAAAAGTAAAGTTGGCAGCCCAAGAGTTGTAGCATTCTTGCTGCAATACTGGCACTCACCATCTATGCAATGCTCCTGCCACTTTCTAGAGAGCAGTCTTGAGTATTTTCGCCGAATTAGTACATGACACGATGGAAATTTATATGGACGATTTTACACCTTATGGCTGTGATTTCCAAGAATCCCTAACTAACCTAGGCAAAGTATTGCACAAATGCATTGAAATGAACCTATCTCTCAGTCCAAAAAAATGTAAATTCTTAATCACTGAAGGGACCGTGCTAGATCATTCAATATCTCAGCAAGGACTACAGGTGGACTCGAACAAAATAGCAATCATCCAAAGGGTCCCACCTCTACAAAAGAAAAAAGATGTCAGGAGTTTCTTGGGGTTAGATGGATACTACCGAAGGTTCATAAAGGACTTCAGTAAGTTGGCCTCTCCTTTATTTGGTTTGTTGACCAAAGATTCTGATTTTATATGGTCAAAAAGCTGTCAAGAGGCCTTAGACATTCTAAAGGGTAAGTTAACCACTGCACCAATTCTCTGAGGCCCAAACTGGGCCCTCTCGTTTCATATTCATGTTGATGCCTCACACAAAGCCATAGGAGCAACCTTAGGTCAAGTAGAGGAGAAACTAGCCTATGCCATCTATTTTATTAGTAAGAACTTGTCAAAGGCTAAGCTAAATTATACAGTGACCAAAAAGGAACTCCTGGCTGTTGTGCATTCATTAAACAAATTTAGGCATTACATACATGTTATCAAGAATTTGTGCATACTGACCATGCTGCAATCAAATATTTAATGAACAAACCAGATGTGAATGCTTGAATTATAAGGTGGTTGCTTTTATTACAACAATTTGATCTAACCATTGTTGATAAGCTTGGCAAAGAAAATGTTGTTGCAGATTTTTTGTTTAGGGTGAATCTGCCTGCAGGTGAAGAAGGAATGGTGGATGACCAGTTACCAGACGAACACTTGTTTTCTATTTCAGTTCTCTCTCCATGGTTTGCTGATATAGAAAACTATTTGGTATCAACACAATTCCCACCAAACTTGCCCTCCAAAAAAAGAGAAAGATAGTCAGGAAGAGCGCCCCTTTCACTAGATTGGGGGAAATATTTTCAAACTTGGCCCAGATCAAATCTTGAGAATGTATGTAAGGGAAGAGGAAGTTTTTGACATCCTTCTGACCTGTCATGATGGGCCTTGTGGAGGTCACTTTGCAGCAAAGAAGACAACATTCAAAGTGTTACAAGCAGGCTATTATTGGCCCACTCTTCATCAGGATGTGAAAAAGTACATTAGTTAGTGTGATCAGTGCCAGAGGATGGGAAAGCCTACTCCAAGAGATGAAATGCCCCTACAGCCTCAAGTGACTTTCGAGCCATTTGACAAGTGGGGCATGGACTTCATTGGGCCTATCAACCCTCCAAAGCAAAAACAGTACATTATTGTGTGCACTGATTATTTGACTAAGTGGGCTGAAACCAAGGCAATTAAGGCAGCAATAGAAGAGAAGGTGGCTGAGTTCCTAAGGGAGAATGTATTCTACAAATTTGGGTACCCTAGAGAGCTAGTCACAGACCAAGGTAGCTAGTTTACCTCCAACATGATTGAAGAACTGCTCAGCCATCACAAAATCAAGCATAGGACCTCCACTCCCTATCATCCAAAAGCTAATGGGCAAGTGGAGGTGACCAACAAGGCACTGGAAAGCATCTTAACCAAGGTAGTGAGCAGCAGCAGAAAGGATTGGGAAGAGAGACTATTTGAGGGCCCCTGAGCCTATAATACAACATGGAAGACAACCACTGGATTTTACCCTATGAGCTGGTCTATGGGAAAAAGGCTTTGATGTCCACTGCGTTTGAATATAACACATTAAGGAGGGCAACCCAACTATATTTGGATCTCAGTCATGCACAGAAAGAAAGATTGTTCCAATTGAATGGCTTGGATGAATTCAGAATGTAGACCCTCCTCCATACATAGATAGTTCAGCTTCAGAGGAAGATTTGGCATGATAAACATATTAAGGAGAAGCAATTTCAAGAGGTCAATTGGGCATTGTTATATGATTCTAGGTGTAAAGACTTCAAGGGCAAGCTAAGGACAAGATGGCTCGAACCTTATGTGGTGGAGAGATGCCATGATAATGGTTCAGTGAAAATCAAAACTATAGATGAAGAAGCCATTCCATTGCTTGTTAATGGACACCGAATGAAAATGTACAAGAGGCCTTTATCAAAGAAAGAGTTCATTGACAATATCAATAAAACAATGATGATAGTGGAGCAAGTTCCAACTCCTCTCTCATCACGTCACTAAGAAAAAAAAAGAAGAAAAAAGAATAAGGACTCAGGTGAAAACCTCCATGAGGCACCTGAGTCCCATATTTGGGTTGAAAACCTTGTGAGGCAGCCCAAGGATGAGAAAAAATAGAAATAATAATAAGAAGATCCCTGGGTGAAAACCTCTCTAAGGTAGCCTAGGTGTTTTTCAAAAAAAAAGAAAGAGAGAGAAAAAGATATAATTGTTATTTGCAGGTGGGCGAGAAAGACAGTCAAGAAGCAAAAATAGGATCCAAAGGGAACCCTGCCTCACACATATCCATCTCCTCCACTCCTTACCATGCATCACTCCATCATTTCTATCGTTTTCCACTCCACTACTTCAATTTATGCATAGATTGTGTTTTCTACAGGATCCCCTGTATTCCTACAGGATCCCTTGAAAACCTACAGGAATTACAATGGCCCGAAAAACCTACAGGAAGAAATCCAAGGGTGAATGGTAGGGTTGGTAGGTCCCTAAAATTCATCCTAGACATGATCTAACACCTCACCTCGTCCATTATCATCATCCCTGCAATCACCATCCAAAACAAAAAGAGATCAATTTCTGCCAGTTATGAAAAAAGAAAACAAAGGGAAAAAAAAGGAGAGTAAGAGCATTACCTGAATTTCCCTTGCTCCACACACACTCCTACTCCCTCTGTCCATTCATTGCACCATCCTCACAGCCCTAGCTAGCAACATGATTAAGAAATTCTAAGGGAGAAGCAGCTATAGGACATCCTGTAGGAAATCCTGTAGCAGCCTATCCCACATAATGTTAGTCATCAACTAGGTCTTCACTAGGATGATCCAGGAGCTCCACAGCAGTAGAAGAATGAGATCTTCAGTCACAGGCACCTGAAAAAGAAAATAAACCATCAACAGACAGCAAGAGGAGAAATAAGAATGACCGTGCAGCAAATAAACAAAGCAGCACCTTTGATCTTCGAGAATTGTAGCATGGCATCAAGACCACAGGTAAGTATCCCACTCACTCACTCATATACATCATTTGATAAAAATTTGTAAGGGTTACAAGATAGTTGGTTTATAAGTGAAAAGGTGGCCAGTTAACTTGGCCACCTTTTTTCAGTCATCACATGCAAAACCATGTGTCCTCTCACATGTGGCTACAATCAACTCAAAGATAGAGGAGGAGTAGGACAATAGGTGGCTAACTACAGATCTACAAGGTGGGATCTGATTAAGAAGAGAGGAAATGATGAAGTGGTAGTGGGGACCAATTGTCCAAAAATGGCAACGTACCTCTGCTGCCAGCACACCACCTCACCTCGAAAAACCATAAAGAGAAATAAAACATCGTTTGCATGCATTCATGCATTCCACCTCCTCGAAACTCCCTCACTCAATTCGCCCTCATAACTCTGGCCACCCACCAGAAGTAAGGATCCATCATTCTGCAAGAGAATTTCTACAAGAGCATGCACAGGAATTCCAACAGGATACACAAAGGCAGTCTACAGGATAGGCAGAGAAGAGTTCAAGAAGGGATATCACAGGAATTGTTCACTCCCACTATTCTAAGGAGGTACGATCTAAAAATCCATCCCCATTTACAGGCAAATGAACTAGAAATTCTCTAAAATCTAGTGGAGTTAGCAACTGTAGGAGGTAAATTACATACACAGTAAACACTGTTTTCCTCCTGAATTTAAAAATTTTGTGTCAAAACTCTCAGTTCCTCCTCAAGCCTCACAAGAAATATGACAGGGGGGTTTAATAGGATAGAACCCACCAACACCGTGAGGATACAACAACACCCCCAAGTGCTTGAAATCTTTACAAGACACAACTGGATGGGGTTTTTCGAAAAATTCACAAGGTATGATGATGAGGTGGCTCAAGAATTTTCTCACTCCTTCACCCCACAAAATAGAATCCATGCCACTGTTATAGTTAGAGGGATCACTATAGATATCACCCCAAAGCTCATCAATAGGGTCACAACACTTCCCCTAGGAATTCCATGGAGAAAAGAAGACAAAGCAGACAATTAGGTGGCAAAAAGGAAATTCTTTTTAGAAGGTGAAGAATCCACAGAGGATAAAAATGGAGTAAGAAGGGAAAATATTCCATACCCATAGAGTGAGGTAGGCTACCAACTCATCAAAAATATCTCATGTGAGGGTAGATACAGTGTTGTTTATGGCTGCCACTTTAGGATACTTGAAGAATTAAGATTTGGGGTAGAGACACCAGTTCACCAAAGACTCAGCATACCCTATTTCTTGATTCAATCACTCATAGAATCCAACAAAAAAGTAAAGGAAGGGAATTCCCAACAATTGGCTCACCATGGGTTGATTAGGATCCTCATTGAGGATGCCCTCCAAAACCTTAGTATCCCTATAACATGGTCAGTCTTCAGAGACTTGCTAGCAAAGGATGACATCAAAACCCTCACCTATGATGTTAGTCCTTCTATCAGTGAGGAGGAGGAAAAACAAGAAGAAGAAGATACAGAGCTGGATGGGGATGAGATGGATGAAGAAGAAACTAATACCGAGGAACATGATGAAGCAGAAGAAGAGGGATAAGAGAAGGATGATGATGCTGAAACAGACGAGGAAACTAAGGAAAAAACTGATGGAGATGAGGAAAAACAACAAGAGAAAGAAGATAAGAAAAACAGAGAGGAAGAAGGCATTGAAACAAAAGGGGAAGAACACAAGGAGGAGTCACCTAGGGTGTCTCCAGAGGCCCCTAAGAGGGAGGCAGCAACTGCCCTCACTGCTCTCAACACCCCAGTCAAGAAAAAAGGAAAAGAAGGAGGCAAACCCCTCTATATTTCAGAACAAGAAAGAGCACAAGAATCAAACAAGGGAAGCCACAAATATCAACAAAAATCCCTATTGAGATTGAAGATTCCCCTACACCAAGAGACAAAATTCCTTCCCCTAAGTCACCAATCACCTATGTAAGGAGGCCTAGTACCAAATCAACTTCCTTAAAGGGTAAGGCCATCCTACAGGATCCACAGCAAAACCTACAGGAAGCAAAAATAGTCCTACAGGATACTCTGCAAAAACTACAGGAAGCATAGAAATTGGAAAGAAAGGTAGGGGAGTAGAAAGAAATAAAAGAGGAAGACCGTGAAACAAAAGAACCAAGTCCCCAACCTAACCTAGACTCCTACTACTAGATTATTGAAGGAGGCAGGGTGATACCTCAAAATTTGTCATCCCATTGTTTTTCGAACTTGAGAAGGAGAGGGCCAGAACCCACCGACGGATGCAAATCGCCAAGTCAAAAGGGGTGGAAGACATTGGGCACATGGAAGAAAAGCTCAAAGAAATGGGCAAAGGGCTAAGTGGCTTAAGGGACAGAGAAGCAATAATGAGAGATCAACTTGAGAGGGAAAATGCATGGCTGAGGAGACAGTTGTAGGAAAGGGAGAACCAACTAGCATGTATGGCCAGTCACTCCTTAGAGGCCATCTAGTGTAGGATGCCAGCTAAATCCTATGCTCTTTACCTCAAAGAACAATGGCTGCAATTTCATATTAAAACACTAGCACAAAAGGGCACCATGCCATTTCAAGACTACATGCAGTTTATTGATCTTTGTGATCAAAGTACACTAGAGGATAGGGCCAAAATGGCTGAGTTCTACTTGCACAACATGGCCCTCACGGACATGAATGTTTGGGATCCTAATGCCAAGCTAGGAGACCTACAATTAATGGCTTTGGCATCGTGGATGAACAATGAGGAGTCAAGGGTTGCAGAGATGAAAAGAATATTGGCCAGAGAGAAAAATGAACCTCTTTTCATCAGAGCTGAACAATCAAATCCCATGGCCCTAATCAACACCCACAATCTGATTGCAAATGATCCTCAGCTGGCACCTAGATATCTTGCTGCCCAAGAGCAAGCAATTTCACATTTTGAGGATATGTTTAGGCTGCTAGGAGATGATAGTATACATGCCTGCCTAAGGAGATGGAACACACTGCCACATAGCTTGAAGATTAGAGAATACCACTCCCCTCAAAGGTTGAGAGAGACTCTCAATAGGACACCTATGTATAAGCACAATGCAAAGGTTGAAGGTCAATTGGATAGGCTTAAAACTCAGTCCACCACTACTCCTAGGGATGCTAGAAGGGAGAAAAGAAGAAGAGGAAAAGAGTCAGTGGGAAGAAGTAGAAAAGAAAGTAGGCTTCTATGAACAAGAAGAAGAGACCACAACAGAAGCATGGGATGTCAGAGAGGCTACCAGAGCCATGAAGGACATGGACATTGACTAAGTTGCTTAGAGGATAAGAAACACATTCAGTAGGGGGTGATGATGAGCCTCATCATTGGGTAATTATATGGGCCTTAATTCACTTCCTAGCTTAGTCAAACCAACTATTCTCACAACTTATTGCATACTTTTGATTATATTTTGTTTATGAGATGAGTTAGAGTTAGGTATTTTTCTTTGTGGTCTAATGTGAATTTAATGCGGGATTAAAGGATAAAAGAAAGGAATTTTGGCAAAGACCTTGGTCAAAACTCGAATGGGACAAGGGAGAGGAATTATAGGAGGTAAATCCTCCTCATTTACTACCCCTCCATTTGAATATTCCTCCATCAGCTTGGAGTGCAAACAACCAAATCATGAGGACTAGAAGGTAGTCGATCAAGTGAAAGACAAAGCACTAGTTTATCTCGAGTTTGGGTGTCGATCTTCCCTAATTTTAAGGAAGTCATTGGAGACTTCATATGTATAAGTAGAGAGGCCTAGGACCTCAGTAGGATTCAGATTTTTGATTGTAAAACTCTACTTTATTTTTGAGTTGCAAGACTTGTGACAGTTTTTTATGTAATCCATGGTTTTGATAATAAAAATGAGTTTTGTTTTGAGCTAGCACTGAGCTAACTCAGAGGGATAAAGCTCTTGGGTTAGGGCCCAACCCTAGCAGCCAAGGCTCCTCTTTATTGTACTTGTATGCTAGCATAGGTTCATGGTTTAATTGTTCATTTGCTTAAGTAATTGCATTTCCATTACAACAGTGTAGAGTAGGTTGGTTGTATTTTAGTTTGCTTCCATTTGTGCCTTCTTTCAATTAGCGGGTTAGCAAGGAGAAAAAGATCACTATAAGGTTGTTAGCAAGTGTCTCAGCCTCACCTCCTCCCTCTGGGACTATGACTTGAGGAAGAGACCCTTCAGCAACCCAAAAAACACAGATTTCTAGTTCTAGCACGAGCTTTGGAGTTTATTGTCTTGATTCAGTACTTGGTTCATTTCATTGTCATATTTTTCCAACACTCTCTTTCTACAATAATATCTCACTCATGTTCTTATTTCCTTCAGCACTTTCTTCATGCATAATATGGGCAATTGATTCATGCTTTTCTAGTTTATGAGAATGTATCTTGTTGCATAGTTCCTGGAAGACACACGTTTTAAGAATTGCAAGTACTTCAAGAGGAGGTCTAAACTTCATCACCAACATCCAACTTCCACCTCATCCACCTTAAACATCTCATGGTCCACCATCACCCTCACTAGTTTTTTTGTCCTTTTTCATTGAAATTCCCCTAGACACATTGAGCGAATCTAACCATACCTTCTCTTGGATATTGACTCCTAAGTGTTCCTAGACCTTCTAACACCCTATCCCACTCATCACACACCTTTTCCAAGCTTCCCAACACCTCAAAATTAGCTTTTGGCTGCATCTTGTAGGTTTCCTATAATTCCTACAGGATCATCCTGCAGGTTTCTAGTACATCCTATAGGTTTTCCTCAAACGGCATGTTTTGAGGCCGAATTGATGGGTAACCTCTAGAAAGTCACAAAAAGCGTCCTAGGACCCTCCCACACCATCCAAACACTCCATAGACCTTCTAGCCATCCTCAACCACCTTCCATCCACCTATCACATTCACAAGAACAATTAAACTGCATGCTTGATATTACCAAAGAAAACCAAAAAAGTGAAAGCATATTTAGTTTAGTTTTCTTGCTTACACATTGGGATGGTTTGATGCTCTTTACTTCTGTAACTTAGATAGCAGCATTAGGTTAGTGTTGATTCAACAATTTTTCTTAGCATAGTTGTTTAAATGGTTAATTAAGATATGGTGTGATTTAGCATTACATGTTGTTTCCTTCATTACTGCAGTAGAGTAGCTCTCTTAGAATAAATTTTCTCTTCTTCCATCAAAGAATCAAGCTTCTTCTAACTCTATAGAAGTTTGGCTTGAAACCCCTTGGGTCTCTTGCCGGATGAACAATGATAATGGGCAGGACCTTCACTTTTACTTATGCATATAACACTGTCACCTCCAAGTTTGTACGAACCCCGGGTTGATAAGTAAAGCTGGTAGCCCAGGAGTTGCAACATCCTTGCTGCAATACTAGCGCTCATCAGCTACACTAGTAGTATAGAGACCTAACAGTTCGAGACTTCCACAAACCACTTGACTATAGATATGGTTGAGCCAATCTCTCTTCAGTCTGTCACTCATGTGCCATATTCCAACCATGAAAGTGGGATCTCATAAAACACATCAATCAAAACCATCCAACGCTTCCAGAGGCCAAACCACCTGAACCCATCAAATAGTGATTCCACCTCACGATCAAACATCACAAAATCATCACCAAATTGGTCTCTACCCAAGCCTTCCATGGCTTTAGAGCGTTTTTTCCAACCAAGGCTCCAATACTAGTAACTCAACCCACAACTTATACATGGATGCAGAGCGTTTGTCCAACCAAGGCTCCGGGACTAGTAACTCAACCCACCAAGGGCTCCATAGCATTTGTCCAACCAAGGTTCTAGGACTAGTAACTCAACCCAAGCTGTTACAAGGCTCCTTAGAGTTTGTCCAACCAAGGTTTCAGGACAAGTAACTTAACCCAAGATTTTACAGGGCTCTAGAGCGTTTGTCCAACCAAGGCTCCAAGAAATAGTAACTCAACCCAAGCTAAAGAAAACATGAGAACCAACCAGAAAAACAAATAAATGAAACCACAACACCATGGTTATCCAGGAAATGGCAAGGCTAGGAAAATCCACTGTCAATCCAGGCAATCCTCCATGCCAATGACAGATCATGACCAGTAAACTACATGCATGCCAAAACTAGTGAGGAAAACATACATGCAACTCAGTACCTACAAGAAAAATGACTGTAGTTGTTGATCCCAATGTCATCTTGCCCTTTCTTGCTCTTCCTTTGCCTTCTTTCTCCAAAACTCCAAGTATGCCACACTCCTCCAAGAGTGCTCCAAGAAAACTTTAGTGTCTAAGAGTATGAGAGAGAGAGATCCTGACAAAAGTCTACCAATTGATCCCCATAAACCATTTTATCAATGAGGCCTCTATTTTCTTCATTTTCCCTTATTTTCCTTCATTTTCATCCTAACATGCAACTTGTGACCTTTCACCTTTTTTTTATCCTAATTTCCATTATTTTCATAAATAAAATGTCAATAAATGTCTCATGCTTTTCCAAAGCCTTTGTCATTGTCTTTGCCAATTTCCTTAGCCATAATAAACCGAATGAACACCCACTAGGATGTTTTTCCCAACATTCAGCTTGGTATACGTGTCCCATGACCATGGTCTTATATATTTTTACATGGATTTTTAACTAGGGTTGTTACAATCAGAAAGCGAGGAGGGATCTATTAGAGATGTTAGATCACATGCATGACCGCCTAAGACATTATGAGTGCACATTGGAAGCAATGGACTAGAGGCTGGTGAGGACAAAAATACATCTTGGGATTCCACCAGCAACCCGAAACCTCTGGCAACACTAATAGATCTTATTCCCATACTTGAATTGGAGTCAAATCCTACTCCCTAAGTTTATGGTATCTATTTATATTGAGTATGAAATTACTCTTTCTACTGTTCATAGACATGATAAGATAAAACAACGTTTTGATATTTTTATGTTTAAGTCTAATTATATTGAATACTATGGATCACTTATGACTCTCTATAAAGCCCAATTTTGAATATGATCCAGTCATATTTTTAATGTAAATTTTTATATTATGTTAATTCAAAACACTATTTACAGTATCATATATCACACATTATTATATATAATTTTATTTAAAATTATTATTTATTAATGGTAAACAAAATAATATATATATATATATATATTACACATTTCTCTGGATAGTAGAGATTTATTGTGAACATTCAAATAGATTTGGAAATATATTCTAAACATTTAAATAGAATTTAATACAAAATATTACATAATGAGAAGCTTCTAAGTGTAACTTGTATTTTGAATGAATAATTTTTTTCTTTCCGAAAATCAATTTAATTGAAATAATATAAAAATTTCAATTTTAAAAAATATTATGTAAAAATTAAACTTTTATCTTCTATCTAATAATAATTTAACAATTAAATTAAAATTCTAAATTTTTTAATCCAAAATAAACTACGGTGAGCAATAGTGGAATCAGCTGCGGATGAAACAAGAAACCAGTTGGAATTTCCAAGAAAACATAGCGAATCCACAGTTAAAAATGGAATGGTGAAAGCAGTTTCTCATCCCGAGAGTACGAGATTGATATAGCAACATATTTTGGTAGGTTTCATCTATATTGGAATGGATTAATTTTTCTTTTAAAATATAAAAAATTAAAAGTAATTTAAATTTAATAGTGTGAGAATATTTTCCGTTTAATATATTAAAATAATATAATATTATAATATTTTTTTTGGTCAAATAAGAGTGGATCTTTTTATTAACTGAAACCTTTACATTACATATTTTACATGGTAAACCAAACTTCCTTGTGTTTACTCAAAAATGGCCCACATGACCTAACTGACGCAAAATTGGCTTGAACAACCAACCCCACAATCTGTATATATGGATAACCCAGGTAAAATAATATAAAAATCCCCAACCCCACTACCTAAAAGTTCAAAATTCAAAATAATTACATTCGCGACCCTAAAAAAGTGGGTTCGCATTCCCGATCCATCTGACCCTCTGTCGTTGATCGCCCCTTTGTGGATCCAACAGTCCACATATATTTCGGGTGGACATGCAGCTCAGGGAATACCCGCCTGAAAAGCAGTATCCTCTTCCTTCCCTCTGCTACGTGTCGCTTGCCGAGTGGAATTAAAAGCCATCCTCTGAATACCAGTTCCTGCTTATGCCCCTTCCGAAATATCTTTTTTTTTTGTCAAATAAGAGTGAATCTTTCTATTAACCGAAACCGTTACATTACATATTTTACAACGTAGACCAAACTTTCTTGCGTTTACCAAAAAATGGCCCACATGACCTAACTGAAGCAGAATTGGCTTGAACAACCAACCCCACAATTTGTATATATGGCTAACCCAAGTAAAATAATATAAAAATACCCAACCCCACTACCTAAAAGTTCGGAATTTAAAATAATTACATTTGCGACCCTAAAAATGTGGGTTCGCATTCCCGGTGCATTCGACCTTCCACCGTTGATCATCCCTTCGTGGATCCAACGGTCTACATATAATTCGGGTGGACATCTAGCTCGGGGAATACCCACTCGAAAAGCGATATCATCTTCCTTCCCACTGCTATGTGTCGCTTACCGAGTGGAATCAGAATCTATCCTTTGAATACCAATTCCCGCTTATGCCCCTTCCAAAATACCACTTGTGGTATAAGAAACCACTTCCTCATGAAAGGACTTTCACACTTTATCGCCAAGCGATGACCGTCGATCCCCCCTTCGGACGCTTCCTGCTCCTTGGATGGATTTACGATGGATCTATGCTTAATCCCCATTTTCTCTGCTTTTCGCTGAATCACTGTGTATCCATTGATCCAATGAATCACTGTGACGAGCCTGCCACGCTTCCAGAATCTGTCCTTACGCCCCTGCTTCCTTCGTTTTCCTCCTCTGATCTCGACCTTTCCCATTGTTCCATATCTTTGGCAGCCTGACCGAGACAGTCCTCTAACAGTTTGCCTGGGGGTATTAGCTCCCAGACGTACCGAGTGTCCCTTTCCTTTTTAATCACACCTTCGTTCGCCAAATGATCTGCTACCATGTTAGCTTTTCTCTTCACATGGACAAAGCTTATAGTTTTTAGGATTTGTAGGTGGGAGTAGATATGGTGAAATATTTGCGAGAGCCTCCAGTGTTTCGACACTTTATCCGGTGATGTACCATTACATATTTTCTTGGCTGCTCTGATAATCAGTTCTGAATCTGCTTCAATGATGACATTATGAGAATCTGAATCCACCAATATTTCCAAGCATTGCTCTAGGGCCATGAGTTCCGCCATGTTATTAGTTGCCTTTCCCAAGTGGCCATGAAAGATTTTCTTAATTTGACCCTGTTCATCTCTTATAACACCCCCAAAACTAGCTAACCCTGGGTTGCCCTTAGATGCTCCATCTATATTGACCTTTAAGAAACCATATGGAGGAGGCTTCCAAATGTTTATATCTGAATTTATTTGGCTCACTCCCTTGATAATGCCTTGTGGGCTTATGGATTGAAGACCCAAATGTAGAAGAATGCTTGCATCTTGAGGTAGAGGAGGGTCCTTAGGAAGTGTTCTCAACAGGCTGCTAACTGTGTCTTTGAGCTGCCTTAAAATTTGGTCAATTATGTGTTGTGGCTTGCTTGCTTTGTTTTTGAAGATTTGACTATTGCACTCTTTCCAGACAATATAATATTATAATATTAATATAATATGGGTATCAATTTTATTTAATAATTTTTATTTAATTAATAAAAATGCTTAATCCAATATTAACAAGTACGTATAGTTAGTAGTACTGGCCATGGATTCATTTTACCAATTATTAACAAGCACGTGTAGTTGGTAGTATTGGCCATGGTTAAAGTTAAGAATATGCACATGTAGCTGGTAGTATTGGCCATGGTTAAAGTTAATTATATGTCACACTTCAACAATATAAAATTTGAATTACTGCAAATTTGAACTTGTCTAACTACATTTAGAATTTAGTTATATGTATGGATAAATTGTTTTGTGAAGAATAATAAACGAATATTTTAGTGAAATAATTATTTCATTTTTTTTTAAATAATTATTTTTTAAATTTATAAATTTAATTTTAAGGATTAAAAAATAATAAAGTGTGCTAATTTATTTAGAAGTTGTTTTTTTTAAAGATGGATGTTTTTGGTAATAATTTTTGTAATATTTTTTTCTCATATTATTTTAGTAATTGACTAACCTGGGTAAACATGCGACGAGAGGCTATTATGGTTGGAATCAACCTCCTATGTGATCCTAAGGAAGTGCAATCGATGGAAATATAACACACACACCTTTTTCAGGTGCTTCATGACCCCCAAGAGCTAATCCGCCACTCTAGGTGCCCAATCCCTGAGTTAACCTAGCATTTCAATGAATTAAACCCAGATTCGCTCCCATGACAAGGCATGGGTGCAACTATAAACCTATAGTCGCTCCCACAGTGCTTGCAAGGGAGAGACTGCAGCCTCTCTCAGCTAATTCTGTGCCAAAGACTACGAGATTTAAGCCACTTTTTCAGGGCTAGTCTCCATACCAATGCCTAGAACTTGACGAGACTTTCCAAGACAATAAATTACACCAAGGCAAAGCCTCTAACACAAAAATTGATCAAGGTCTTGACCTAACCAAACCTAACCATGACAGATATTTTGGAAAACACTTAGTAAATATGCAATCTATAGGTGTAAATAACAGATATGAGCATAAGGGTCTCATACTTATCTGAGATTCGCTATGAAGCATTGTCTCCTTATCACATTAGCTATGATTTCATCCATTAAGTCATAGATACATTGATAATTCAATAACAAGTAAGAACATGATGAGAGCCATACATAACTATTGTCATAAAATACATACGTAACCAACATAGTAGGGACAGAAATACCAATGAAATTTCAGCCATATAAACCACATGTAATCCATCATAATGCTCATAGAGATACAAGAATAAATACCCTTTCATTATTGATGAAAAATCCAAACACAAGATGGGACTCCCATGTTCCACCTGACCGTAGAATGGCTGAGCCAAATCTCTCTTCAACCATTCACCCTCATGCCATATTCCAAGCATGAATATGGGACTCAGACCAAAAGAATTCAAGTAGGGTATACCGAGGCTAAACCACCTCACCCTCATCAATAGAAACCAGGCTTTGTTGTAATCCATCCTGGATCACTAGGCCAACACAATGAACACATCATAATAGGCTTTACCGTGATCTCCACCCGATCACTAGGCCAAACAAGCATGGATGCCACTGGATTTCTCCACCTAGACTGCGAGGAATTTTCCTGTCTCCTAGTCTCGCAGGCTTTACTACAATCTAAACCTAGATTGCTAGGCCCTAAACCGATACCCCAGTCTCTTAGGCTTTACTACAATCCACACCGGATCACAAGGCCCTAAACCGTGACCCACTCTCTAGGCTTTACTACATATGCCAACCCGAGATTACTAGGCCCAATGGAGAGAAAACTGTCTCTAGGTTTACTGTATATCCTGCCATTCACTGACAAGGATTCCAAGGCCCTCCGAGGCAACACAAAATTTGGCTTTACCGCAACCCACAGTCCAGTTCAAGGGTTACTAGGCCATGTGTTCTATCATTTCGGAGATCCACCTCACTCAGCTTCGAATCCATTCAACAATCCAACTCAACCAAAACATGAGAACCCCATCACACCATGGCTATCTGGAAATGATAAGGCTAGGGTGAAAAAACTGTCACACCTAGAAAAACCCATGCCATGATAGAAAATAACCACATGTAATCCCATTCATGCCAAATCTAGTAAGGAAAATACACATGCAAGTTGGTACATGCAATGAAGCCTATTGTAGCTGCTTGATCCTGCCTTTCTGTGCTTAATATTTGATTTATCTTGCCTTCTTTGCCTTTCTTGCTCCAATACCAAAGTGCTCCAAGAAAACTCTAAGTGTCCAAGAGGAGAGAGAGAGAATAATGAGAGAGCTCCAAAACTAAATTGATCAAGCCTTGCCCACTGATCCTTAGAAACCTTTTTATCAATGAGCCCTCTATTTTCTTCATTTTCCATTATTTTCCTTCATTTCCTCCTCACATGCAACATGTGACCTTTCACCTTTCTTTTCTCCTAATTTCCATTATTTTCGTAAATAAAATGCCATTAAATGCCTCATGCCTTTCCAAGGCCTTAGTCATTGCCTTTGCCATTTTCCTTAGCCATAAACAACCAAATGAACACACACTAGGATTTCCTTCCCAACATTCAACTTGGAATAAGTGTCCCAACATTTGCGGTATTTATATATTTTTACATGGAATTTTCACCAGGGTTGTTATAGAACCCTCCCCCTTGGGGGAACACCGTCCTCGGTGTTAAACCACACCAAGACCTCAACAAAACTATTGAAAAACAAACGTACTGCCCATGGAGCTTTATACCTTAGCTCGTTGCAGTATTTACAATGAATGACTTGCTCAAAAAGAAAAACATCATGACAACATGACCAAATAAGAACCATATCGCATATTGGAGCTTTATAACACAACTCATTACGGTATTTACAATAACCACATATACATATATTTACATGTGCTAAACCAACAAATAAAAGGATATGATGCTCATATCAATCAACAAGGGAGTCCAAAGGATCACACCTCCACCCTCAAAGTAAACCAGGATTCACCTCCTTCCCAGGAAGTCCAGAATCCACTGCCACAGTTAAAGCTGCATCCAATGTCCAATGCTACAATCCTGCGCCACTTGTCCTCTTAGTGAACAATTACTGGCTCATTGTTCCAGGGCGCACTCCTAATGCTCATCTGGTTCCATCTGGTAATGCTCATGACCAAAACAAGTCCATCTTCGATCTTCCCTTCTCTGCTACATAGTCCCTCAGGCAATCTGGTCAACCCTTCTATGTAGTCACTCACCTTCCAAGTTCCGCTAGCACCCCCATCTCGGGCAGTCCATCCCTTGGAAGGGATTCCTCGCATCGGAAGATACAAAAACCAAGGCATATACCTGCCTCAAAACCATCATACTGGTCATAGCATGCTCATGGCAATCAATGGACACAATTGGGTACTAGTGTCCCACAATGGCCCTGTTCCTGAAGTGTTTTACCAGCATACTGTTGCATATTCCAATTCTTTTGATTACTACTGTTTATTCTTGCAGTTGATTTTAACCACCCAACCAGGCATTTTTGTGCTTCCTGTACCAAGCACATAACTTCCATTAGATTCAAAATAAATTGAAATAACTTCAAATCATACATCATTGGTAGCTCGTCAATAAGGTACACTTGCAATCATGTTTACTTCCTATCACGACAAGTCAAACTAACGTCATGTATGAAAGATGAAATAAGGTTAGCTCAAAACATAACCATCATATATCAAAATCTTAAATCACATGTAACCATCATAAACTAGAATCATAGATCACATGTAATCATCATAGACCATAATCATAAATCATATGCATAGTAAAAATGAAATACAATATCGATACTTATCTTTCATCTATCCTACTTTTGCCTTTGTTCTCTTGTACACACATCGGATTGGTTGCTACACCCGGCAAACACCCAATGCCTTCTCCTCCACCAGATGCACATACATGTAGTGTGCATCACACACATGCCATACAACACCATGTAACGCATGCACCTATACCTGACATACAAAACACGCCTACAAGAACACAACTTATACACAATGCCATATGTACACTGCACCACTATACAACGTGTACACAGTACCACACACACGACATGTACCCGACACCACATGTACACAATGCCACACGCAATACATGTACACAACACCACTTGTACAATCATGCACACCACACCATATGTACATAGCACCACATGTACAACATGCACACAACACCACTTATACATAGCACTGCATTTCCAACATGTACATAGCATCATTTATACACAACACTACATATCCAACATGTGCATAATGCAATCTATACTCAGCACTGAATATGCAACATTCATACAACACTATCTGTACTACACCATGTACATTACATTAGACAATCAACATGCACACACACTAAATATACACCACACCGCATGCACAGAACGTCATAGGTGAAACAAGTACAACATATATGACATATGCACAACAGTCGTACCACACATCCATAACCACACTGACTCTTTACCAAGCAACCTTGCTTCCAGTGTCTTATCCATGCTTTTCCCAACATACTACAGACCACACTACTTTCACTTTGATGATGTATCCCTCGGTATAACCTATCCATAACATAAGCATATTATAATCACATAATATCAACTCATAAACACATGATACTGACCATATATATTTGTCATGACTACTCTTCTCAATTGATTCCTCGTATGACCAGGAACCTCTTCATGCCATTCTCCTGCATAAGAAATAATTCCTATACAAGGTCAATTCCTAACGACCCTATCAGACAGTGACATAGATACATATATACATGTATACATATATAAACATCAACATAATCATGATCACAAAAAAATTTCCATATATTATAAGGTCAAGGTTAAGAGAACTTCCTTTATTCATGCAACACGTACAATATTGAGAACAACAGTCCCAACATAGCCAAGGCATTCGATAACTCAGATCTATTTACTTTACCTTTTCTTGATTACCTTTCACATGATTTTTCTACCGCCGTCCATTTACCATAATCGACCCAACCAGTCCAACCGACTGTCATATTCTTACCTTCCGTTGCGCTTACTCATGCACAGAGCTTCATCTGAGTCTTACATTACTTGTTGGGTACCACACATCTCTCCCATGAGCACCATTAACTTTCCTCTTTCCCAACCAATTCCCAAGACTCAAAACATAAAAGGCAACCCAAGAAACCAACAATAAAACCCTGTAAAACCGACA
Organism: Pinus tabuliformis; assembly: GCA_031772625.1. NCBI lineage: Eukaryota > Viridiplantae > Streptophyta > Pinopsida > Pinales > Pinaceae > Pinus > Pinus tabuliformis. Next base: position 821,992,594 of record CM062812.1, read on the forward strand.
ACAATACGACACTACGAACAAAGTGGCATAGTTATGCACCAAAACACATGTAAAATCACAAATCAAGTGCAACCATCTCAAAATACCAAAAGCACAAGACTAGCAATAGACACCGTGACTCAATCCCCATGGTTCCCAAGGAGAGATCAACTTGATCCTTATTCAAGATTTCATGGCAACCTCTCTTGCCATGCAACTTCTGCATCAAACTGCCATAGACACATAACTGCCAGTGCATAAATAAACATAGCAATACACCAATTACCTTGTCTTATTGTGCCACACACATTGCCTTGTAGCTGAACACATCCATGCCATCTCTCAAGGGACTCCAATTCCCTTGAAAAATCCACATGTAACTAGAGACTAGCTAATATACATGTTAAGTACTTGTTTATGAATATAGCATGCATCCACATAATTTCAAACAAAATCAAGGTTAAGAAGACTCCCTGTATGCAAAGCACTCGTTCGTTTGGAATTAGGGTTTCCAAACATAGCCCAATGAATTATTTCCCAATTCCTTTTTTTTTTTACCCTTTTACCTTGTTGCAATCAAGGCTTCGTTATATAAACACATAAACTATTACCTTGTCATGCTAACACCAAGCATGTTTCTTGTAATTGCTCACACATGTCAACCACATGTTCCAAATATCAAGACAGTTATATCTATTAATTTGAAATCAACTTTTACAAACAATCATGTCATAGTCCATAGTCAACTCATAGTCATTAGAAATAATGCTACAACTATCTCAACACATATGTATTAGTAAAACCATCTTAAAGCAAGATCATTGGAACGCATACTCATATTATGAAATTCATCAAACATTCAACCCACTTGCAAACATACCATGTTAAATAAATCAACTAGGCACCAAACACTCAAACACCAAATAGATGTCATAATCAAACAACAAAGCACCAAATATATGACATAAGAAAACTCATACCTTAGTGTATATCAGGGGAGGCTATCTTGTCTGCACAATCAATCTAGGTTAGCACGATACAACTTCACAACATATCCACTCAAACATAAATCATGATATCCATAACAGTAACTAACTAACATTTTCACATCATAAGCTCATAAGCATTTGTCGTTCATGCATAACAATCACATATGTACGATCAGTCTAGATTAGTACGACATCATATCACAAATATCTCAGCTCATACCTAAATATCGCAACCATAACCATCTGCATAGGTCAAACCAAGTTAACGCAATACATATAACATCAAGATCTTCAATGCAATGAACATAACCATCACACATATGACCAATCCAAATTACAACATCAAGATCTCAATGAAATAACCCTAATCGTCAAGATATCTAACATAAAATAACGATAGCAATGCATACAACCACATGTTACGATAATTCTTGACTATCTGACTCATGTGCATATGACTATGCTAATCAACTATCATCTGTCATGTACGTAACCATAACATCAAAAGACATGTACATAAACCTAATGTATATAACCCTAATGCATATAACAATCCTTAATCTACATACCTGCACGCCCAACATACAACCCTGTATGATGACATGCTCTTGCCTCGAGGTCCAATTTTGCAGCTTCACTTTAATTATTTGCATCTCCTACTCTATCTCAGCCAACACATTAGCATCATAACATACCAAGATCACCCTAATGACCTAAATTACATTCCATGACTTCACAAGGCATGTTTGACCTACTATTCGTGCATAACTATAACCAAGACCATACATGCATAACAACTACATATAGACATATAACACATGAGTACCAAACCATATCTACATCATTCTAGCTAGAGTCCAATCATCAATGCGTGACTATATCAAGTACACAAACTATGACATCATGCATGACAACAACCATTAATCCATTGTACACGTTGCCCCATGCAACCAACAATACGCATAAGCAATGCCAAATCAACTACACCTACGCATAAAAGCAAGTAGTAGAACATAAGCGATCAAATTTTGTAATCAACCTACAAGACTGATACATGTAATCCAATTATTCAAGAATGTAACCTAACATACAAGGATGTAAGTAGATGACATAAAATTAACATGTAAGCGACATATAATCCATAAACAATCAGTCACATACTTATGAAAATGCATTTCATGAAATCAATATCAAATTCTCCAAGTACATGAAATGCAAGTGTAAGAGACACACATGCAACTGACATGCATGCATGACCAACGCACACCGCCCATCCAGTCTGAGAGTTGAACCATGCTCTGATACCACTCTGTAACACCCTCCTCCAACATTACCCAAGCAACTGATCAACCAAGTTAAATATGCAACGAGAGGCTACTATGGTTGGATTCAACCTCCTATGTGACCTTAAAGAAGCCGAATCGATGGAAACATAATACACATACCTTCCTCGGGTGCTCCAGGACCCATAGGAGCTAATCCACCACTCTAGGTGCCCAACCTCTAAGTTAACCTAGAATTTCAATGAATTAAACCTAGAGTCGCTCCCATGACAAGGCATGGGTGTGACTATAAACCTATATTCGCTCCCACAATGCCTGCAAGGGAGAGATTGCAGTCTCTCTCAACCAATTTTGTGCCAGAGACTACGAGATTTAAGCCACTTTTTCAGGGATAGTCTCCAAACCAATGCCTAGAACTTGATGAGACTTTCCAAGACAATAAATTACACCAAGGCAAAGCCTCTAACACAAAAATTGATCAAGGGCTTGACCTAACCAAGCCTAACCATGACAGACATTTTGGAAAACACTTAGTAAATATGCAACCTATAGGTGTAAATAACATATTTTAGCATATAGGTCTCATACTTATCTGAGATTTGCTATGAAGCATTGTCTCCTTATCACATTCGCTTCCATTTCATCCATTAGGTCATAAATACATTGATCATTCAATAAAAAGTAAGAAAATTATGAGAGCCATACATAATTGTTGTCATAAAATACATATATAACCAACATAGGAGGCATAGAAATACCAATGAAATCGCAGCCATATAAACCACATATAATCCATCATAATTCTCATAGAGATACAAGGATAAATACCCATTCATTATTGATGCAAAATCCAAACCCGACATGGGACTTCCATGTTCCACCCCACCGTAGAATGGCTGAGCCAAATCTCTCTTTAGCCATTCACCCATTCTGTCATATTCCAAGCATGAATGTGGGACTCAAACCAAAAGAACTCAACCAGGGCATACCGAGGCTAAATCACCTCACCCTCATCAATAGAAACTGGGGTTTACCATAATGCATCCCGGATCACTAAGCCAACACAATGAACACATCATAACAGGTTTTGTCGTGACCTCCAATTGATCACTAGGCCAAACAAGCTTGGATGCCATCAGACTTCTCCACCTACACCATGAGGAATTTTCCTGTCTCCTAGTCTCTCAGGCTTTATCGCAATGTAAACCCAGATCACTAGGCCTTAAACCTAGACCCCAGTCTCTCAGGCTTTACCGCAATTCACACCGGATCACTAGGCCCTAAACCAAGGCCCACTCTCCAGGCTTTACCACATATCCCAACTTGGGTTACTAGGCCCAACGGAGAGTAAACCACATCTAGGCTTTACCGTATATCATGACATTCACCGACAAGGATTCCTAAGCCATTCGAGGCAACAAAAAATTCGGCTTTACCATAGTTCACATTCTAGTTCAGGGGTTACTAGGCCATGTGTTCTATCATTTCGAAGCTCCACCTCACTCAACTTCGAATCCATCCGACAATCCAGCTCAACCAAAACATGAGAACCCCATCACACCATGGCTATACGGAAATGGAAAGGTTAGGCTGAAAACATTGTTACACCTAGCAAAACCCATGCCATGATAGAAAAGAACCACATGTAATCCCATGCATGCCAAATCTAGCAAGGAAAATCAACATGCAAGTCTATACCTGCAATGAAGCCTCTTGTAGCTGCTCGATCATGCATTTCCCTGTTTGATCTTTACTTCCTCTTTCCTTCTTTGCCTTTCTTGGTCCGATACCAAAGTGATCCAAGAAAACTCTTGAGTGTCCAAGAGTATGAGAGAGAGAATAATGAGAGAGCTCCAAAGCTAAACTGATCAAGCATTGCCCACTGATTCTTAGAAGCCTTTTTATTAATGAGGCCTCTATTTTCTTCATTTTCCATTATTTTCCTTCAATTTCCTTCTCACATGCAACCTGTGACCCTTCACCTTCATTTTCTCCTAATTTCCAATATTTTCATAAATAAAATGACAATAAATGCCTCATGCTTTTCCAAAGCCTTAGCCATTGCCTTTCCCAATTTCCTTAGCCATAAACAACCAAATGAACACACACTAGGATTTCCTGTCCAACATTCAACTTGGAATAAGTGTCCCATCATCCATGGTATTTATATATTTTTACATGGAATTTTCACTAGGGTTGTTACAATTCTTTTTAGATATATTTTCGATTAAATTGATTTAATATGCATTTTAGTATATTAATATTTAAATAAAATTAATATATTAATATTCATGGTAAATTAATTAATATATTAATAATAATATTTAAATTAATTGGCACATAATTAATATATTAATGTTTAAATTTAAAGTTTATAATTGCGCTAATTCTTCAACCCAGTATGACCCCAATCCCGATGTGTAAGTATGTCATGTCCCCAAAAAATAATAAAAATAATGTTTACTAATGTGGGCCAAAACATTAGTTTGAATCTTAAACTATATATAACTTGAATCTTTAGATTATATATAAAATTTTAAACTTATTCATGGACTAAGATTAATTATTAAAATATAACTATATATTATTATATATAATTTGAATGGAGAATAAATTATCTCATGCTTTTAAGAGTTCCTTTATCATATGTGTGAATTTGAATGTATCATAAATTTACCTTTAACAAAAAAAATTATTATATTAAAATTTCAAATGAGGTAAAATTTTAAACATCGTTACTCTATCATATGTAGGTAAAATTTTAAACATCTTTACTCTTTATCATATGTGTGAATTTGAATGGATCATAAATTTCCCTTTAACAAAAAAATTTACCACATTAAAATTCCAAATTAGGTAAAATTTTAAACATGTTTACTCTTTAGCCTATACTATCTCTTAAATCAAAGGAAAAAGGTTAATTTAACATAAAGAATCGAAAATCCCACTCCAAAATCTTTTAATATTTTTTTAGTTAAATATTGTAAATTCAAAATTTAAAGGGAAAAACCATATCCTACACATATATTAAAAATTTTAAAGACACCGATATTTGCAAATCAAAATTCTAATATATGAAAGTATTAATTTGATGTAGTTTTATTTAAATTTTGTAATCATGCAATGTAAAAAACATCATTAAATCTAATATTAATATTATTAAATTTAATTACTTTGATTAATGCAGTATTAAATTTAATATAATATTCAATTTGTTATATTATAATATTTATTAATCTATCATGATATATATGGAGGGAAGAACAAAGACATAAAGTGAAAGAGGGAGCGGCAAGGGAGAGATGCATATAAAATGGAGAGGAGAGGAGGAATGAAGAGAGAGAGAGAGAGGGCGGGGAGAGGGGAGAGAGAGGGAGACACAAAGATGTAGGGGGAGAGAGGGACGAGGTTGGAGGAGCCAAAATGAGATAGGGGGTGAGAGAGGGAGGTAAGAGAGAAAATGATAGAGAGGAAGGACAAGAGAGAGGACTTGAGAGAGAAGGGGAGAGAGGTAATGATGGAGAGGGAGAGACAGAGAGATGAAGTTGGAGGGGGAGAGAGAGAGAGTGAAGAAGAAATACACAGAGAGAGAAAAGTGGAAAGAGAGAGAGAGAGAGAGTGACAAAGGAGGCATGGAGCGAGAATGTGTATGTTTTGGGGTGAGATAGAGAGACAAAGAAGGAAATATGGAAATAATAGTGAAGACAAGGAGAGAGGGGGGGTGATAGTGACAAAGTTGGAGGGTGTAGAGAGAAAGGGGGGACAAACAGAGGGAGGTGAGAGAGGAAGGAAGAGATAGAATGTGTGAGAGAGAACTAGAGAGGGAGAGAGAGAGAGATGGAGTTGGAGGGAAAGAGAGAGGGAGTTAAGAAGAAATACATAGAGAGAGAAAGGTGGAGAGAGAGAGAGAGGGTGTGATAATGAAGATAGAGAGAGAGGGAGAAAGTATAGGAGGGAAGAGAGATAGAAGGGGGAGAGAGAGAGTGAAGGTGAATAGATAGGGAGAGGAAGAGGGAGGGACAGATATATATTTATGGAGAAAGAGTGTGCATGTTTTGGGAGTGATACATAAAGATAAAGGAGAGACAGAGGGAGATATAGATATAGAGGGGAGGTGAAGCGAGAGATAGAGAGAGGCAAGGAGAGATAGATAGATATGGAGAGAGGGAGTGTGTGTGTTTGGGGAGATGAGATAGAGAGACAAAGGAAAAATGGAATGAGATATAGATATAGATGGAGGGAGGAAAGAGGGAAGAATATTTCTTGCACTACATTAATTAATTTTAGTGTAAATGATGATTTCTAATCCTATTTTGATTACTTGCACTAGATGCATTGATTTTAGTGTAAATGTCGATTTCTAATTATATTTGACTGCTTGCACTAGATGCATTGATTTCACTGTAGATGTGGATTTCTAATCCTATTTGATTGCTTGCACTAGATGCATGGATTTCAGTATAGATGTAGATTTCTAATCCTATTTGATGGCTTGCACTAGATGCATTGATTTTAATGTAGATGTTTATTTCTAATCTCATTTGATTGCTTACATTAGATGCATTGATTTAAGTGTAGATATTCTAATCCTATTTGATTGTTTTCATTATATTCATTAGATGTTGTTAATCTTGAGGCCGTAGATTATTAAAAAAAATAAAAAAAATCAATATACATTTAGTAATACATAGAGAGACACTATTAAAAAATAATTTGCTGTCAAAAGTTGTGATGCCTAGAATTAAAATGAAAATCATCCTTCAAAGTCCAAATTAATCTTTAACACAATTGTCTCCCTTCTTCATCACCAACTAATTACTAATAGACAATTACATATATCCAAAATATATTCAAATTTTCATATATTCAAAATTACTAATAAATAATTGCATACAACAATGTATTAAAAATATTTAAAAGAGAAAACTATATACTTATAGACATGAAAACAAATCAAAATATTCTTGAAGGAGATGTGATAATTGTTTGGAGAAACAAATAATGTAAATATTTTCTAAATCTAGACACATTAAAAAAAATTCAAAAATACATTATTTCTTGACTTTGCAAAATACATTATACATAAAAAAAACATCAAAATATTCTTGAAGAAAAGAAATTATTTCAAACATTAGCAAAGAAACAAATTATTTGAACAATAAACTTGACACAGTGAATTATTAAAATTACTCTTCAAGATATATTTTGTAATATTTGGAGGAACATTAGTTGTCAAAAGTTGTGATACTTAAAATTAAATGAAATAGATGTGATTGTCTCCTTTCTTCATTACCAACTAATTACTAATAAACAATTACATACACATATAAAAACATAACACAACCATTGTAACATTCACAAACATTACCATCCAAATCCAAACACATAAACACACAAACCACTCAATGCATCCAAACAAAGGTACAAATCATTCAAGGCAAGCAAATTAAATTGAAAAAGAAAATGATATGGTCATGCAAAGCAAAAAAAACCTAATATGAGTTTTTAATTTTATCTCAAACATATGCATAATAATGATAATTTTAAAATGTGATATTGTTGCCTTCAAATGGAACCAACTTAGATCCATCTAACACCAAATCTATCATGCACCGAGAGGGATCAAATCCCTCAAGGTGAGAACTTTTCCTCAAGTTCTACACACTAAAAAGAAGGTTTACACCTTAAGAGATTTGATCCCTCTCGATATTGCATGATAGATCTAATGTTAAATGAATCTAAATTGATATAGTGTATATTAAGTTAATACCTACAATTTATATCAACCACATTTATTATTGTGGTTATCTTAATTTAAAAAAAAAAACAATTAAATTAGTAATTATTCATTAATATTATTAATCAAATGTCTATATTTGTTTGTATTTATTTGTCTGTTAGATAATATGAAAATATTATGAATAAGTATTCAGTTTCAAAAATATTAAATAACAAGTATCAAATTTGTTTATAGTTTTATTTAATAATTTTAATTTAATTAATAAGGTGGCCTAATCCTCCACTCGATTTCTGGGGCTGATGGATAGTCGCAGCCATCAGTTCAATACCTCATATTGCTCGGGTAAGAAGCAGGCGGTCAACTTTATTTCATAATGAGTGCCCCTATATTTAGTAAACTGATAATCATTTAAGGGTGTTAATAAACATTATTTCAGTGTAAATTTATGTTTAAACAAATTTTATTTAAGAACGAATGAAATTTATGTTTATCCAAGATTAACAAGCACGTATAGTTAGTAGTACCGGCAATGGATTTCTTTTTACCCAATGTTGTGGTAGTATTTGCCATGGTTAAAGTTAAGAATATGTTACACCTAAACATTTTGTTATGGAAATTTGAATTATTGTAGATGTGAATATGTATAAATACATTTGGAATTTAGTTATATTTAAGGATAAATTTTTCTGTGAAGAATAATAAAAGAATTTTTATGTGAAATGATTACATCGTAAGGCGTTTTCATTTGAAATCAATTTTTTTCTTGTCCACATGTTATCTTTATGCACTGTCAGATTATATGTTAGACGATTGAGAAAGGTTGAACCGTTGGATTACAAAAAAATAGTTACGAATTCATTGCAGGTATTCGAATCGCATAGGTAAAGACCCGTCTACGAACTCACGGAGCAAACTCTTCAATGCATTTGTCGAAAAGGGGAAACTGAAGGAAGCATACGTTTCGCCAAAGGTGATTACCAAGAAGGGATATGACAGAGCCAAGGCTGACATCTGGTCCTACAGAGTCATACTGTTTGTGCTCCTGGCAGGCTACCTGCCTTTCCACGATGCGAATTTGATAGTGATGTATAAGAAGATCTAAAGGGGACTTCAAATGCCCACCCTAGCTTTCCTTTGAAGTCTGGCGTCTAGTTGTCCGGCTGCAAGACCCTAACCCTCTAACAAGGATCACCGTTCCGCAGGTCATGGAGGTTTATTGGTTCCGCCAAGGCTTCAAGCGCCCGCAGGCCGACAACGATGTCAATGTCAGACAACTCGAAGATGTTGGCTCGGCCTTCCCCTCCCCCAAGCTGACTTGCCGGAACACCGACCTGCCTGAAGACCTTCAACATAATTTCCCTCTCGTCGGGGTTCAATCTCTCTCGGCCCTGTTCAAGGATGATGTGGATCAACAACTTACTGGAAAAAGGGAGAATGATCCAGATACGAAAATCTAACTCTCAAGAAAATTTCAGGTCAAACAGAGTAAGGTACTTTCGTAACGCTTCTCAAGATTACATAAAAGTCGGCATACAAAGGCGTAATCTTGACTCAAGGTGTAAAGTGAAGCTGATCTACTCTATGGAGACGTGAATACCATTTCACTGGGCCAAGGCCTTGAGGTTGGTCATTCAATTGAATATTTTTTCTGTAACAAGATTAATACATTATTACATTGCAAATAAACGTTTATTTCTTGCAAGGGAGTGTTGTTTTAAAAGTTGTTGAGATGGAAACTAATCACTGACTGGTAGGCATCAAACTTATGCTGAATATGCAGGCAACAATATGTTCTATAAAGAATTCTAGTGTATGTGCTGCCTTTCTCAGCAACGTCCATAGGAATGTGTGATTTCATCTATGAGGACATTAGTGAATGTGGTTTTCGTTGATGCATCCAATTGGGCATGGAAGATATAGTTTGCTATGAGAAGCCTCTGCTACAATCTGAAGTATAGCAGATTTCAAATTCAAATATTCATCCAAAGTATTGTAAATTTGATGAGAGATTCTTGCATAAGCTTTGAATTAAAAAGGCTAGGATGTCTACACTAAAACTATGTGGGTGCTATTTTTTTTGGGGCAGGAGGAAGGAGGGGGATTATATGCACCATGATTGTATAGCACTGAAAAATTAGTCTGGTTCAATTATCCTTTCACAATGAGAAAAGCTAGGAACCATTGTGAGTCCATATTTGGAAATTTTGGTACTCTGTTCCATATTTGCTTAAATTTTTGTACTTTGTGCCTATTGGATTGTGGTCTAGCCCAAGTAGTAAAGTGATTAGTCTTCTATTAAGTTAGATGATGCTGAGTGTAAATTTTGAGTGACTTTTACTGTAGATGTGCCCCTCACAGCCTTGCATCTTAGCTAAAAAAAATCTATAAAAAACATTCTCCAAACTAAAAATAAATCAAATATATACCTCTATATGATCGTGGTACTCTGTAATCCTTACAGGAAATATAACACAACTGAAGTTGGTGCATCTAAAAAAGTTACACAAAGCGATAAAACTATGTGAAGCTACTCTACTCTATGGAGATGTGAATACCATTTCATTGGGCCAAGGCCTTGAGATTGGTCATTCAATTGAATATTTTTACTGTAACAAGATTAATACATTATTACATTGCAAATAAACGTTAATTTCTTGCAAGGGAGTGTCGTTTTAAAAGTTGTTGAGATGGAAAATAATCACTGACTGGTAGGCATCAAAATTATGCTAAATATGCAGGAAACAATATATTCTACAAAGAATTCTGGTGTATGTGCTTCCTTTCTTAGCATTGTCCACAGGAATGTGTGATATCATCTATGAGAAAAATTAGTGAATGTGGTTTTCGTTGATGCATCCAATTCATCATGGACGATATAGTTTTCTATGAGAAGCCTTTGCCACAATCTGAAGTATAGCAGATTTCAAATTCAAATAGTCATCCAAAGTATTGTAAATTTGATGAGAGATTCTTGCATAGGCTTTGACTTAAAAAGGCTTGGATGTCTTCACTGAAACTGTGAGGGTGATGTTTTTTTTGGGGCGGGGGAAGGAGGGGGATTATATGCACCATGATTGTATAGCATTGAAAAATTAGTCTGGTTCAATTATCCTTTCACAATGAGAAAAGCTACGAACCATTGTGAGTCCATATTTGGAGATTTTGGTACTTTGTTCCATATTTGCTTAATTTTTTGTACTCGGTGCCTACTGGATTGTGGTCTAGCCCAAGTAGTAAAGTGACTAGTCTTCTATTAAGTTAGATGATGCTGAGTGTAAATTCTAAGTGACTTTTACTGTAGATTTTCCCCTCATATCCTTGCAGCTTAGCTAAAAAAAATCTATAAAAATCATTGTCCAAACTAAAAAAAAATAAAATATATACCTTTGTATAATCGTGGTACTCTGTAATCCTTACAGGCAGTATAAGGCAACTGAAGTGGGGGCATCTGAAAGAGTTTCACAAAGCGATAAAACTATGCGAAGCTGCTCTACTCTATGGAGACGTGAATACCATTTCAGTGGGCCAAGGCCTTGAGGTTGGTCATTCAATTGAATATTTTTTCTGTAACAAGATTAATACATTATTACATTGCAAATAAACATTTATTTCTTGCAAGGGAGTGTCGTTTTAAAAGCTGTTGAGATGGACCCCTTTGTTTTTTTCTTTTTCCCTAGATTCACTCTTTTTCTCTGTTATTTCTTATCCTTTTTCATAGCCATGGCCATTGGAAAGAAGGAAGGGGAAACCAAATTTGGTGATAAAGAAAACATTTTTGATAGTGAAAATGCCAATAAAATGTTAGAGTTGGTAAAGGGTGAAAGCTTGATAGACATGTTCACCAGACCATTAGCTTGTAGAGGAGTAGCTTGGCTACTCATGTAGCTGTGGGTAGGTTACGGTTCTTTTTCATAGAAGGAAGTTCCATATTCTATAGTGAAGGGTGCTGAAGAATTTAAATCTGCACTTGGAATCTATGAAGCAACTAATTGCAAGCTTAAGAAAACAAAGTCATGTATGGCTAGTTGATGAAGGTTGTCATTACTTCAATTTTACAAGTAGATATTATAGTATCACACCACTATGTCTGTATGGTGAATATTCTTGGTCATGCTAGATAGTTGGAAGAGGCAATGGATCTTATCAATAAAATATCATTTCAGTATTGTGCTTTGGGGATGAATCCTGCTTCCTACTTGTAGAGTCCAAGGTGATGTAAAACATGGAAAGCATATAAAAAAATCATTCTTGCTTTGGTGCCACATGATGGACCAACATATTTTCTACTTTAAAATGCCTATGTTGTGGCTGGAAAATGGAATGATGTAGCAAAAATAAGGAGAACAATGAAAAATATGTCCCTAAAGAAGGAACCCACATGCAGTTGGATTGAAGTTAAGGATCAAGAGGAGTGTTGCCAATCAATTATATTCAAGAAAGTGACTGAAATCTAAATATTTATTATATTATTACATTGCAAATAAATGTTTATTTCTTGCAAGGGAGTGTTTTTTTAAAAGTTGTTGAGATGGAAACTAATCACTGACTAGTAGGCATCAAACTTATGCTGAATATGCAGGCAACAATATATTCTAGAAAGAATTCTGGTGTATGTGTTGCCTTTCTCAGCAACATCCACAAGAATGTGTGATTTCATTTATGAGGACATTAGTGAATGTGGTTTTCATTGATGCATCCAATTGGGCATGGACAATATATTTTGCTATGAGAAGCCTCTACTACAATTTGAAGTATAACATATTTCAAATTTGAATAGTCATCCAAAGTATTGTAAATTTGATGAGAGATTCTTGCATAAGCTTTGACTTAAAAAAGCTTGGATGTCTGCTTGTGGGTGCTATTTTTTTTGGGGAGGAGGGAAGGAGGGGGATTATATGCACCATGATTGTATAGCACTGAAAAAGTAGTCTGGTTCAATTATCCTTTCACAATGAGAAAAGCTATGAGCCATTGTGAGTCCATATTTGGAAATTTTGGTACTCTGTTCCATATTGGCTTAAATTTTTGTACTCTGTGCCTACTGGATTGTGGTCTAGCCCAAGTAGTAAAGTGATTGGTCTTCTATTAAGTTAGATGATGCTGAGTGTAAATTCTAAGTGATTTTTACTGTATATGTGCCCCTCATAGCCTTGCAGCTTAGCTAAAAAAAATCTATAAAAATCATTCTCCAAACTAAAAAATAAATAAAATATATACCTTTGTATAATTGTGGTACTCTGTAATCCTTACAAGCAATATAAGGCAACCGAAGTGGGGGCATCTGAAAGAGTTGCACAAAGCGATAAAACTATGTGAAGCTGCTCTACTCTATGGAGACATGAATACCATTTCACTGGGCCAAGGCCATGAGGTTGGTCATTCAATTGAATATTTTTTCTGTAACAAGATTAATACATTATTACATTACAAATAAACATTTATTTCTTGCAAGGGAGTGTCGTTTTAAAAGCTGTTGAGATGGAAACTAATCAGTGATCTGGTAGGCATCAAACTTATGTTGAATATGCAGGCAACAATATATTCTACAAAGAATTCTAGTGTACCGTGTATTTATGCCTCATCTGCACACAAGTTATTTATGAGAATTATGTTTTATGTATGTGTTTTCATATATATGTGAACCAAAGAAAACATGGTATTATACCTCGGCAATGACGGTGGTTCCTTGATAAATTGTACAAGGCCGTTCAAAGAAGTTGCCCTTGACCTTAAAATCAGTGTGAGCATTATTGCCCAAATATACCTTCAGAGAAGTCCTCAATGGAAATAGTGTGGACCTCCGTGTAGTGAAAATCAAATTTTTCGGCCTGGTTCCATAGCCTCGGTATGCTTCCCATGTGTCGTGAAGGCTCAGCAACTGCCATGAGATAAATGATTAAAGAGAAAACAACAATTAGACTCACATATGCCATAATAATTTTAGGAAAATAATAATGTTTGTGAATTCTCATCTTGACCTGAGTTTTTCAAAGTTTACAAGGTTCAATTCCCTCAAGGTCTTTTAGGATGAGCAGGGCTCAATTCTGGTACAATATTTTTATTGTTCTTGGAGACGTTTTCAGGATTAGCAAGGTTCAATTACGATACAATCTTTTTTATGCTATTGGAGGAAAATTTCATGTTAAGGTACTAGTAGAATCTAAAATTGTTCACTAGTTAACGTGGTATTCAAACATGTAAATAGAAAGATTATATTAAATCTTCTAATAACCTGTAGAATCATAATCCATTTCTATTTCAGCAACTTTAAAATTTTCAATCAAAATAGTATATTCTACACAGAATTCTGGTGTATGTGTTGCCTTTCTCAGAAACGTCCATAGGAAGCAGGATGTGACTGTGAAATTCAATGGAGCATCTTATAATCTACCTACTTGGTCTGTCAGTGTCTTGCCAGAATGCAAAAATGTGATCTATAACACTGTGAAGGTTAGTGATATTTTATATTGATTGTCATCAGAATAGCTGAGGTGATGATAAAAGTTGTAGGGTTATATAGGAGGAGATCTAATCATATGTGTATATAATGTTACAGGTTGGTATACAGACTTCCCTAATGGGAATGTAGCAGGTCAGCATGGAGTCCCTTCATCCTATTGCAACATCAAGTGGAGATACAGGAAAAGTATTTGTATACTGGTCATGGCACAAAGAAGATGTTGGAATATGGGGACAAGATAAATTACCTGCACGGGTCTTCTTAGAACAGCTAAGCACAATTTTAGATAAAAGAGATTATCTATGGTACACAATTAGGTATTGAGAACCTGTGATAATCTGTAATTGAGACGACAAGACTACTAATTCTCAAATTTGTTAGGATTTTGATTCCGTATTTTATCAATACAGTGTCAATATCCCTAAAGATGAACCCTTTTTGAAGAGTGGAAGCCAGCCAATCTTGCATGTGGATAGTCGAGGACATACACTTCATGTGTTTGTGAATGGGAATTCCGTAGGTGAGTAAGATGTTTAATATTTCTGTATAGTTTATAGGGCATTTGCCTATTTTTGGTTGATTTATCACACGAAAGCTAATTTCTTAAATTTATGTTATATCTGAACTGAATACTTTGATATAAGATTGGATTGATGGATGGGTTGGTTAAAATCGGAAAAGACTATAAACATGATGATGATGTTATGCAGGGACTCATAGTGGAGATTATTCGAAATGGGGATTTACGTTTGAGAAGCCAATTACAACTTGGCAAACGAAATTACTGTAAACAAACAAATATTTATCAGCCCTGAACATTAAGGTTTAAATCCTGTACTATACTTCTGGGAAGAACTGTAACAAGCTGTAATGAGAAAACAAAAATTACTTTCTTCAATACCTGTAATGAAGACTCAAGAATTACTTTAGTTAATATCTACCATTAAAGTTAGAACCAAAGTGTCTGACGCAGGATGTTGGGTTTATAAAATTAAACTAATGGGTAAAATGAAATTCATTTATATTGCACATTGTTTGCAGTAATTTATATTGCACATTAAAGATGAGTTGTTCACTAAACATTGTCATTGACTGGGCAGACAAAATTACTGCAAACAAACAAATATTTATCAGCCCTAGACATTAAGGTTTAAATCTTGTACTATACTTCCTGGAAGAACAAGTATTCACATTTTTTATTCGATCGTGTGAGCTTAGAGGTGTACTACAAAAAATTGCAATTTACCCGTTGTCAATTTGGTCAATTGATTCAAACATTTCGATTTCTGACACTTCTGCAGATTGAAATTGTTCAGGCTTCTTGGCACTCAACAATTCTTCAAGCTGAAACTCTTCTATAGAATGTGTGAATTACAACAGAGTGTAGATCAAGACAACTTTTGTCCAACTACATTTTATCAAAGTGGATCGAGGTTCCTCTCAGCTGGGAATGACTAGTTCTATTCAATAGAAATCTTAAATTTTCAAATGTGGCTTTTTATTTCTACACACTAACCTGGATTAAATCCTCTTCACCTTATCTTTCTGAAGGTTATGTACCTCAAAGTTGTAACATATGCAATTATGAAGGTGTCTACTGCAAACAGTATATGGCAGGACTCATGTTGGTCAACACAATCCATCGCAGAGGCATAATCTTATTTCTTTATAAATTATTGAATAGCATTTTTAGTTAAATTTGTTATGTTATTGTTTTGAAACATAGAAATTTGAGTTCATTGTTTTAGTTTTTGCGGGGAATTGGAATTGTTCTTAGTGAAAATGGCCTGATGTATTAGAATAAATTGAAAAAACATATATATTTTTTAAATAGAATGGAAATAAATTGAAAAGCAGTCAGAATTTATGTTTGACACCAAAACAAAATTTTCATAATCATAAAACTTATTTCCTTCAATTTTTTAACTGAATTTGATATTTGTTTGGTCAAAGATATCGTATCGCCCAAAAATCTCACAAGGACCAATGACTTACTGGAAAAAGGGAGAATGATCCAGATACCAAAATCTAACTCAACATCATATAACAAATGATGAGGGAGTTTATTAATGTTCCCCTTACTACTAAAGTCTTTCTATTAAGTTTTCCTCATAAAATTAGACCAATTTCTAATGAACAAAAACTATTATCCATTGCATTGTGAATTAAGGTGATATGAGATTACTTTGTTATGAAATGTTTGATTTAAATCATTTACTTATAAAGGTTCCAGAATCTTAATGAAGAGAATTTTCTTAAATCCTTCACTTTGAACATATCATGGTTGGAATCTCCCTGAAACATAACATATGATAAAAAAAAACACTGATAAAGAAACAAAATTGCATAAAATTTTGACTTCTTTCTTCTATGCTATTGTTTCTTTTATCATTGCCTTACAATGTTTCCTTTGCAACATGTGGTGCAAATGCTAGTTATTTCATTTTTAATGTGAAATAATTATTTTCTAAATTTATAAATTGATCGCATTGAAATTGGACAAATAAAAAAATAATTTAAAGTGTGCCAAATTATTGAAAGGTTTTTCTTTTTCTAAAGATGGGTGTCTTTCATGATAATTTATATTATTTTTTGGTATATTTTCTTAGTAAATTTATTTAATATATATTTTAATATATTAATATTTAATTTAAATTAATATAGTAATATTAAAATTTATAATATTAAGTATATTAAGTTGATATTTATGGTGTATATCAAGCAAATTTATTAATATAGTTGTGTTAGTCTTTAGAAAAAAAAAGTTTAAAGTTCATAATTATTCATTAATGTTATCAATCAAATGTCTCTATCTCATTTGAATTTATTTTGTCTCTATCCTATTTGAATTTATTTTTCTGTTTTCCATGGTTACTTGTTTAATTGGATATTTGCTCTTCAAAATTATTGATGAAATATCTTAACTTTTTAAAATAACTATTATTTTAATATGATTTTAATATTCATGATATAAATCATGATAAAAGAAAATAATAATTTAGTAAAGAGATATGTTGCCATGTAATGTCATATTTAAAAATAATAAAATGATATTTGCATTGATACATTAAAAATAATAAAAACAAAAAAAATTAACGTCAACTATAAATAAAGTACTTCAATCTCTTAGTTAATTTAACCTCAACTTTACATAAAAAGATAAATCATTTTTCTAATATATGAGAGATATATAATTTCTTCAATAATTGATATGGTGACGCTGGTCACTTAAATCTCCATTATAGTCACCGCCAAATTTGGAGGTACTGAGACGAGCCATCAGGCGGGCAGAGAGGTGATTGCCACTGAATTGTCACTTTAGCTGGCAAACGGCGACGTTCGCGCTCCAAATTATGTTCTGTAAATATAAAGTTTTTCTTTAATTTCCTCGGGAGTCGGCCTATGCAACCTAGTGGGGGGCATTTAATGCCCTAATAGGCAGGCTGTGCAACGTACCACAACAGGGCATTAAATGATGGGTGGCTAACTCTTTTCCTTCACGGATTTGGCGTGTGTGCGCCATAACGAACACGATTTGACGGGTGGCCAAGTCTTTTCCGTGACGGATTTGACGTGTGTGCGCCATAACGAACACGATTTTTTGGATGGAAGTACACGTCCTATCTTGACTTGTAATGGTCTTTTTTTTGTCTTTGTAACTGGGGTTGAGTTTTGAGTTTAGATTTGGTTAATCGATCTATCAAACGTAAAAAAAGTGATAGGATGTTGTATTTTAAAGTGATGTATAATTCTCTTTATGCTTAATTTTAAGTTTGACATGTATTTTTTTTAAATAAAAATAAATTAACAATTGTTTCTAAAGGTGTAAAGGTACATCAAAGGAATAGAAGATTTAGGAAGATTATCTCACTACAAACATGAATGAGGTTTATCAAATTCTCCAAGGCAAGTGCCATGAGGTAAGCCCACTCTTCACAGTCTATGCATAGACACAAAGTGTTGACAGACCTTGCCCCAGGTATGGCATGCTCGATTAGTTGTCTTTTCTCTGCCACACGGTGCAAGTACGATCATAATTCGCTAGGGCACCAAAGTGATATTGTCGAGGTCCTAGAGTCCAACTACTCTTTCCCCAAGTTTGATATATGTTATGTAATATATAATGCCTTTGTTCCGTCGCCTTAAAGGTTTTTCTTGTTCTAGCTTGTCTTTCACAGCGTATAATGAGGCAACCAAGAGGAGGAGGAGAAGAAGATATCGGGTATGTTAAGTTGATTGTCAGAATGCTTTCATGGGAAATTATAAACTACAAATTTACCAATTTTATAATATATTGTCTGTTACCCAATTGAAGCCAATGTCGTGATGGATTTTTGGGTCAATGCGATCTTGTATTTTGAAGTGAGTATAGAATGGTTACTGAAAGGGATTAGGGAAGAGTCATGGGAAATTAGTTAGCTGAATTTCATATTGATGAGTTCTACTTAGCTAAAATAAAATCTGACCAGGGTCGGAGATATAAAAATATTATTACAATTGCTTTTTTTTTAGAATTGTGTGTTGGGCATTTCATTATCAAAACTTTAAATGTTTCGAGATGGGTAAGGGGCTTAGGATGGTTTTTTGTCTGATCTGTATAGCACATATTGGCACTTTTATCTTATGTTAAATTGAAATGATGAACCATGCCCCATGTTAGTGTGTTGTTGGGGAGCCCATGGCCAAGTTAGAATTCATGTCGAAACTTGAATCATGGAAAGATTGAGGAATTTCTCTTAAAGGAGTGTTGTAGAAATGTACATGTTGGCCCAAAAGCTTACAACTTTGACACTAAATATGGTCCATTAATAATAATAATAATAAAGTGCATCATCTTTTATTTAGATGAGTAAAAGTGAAACTCCATTTCCCGTACAAAAGGAACAACCACATACATGAACAACAGAAATTTGTCTTAATTCTGCTCTTAATTATGCCCTATCCACATCTGTTGGGATTTGAACTTGGGTTGCTGTAGGGCAGACAATATTCATCCCACATCAATGCATTAAACATTGTATAGGTCGGGTTATGCATTGTTGAATCTAAATGTTGTATATCCCGCTGTATATCGAATAATCTATATCTCGACCTATACAACATTTAAAGCATTGATGTGGGTTACATATTGTTTGCTTCATTTCAATGGTAAGCACCCCATTTGCACATCTTTTAGCATTTGAACCTAGGTCATTGCAGTGGTACACCACACTTGCCACTAGACCATAGTCTTAGGAACCATAATGGTTATTATTAATTTGAATGAGCTAACTCGATGCTACCTGGTCCAAGGTTATAGCTTTGACATGACATATGGTAAATTAGATTGAACCTTAATTTACGAGTTTGACTCTAGAGTTTGTATTGAACCAACTCCAAGGAATAAAGTTAATTCTTCTGCACCTGTTCATATGTAAGAACTTATAAGACACCTTTTATTAGAGATTTATCCCAGATGGATCATCGTCTATTCTTATGGGTCGAACAATAAGAGGATGCCCCTATATCATAGAAATCTTTGTAGATTTTTTTCCCTTTAAAGTCTGCTCATAAGACACCTTTTATTAGAGATTTATCCCAGATAGATCATCGTCTATTCTTATGGGTCGAACAATAGGAGGATGCCCCTATATCATAGAAATCTTTGTAGATTTTTTTTCCTTTAAAGTCTGTTTCGTGAGACATCATGGGGAGTTATTTTAAACCACCCATTTGGAATTTTGTCGTTCTTGAAAAGAAGTATTTTTAGTACATAACAATGTTACATGCTTGAAATCTGACAACAAAGAGTTTTGTTGCAGTCGTTTAAATTTTTGTATTTAGAAAAGAAAGTGGCACCAGGTTGAATAAAGGCTCTATATTTTGTTTGTAGTCTTGAATTCGAAGAAGCAAAATGTAAACTATGCTTCCCAGTCATCATATGATGTTTAATAAAGATTTCAAACTGAAGAAGTTTCGTTATAAGTAACATTGTCGGATATGAATGGTCTAAGTTGTATCCTAGAAACAATGACGATAAAAGACTATGATTTCCTGCTTTGGCTGGCTAGAGATTATTATACGAGTTCTAGAAAATCAGATGCATGAAATTTTATTATAATTGATAAAACCTTAACTTACAAGGTTGGTCGACGTGTAGAAACCCCTTCTGCCATCACGTTTTCCAAGTGGGGAGTTAAAATGTGACAGTGTGATCACTATTGTGAATATGCAAAAACATAATATAATCACATATTTACAAATTGTTTTTGCTTGAAATGCCTGAAATTTGTTTTGAAGGCACTGGTTCACCATCGTTGGATCAACAAGACCAGTCTAATGGCGCTCAGACCGAAATCCCTATAATCATCGATGCACAACAAATATTTTAATACCAAATATTTTTCGTGCCCTTCGCAATATTAGTGTTTCAAAATTCTATATGTAATGCCAAATTGCTAATATAGTTAGTTATATTAGAAATGTATCTTTTCATGTCTGTTACCTTATTGATTTTACTAAATAAATGATATCACGAGTGGACCAATTGGTGAACAACGTCGCAGTAGTGGGTAGTTTGTTGTGCTCTAAAGGTCCATTTTCGGGCTCCGGGGAGATTCGAACTCGAACCCTATACCAGGCGGAGGGGCGGGCGACCGAATAATCACTTTTACATGCGTCAGTTTTTACGATTTAGTCGATGGAGGATGACGAAAATGGAAAGCCGATATTTGTTGGGATGAAGATTTTTTTCCCGGTCAACTCTATAGAGGAACACCTTGGACGTAAATACTCTCAATGGAATAAAAAATCTACTATAATAAAATATAATAATAAATATACATGTTCGATTAGTTTTGATTATCTCAATCTGGTTGCTAAATTAATTGATATTACAAATATAAAAAATTTTCACTCTTTTTTTGTTGGTTGATAAGTGGGTGAATTTAAAAATCACGCTTACTCTGTTGGTGAGAGGCCACGACTCAGGGGCATCTAAGCTGTCAAAGTCACCCGGGGATCACACCCAAGCCGTCAAAGTCACCCGGGGATGCACCCAAGCCGTCAAAGTCACCCGGGGATCGCACCCAGCCTGAGATGCACCAGCGGAAACCATACTGGATTTTTGGTATCGGGGAGACTAGAACCAGTGACCTTTTGCTTACGGAGTGCCTTAACAGCCGGCTTCTTCACCCACTGTTCTAAATCTCTTTGATTAAAAAAAAAAAAAAACACTTTCACTCTTACTCTCAACCATAATAAAACATTTTTGTATCCATATGAAGTAATAAAAATAAAAAATAAAAATCTTATATTTTTTTCTTTGAGCGTTAAAAATGTATAATTCTTATAAAAAATTTAAAAATATTTTGATACAAAACATCAATGCCAATTAATTTATATTAATATCAATTTCATATATATATATATATATATATATATATATATATATAATGTTGATCATAATAAAATATTTTAATCCACAATTAGAATAGTTTAAAGTTAAATTTCATGATAACAATAATAAAAGGGATATGTGTAATTCATTCAAATTTTTAATATAAAATTAATATATTATATTTAAAATATTAATAATAAAAAGTCAATGTATCTGATAAATAAATAAAAAGATTCAATATATAGAGTTAAATATTAATGACGATGATTAAAATATGTGGTCTATCAAACCTTAAAAATATAGGAGATTAATTGAGATTCTTTAATATTTTATTACTATGTTAAAAAAGAAGGGAGATGAGCGTTCCTAGGTCATTACAGTTATGCTAACTCAGCAATTCCTAGGTCATTACAGTTATGCTAACTCAGCAATTCCTAGGTCATTACAGTTATGCTAACTCAGCAAGCCAAGGAGGCTGGTGGTGTGGCAAATATTTTCGTAATGTGAACGAATGTGAGTAATCCAAGAGTCAACATTTTAAAATTTTGGCTTAATATGTTGAATTTATATGAATATATTTATTTTTAAGACAAAATATTTGTAAATATTAAAGGCATGGTCTAACTTATAGAAGTAATGGATTATTTCACCTGAATCGACAAAACAATTTCAAGAAAGAATATGATTTTTTGTTGTTTAAAATGCATTTTTGAATTCACAAATGGATTCAACACCCTCAAAAACCCCATGGGTCATGCAAATTCTATAGATTAAACAATCTAAATTCAAGTTTAAAAAAATCTTTGCAAAATTTCAATTAAAAATAACCAGAAAATGTCGTGAAAAATGTCATTTCATCTATAAATTAGACTACGCCAATATTAAATAATAATAAAAGGTTAAAAGTAATATAATGCATGATGGTAAACACTGGAAGGGTTGTACCGCTATCAGCAATATTCCAACAACTTAACAAAGTTACCTAATGATAGTACTATCAAGGAACAAAGAGGCCTTAATAGTCGGGGAAAACAGAGATACCTACAGGATCGATTGAGAAAGAAAATGCCTCAATTAATTCTGCACCAGGAAAGAAAGATAACAGGAGAAAATTAGAAGAGATTCTTCGGAAAATGAAACCAATGTATGAAGCAGTAGCATTGGATGCGAAAGGAAGTGCAGGGGGCATTCCAATCATATGGAACCCGACAGAGGTAAAGGCAGACTACTGGATAGGAATGCAGAGAATCCTCACAGGTCGCTTCTGGAATATAGGAACTAAAGAATGGATCATAATCTTAGTAGTCTATGGGCTGCATATTCCTGTAGAGAAGGAAAACTTCATACAAAGTATAAGGACATTAAGCCAAATACATGATGAAAAACTTTGGTTGATTGCAGGGGATTTCAATCTAATAATCTCCCTCAAGGAAAAAAAGGTGGGATAAGAAGAGAAGAACCTGAAATGGAACAATTTAGGGATCTACAAGAAGAGCTCCATCAGGTAGACATTCCGACAATCAATGGAACTTTCACATGGAATAACTGAAGAGGAGGAAATCGACAAATTGCGTCCCAGTTAGATAAATTCTTGGCCACTAAAAACTTAATAAGCAGAGATGTCTATTATGAAGTGTCAATCCTGCTCTGCATGGGACCTAACCACTAGCCGATTAGATTGGAAGTGGACTTGAAACAAGGACAAACAAAAAAAACCATTCAGGTTTGAAGCATTCTGGCTGTGCGATCCGACCTTCCTAGGAAAATTGAAGGAATGGTGGAGCTCAAGTAAGGAACAAGGGAGAAACAAAATGCATACATTCCAAATACGCCTCAAATATATCAAAGGAAAAATAAAAAATGGAATAAGGAAGAATTTGGCAATATTCACAAAGACCGGGAATTGTTACAGGAAAAGATGAAAAGGGTGCAACAACAGATAATAACAAATGGCCGCATGAAATCCCTAGTGGAGGAAGAAGGAAAACTGAGGAATAGTTTGGAGGAAAGGAGGCAGTAGGAAGAGATCCCATGGAAGCAAAAAATCGAGAGTTCAGTGGCTGACGGAGGGAGAAAGGAATACTAGATTCTTCCATAAAGTGATGATTCAACATTGCCAACATAACATGATATTTTCATTAGTAGACCAGGAAGGAAATTTCCTAATACAAAAGGAAGAGGTGGAGAACTTATTGGTCCAGCATTTCCAAAATATAATGATAGAACCAAATCCATAAAGGATAGAGGATATAAATAAGATTACTAGGCATATCCTTCAGCTGGTCAGTAGGGATCATAACTAAGCACTAATGAGGGCAATAACCATGGGAGAGGTGGAAGGGGTGATCAAAGGATTAACAAAGAATAAAGCACTGGGATCAGACAACTTCAAAAAAGATTTTTTCCAAGCGACATGGCCGATTTTAGGAGAAGACATTCTAGAAGTTGTGGAGGAGTCCAGACGAACTAAAAGGATGCACCCGACCCTGAACTCAACCTTCCTAGCTCTTATACAAAAATTTGATCCCTCGGAAGAGCCTCAAAGGTTTAGACCTATAGCTTTATGCAATGTAATATATAAAATTTTGTCAACAATAATGGTCAATCACCTTAAACCGATCCTCCCAAGTCTCATCTCACAGGAACAAATTGGTTTTGTAAAAGGAAGACAAATTGTGGATGGGATAGTAATGACTCAAGAGGCAATCCATTCACTGAAGAATCTCAAAGATAAAGGAATGATGATAAAACTGGATCTATTGAAAGCATATGATTAGTTAAGATGGACCTATCTCTAAGGAATCCTGAAAACCTTTGGCTTTGATCCCCGATGGATAAATTGGATCTACTCTATGATATCGACCCCTGTGTTCTCAATTCTCTTGAATGGAGCTCCGACATAGGCTTTCAATGCAACAAGGGGACTAAGACAAGGAGACCCGATATCCCCATTCTTGTCCATATTAGCAGCTAAAGGGCTATGAAGGCATGTAAAAGAAAAGGTGTAAGCAGGACAGTTCAAAGGTCTGTGAATGTGAGGAAATTGTTTTACATTAACTCATCAACAATTTTTTGATGACATCATGATGTTTGGGCAAGCAACACTCAAGGAAGCCAGGGCCTTGCTAGACATCATGCAAGACTTCACGAATGCCTCAGGAATACAGATCAACAAAGAGAAGACGGATATATTTTTCTTCAATACATCATCCCAATCGCAAGCATTCCTGGCAAGAACAATGGGCTTTCGTATCAAAAACTTCCCATCGAAATACGAAGGGATTCCGCTAAGTCTAAAACCGATTAGAGTGGCAAATTTGAAATCACTTCTAGCAAAGATTCAAGGACGGCTTCAGAACTGGACATTCGAGACTTTAAACATGGCAAGTAGAGTCATTCTGCTAAAATCAATGCTACAATCAATCTTGATCTACCAGCTCTCAAGCCTAGCAGGTCCTAAAACAATATGTAATGGGATGATCGATATCTTTAAGAAATTCCTGTGTGAAGGGCCACAAACTGTTAAAAAATGGGCATTACTCTCTTGGAACTCGCTAATTAAACTAAACAAAGTGGGGGGGCTGGGACTCTGAGATCCATATACCCTAAACTAGGTAATGGGGGCCAAATTATGGTGGAGATGGATACAAGGAGGAACAAATCTATGGAAAGAAATATGGGGGAGAAAATATGGGATGCCTAGATCACTAGAAGGAAGATTAAGAATCCAAGAAAATATAAAGGGATCGACTATATGGAACCTTGCAACAAAAAACAAAGAACTGATAAGAAACCATAGCTTTTGGGAAATCAAGGGAGGAGATAAAGCAAGGTTCTAGCAAGAGGCTTGGCAGCAGAGAGAAAAATTATTCAGTAGGCCAGATCTATCAGAAATATTCCTAAATACAAACAACCCCGCAAATCAGACGGTGAAAAACTATTGGGAAACAGATATAACAGAACAATGGAGAAAATGAAGGAGAAGACAACATTGGCCAGAAGCATCAGATTCTATACAGTGGGCAACCTGCGATAAGGAGATGGACTCCAAAAGAATAGTGACTATGGAAGGACCAGACATTATAAGGTGGGGATACAGAATAAAAGGGATGTTCACTATCCAAGAAGGATATTATCTGTAAGCGGAACGTCAACAACAGCAAGGGTTACCCATATGGGAATGTATATGGAAGGTCAAAATGTGGCGGAAAATAGCCTTCTTCCTATGGGTGGTCCTCCGTGGTCGAGCCCTAACATGGGATCAACTACAGGCATGACTACAGGTAAGGGGTATGCAGGGTCCATTGGTCTGTTGCACATGTGAAAGACAAACAGAAACGTTGGAACACCTACTAATTACAGTTACAATAAATTCATATGGCATAACCACGAACAACTATTCAGCCACACGAACATGGATCAATTAAGTACGAAAACAATAATGGAAAAATGGAAAAAGAAGCTATACCAGAATCCCATCTTGAACCGAGCCAGGAATATCTCCCTGGGATTCTTGCTATAGGTAGTGTGGAAGGAAAGGAATCGACAAATTTTTAAAGGGGAAAAAAGAACAATAATGGAGTTATGGGAAATGATAATCCAGAACATTAGAGAGACGATTCTTGCAGAGAAATGGTACCCATAGGATTAGGAAACTATGCTGCAGGAAGGCCGAATAATGGAGAGGTTAAACTTGAGTCCTCGTATGTTGATTCCCAACTCCTGGAAGTAGAAACCTACTCCCTGTGATTCCTCAAACCACTTTGTGTTCCCCCCGGAGGAGTTCATATAGCTAAATTTCGATGGGGCAGCCAAAGGAAATTCGGGTGTAGCTGACTCAGGAGGTGTGTTTAGAGACCATCATGGAACCACCATCCGGTTGTTTGCTATGGACTACGGAACAACGAGCAACAATGAAGCATAACTATTTTGGATAATTTGGTATCTATGGATAAATACTAATTCCCTAGATAAGTAGCCATATCTAGAACAACAGTTTAAAGAACTTTAGCCTTTTCCTATAAGCAATAGATAAGACAAAGAAGATGAGAAGAACTACTTGTAGTTCTGCTTTCCTCTTGTCTCCTTTGTATCGATCCTGTCACTCCTTCCCATACTTAACATGCTTGAGAAGTACCTGTAAACACCAACAGAAGACAAAAAACCGATCAAAGCAAAAGATCTATTGAATGCAAGTGAATGGAATCAGATATATTTCACACATATAAGCATCATATGACAATACGAACATATGGAAAAAGGTTCAAATACTTTATTGAATAGAAGAAGGAATTACAACCATTGTGTCTAATTCAAATTCATTCCTCCAGCTTGGATCCCATCCACATCATATCAAAAGAATGATAAACTTGTAGCATAACAATACTTGCTTCAAATCCAATTCTCATAGCAACAATATCTCCTTACAATTCAACATAGTCCAGCCCCTGATCACTTAGATGAGTGTTCAATTTATAGGAGGATGAAGGAGGTTATGTCATAAATGGTGGTATTGAATGGCCTTCCATACTTAGAATTAGTTCCATGGAGGAAGGGATGAGAGGATAGGATGCATATTAACTCATTCCTCATTCATTTTCGAGCTCATAGGAGTTGATAAGTGAGGGAACCTTCTAGATGACTCCAAAAGATAAGAATATTCCCCAAACCCTATGTGAATTTCGCTCAATCTCGCCCAACGCAAGTGAAAGAGGGCCTAAGTGCTCTGTAGAGCACCCTGGCATGGACTCAACTGCTCTGCAGCGCACCCTTACATGGGCCTACCTGCACTGGTCCCTCTAGAGGTCATTTCAGGATGTCTTCAAGTCATGAAACTATCTGGGAAGGAGGCATTCAAAAGGGTGACTTGTTTAGGGCATGTAGCAACTAAAATTAGGGTTTGATGAGCCCTAAAACACTAATCTGGATGATGGGAGTGATGTGCCCAAATGGATTTGTAATAGCTGCCCCCTAAAGCATGAAGTCAAAAAATGAAAATGTCGAATGAAATGCTTTACGATGTGATGAGGAGGTTTTCGAAGTGGAAGGTGACCTGCATCAATTACAATACATATATCATGATATTTTATTTTTACATGAATTTCTGAGGGAAGGCATACCCATGCTCAGCATATAAACTTTCATTACATGTACATAGACAGTCGTCTACAGATATAGACCCATGATCGGAATGACCATCAATGTAAATCCATTGTACATATGATTTAGTACTCCTGAAATCGCAGCCTGGATGGATGAAACTAGATTCAGGGTCTTCTATCTCGTTCAATCATTCGCTCAAGTACGAGTCTAACCATGTGAATATGTGATCTGAAGTCGAACATGGGAAGACACCGTCTGATTACCAGCTAATGATGTAAGCTGTTAACAGACGCGAGAGAAATCACCGATAATGATAATGATCCTCAAGGTATTGCAGTACATTCTGCATGGTGTGAATGGATGATTTGATGTCGAACAACATACAAAGTATTTCGGTCGAAGGCCATTGATGAAAACCTATCGTCGGAAGCGAGAAACCTGCCATTGATGTATGCAAGCCTCAAGGTATTAGAAGGGTGTTTCTAAGTCAACTTCCTGGATAATGTGCTGATGTTGACAAGATGTGACTCGTTGCAGGAGGGCATTGATGTATCCTACATCAACAACACGAAACGAGTGTAATGATTTTGGAGATAGAATTTGACTGACGACACAAGATTCAGGAATGGCAGTCATGAAAATGAAGGTTTATGGTATTGAAAATGATGAATTTTGATTGGATGACTTCTCTTGAACATGTCGGCGACACTAAAATGAATTGGTAGCATTGACCCAAAATAAAGTGATGGATGGTGTGATAGACCAATGGTATGATAACCATCAAGCTGATAACCCAACCCAAATAGTCACGGGTATGGAGTGAAATTGTCATGTTCAAGAGCAACCTGCTACCATAAAGTGGTTTCCCCTTTTTCCAATTTTCCCCAATCATTGCTGACTAGTACCTCTTTATTTTTTATCAAGCTTGAGGAGGATAACATATGCTTGTTGTATAATTCCACCCTTCAGGTGAATCCATTGCTATGTGATGTTTTAACGAGTTTAATGACAAAGATAACTCAATCCTTTTCATGTTTAGAGAGTTTGAAAAGGGGAAAAAAAAAACTCCACAAGTTCTTTTTCGTTGATTTGTCTCTCAAGTCAAAAAAAGCATAAAACAATACGAGAGAGAACCTATTGACCATGTTCGATCTACGTATTCCTTTTTCGTAAATAATAATCTATCTCAGCCCGAAAAATGGTTAAACTTATACTGAGTAAATGCCATTTCCAATCCGTTAACGAGCTGAAAAGGACAAGCACTCAGCAATTTTTTCATGTTTAGAGAGTCTGAAAAGAGCTTAAAGAGGACTCCACTTTGAGGAATGAGTGGTGTCTAGGATAGAAATTGGTTCCAGTGATGTTGGAACTTCTCAAAAAATGTTGATTTATGTGAAGAGGCTAATAATAAGACCACTCATTGCAACTGTTCCTCAAAAAGGGTAAGACAACCAAGTGAAAGCGTATGATCGGCCAACTAGATAGTGATGATGGAAGGAGAAAAACCAAGGCTCATCTGGCGAAAGAGGCTGGTAGAATGGAGATCATGCGGGTTAAAATGGAAATGGGTTCATTTTTAGACAAGCTTGAACCATAGGGAACTATGCTTGGATTCAATTTCATGTTTACACAAGCTTGAAATGAAAAACTATGCTTGGATTCAGTTTTATTTTTACACAAGCTTAAAACGAAGAATTATGCTTGAATTTAGTTTCATTTTTACACAAGCTTGAAACGAAGAATTATGCTTGAGATTGGTTTACATGCCCCCAACATGATGAAAGGGAGAGTCTCCTGTAACCAGATGGAAGCCACTGTGGTGAAGCAGAACGGTTATCCAACACCTTTTTGCTTCGTCCAGATAGGGACAAAGGTGAATGGGGTGATTCCCTTCACATAACCTACAGGGAAACTTAAATTTACCACTAGGTGCATGCCCCCCAAGCTTCATTACATTCACCTAAGTAGACTACTCGTGGCTATCAAGTGGATGGAATGAAGGTTCGTTTACGAGATCAAGTGAAAGACTCAACTGGGATTTTACGAGATCTAATCAAATACTCGAATTGGAACTTTGCTCCAGTGGACCTTGTTTCATTTTCTAATGAACTTGACACAAGAAAAGGAACCCTGCTCAGATTCCTTTTTTCATTTTTTAAGGAGCTTGACACAAGACAAGGAACTATGCTAAGATTCCTTGTTTCATTTTTTAAAGAGCTTGACACAAGACAAGGAACTCTTCTTTAATTCCTTGTTTCATTTTTTAACGAGTTTGACACAAGACAAGGAACTATGCTTATGGGAGCTGTTTCATTTTTTAATGAGGTTGACACAGTAAAAGAACTATCCTCATGGGCCTATGTTCATGACCCATAAGAGGTCATGACTTCCAAGAGGTTCTCATCATATGGGAGAATAATGCTATGGAAGGAGAGATCTGGTTCCAATGCCCACAGTACATAATGTACAACATCACAGAATTGATCGTCCGTTGATGTAGGCATGGAACAGGTTGCCACATAATTAACCTATGGCAGGGATGATACCATTGGTACAAAAGGACCATTTAGGGAATATGGTTGACTGGAAGCTATATTTGGACTGGGAAATGAAAGCTGGTCAACAGTGACAATTCTGCCTTCATGCGGGAAACACATTACTCCAAAGAGTGTTAAAACAATAGCTCCCATGTCATAAACATAGTCGCGCCAAAGAATTAAATTGTAATCTAAAGGGCCTGGGACTACCATCACATTCAGATAAACGATTTTTCCTCCCAAAGCAATAGGAAACTAAGGAAGGATCCCTAATGGTTGACTGGTTCCTCTGTTAAAAGCCAACAGATTCTGGTTAAAAGACACAAGTGGCGGTGAACTGAGCACTTGCCAAGCAGTGGAGGAAAGGATACTCACAGATGCACCTTCAACTATAATAGTGCCAGATACAATCATATTACAAACCTGTACTATGATCTGGAAAGGCACATAAGAAGGAAGACAAAATTCTGCTAGTCGGTTCCAATCAAAGGAAGTGACTAGACTACTTGGAGGGGGTACCGTATGAATGGGAGAATTATCCCCTTGAGTTACGAGAATGGCAGGATTTTCCTCCTGTCTTGATGGAATAGGAGGGTTTCCGCCAAGCTCATTAGAATATGAAGAAACAAAAAGAACCTAAGTGGTATCATATTCACTCTCTTTGGGAAAGGTACGATTAACTAAAGGTGAAATCGAGTCAATTGTTTCCTCGACCTATGATTGGTCAAGTATAGACTCATGGGATTCACATTCAGAGAGAGTGGGGTTGACCGACGATTGATTTTTGTGAGTCAATTCATCAACTAATGAAGGATTAAGGGAGAGTCTCCTATAACTAGATGGAATTCGCTGCGGTGAAGCAATACGGTTATCCAACACTTTTTAGGCTTCCTCCAGATAGGGACAAAGGTGTATGGGGTGATTCCATTCACATAACCTACAGGGAAACTTAACTTTACCCTTATTTCCATGAACTTTACTACCACTAGTTGATGGTGCGTCACTAGCATGATCTCCAGAAGTTGATGACATAGGATGGTGTGAACAAGAAGACCATTCTTCTAAGATATGAGGAATATCAGGGCAATTTCAAAGAAGATGGTCTCCTGCACAAAAGTTTGCATGGATATTGAACTTTGTGAAGCTCGATGGACGATTTCTCATCAGATGTTGAATTCAAAGAAATGGTTGCTTGGTTGCCCCTCTGTTGAATTTGCTTCTTCTTTTTCTTCCCTTTCTTCTTCTTCTTAGTCACCTGGTTACTAGTACCAATACTTTCACTAGGCGAAGAGGAAGAAAGGGAGGAAGAAGCAACCGAGGAAGAAGGCAAAGGGTCAACTTTAGGATCAACTGGAGGTTGATTTTGTTCAGTTGGAGGAGTTAGGAGTACTCGATTGCGGAGAAATCACGACATTTCAAACCAAGGAGGTTGAAAACAACCATACTGGTAAGCCAATGGTAAGTCCCAGAAGGGGCAATGTAGCCATATAAGAAGCACCAATATTTGCGAAAGGGGGAAAAGGACTAGGATTCCCATCAAAAGGAATTCCTTGATTGGTGGACTCCGGATTTGTTGCCATATGTATCAAACTAAGATCAACTAAGGGGTGAGCGTGGAAGATGTTATCCGCGGTCAATTAAATTTATTTTAATCAAAATAACAAAACAAAACAAAAGATGGATGATCTAGGCAAAAGGATTACCAAGTAACTGTGAACTGCAGAATACCTCCCGACGAATCGAGAAGTACGGGCTGGTAATCTCCCTGAATGTTGTGTTCGGTGTATTATAGTGTACAAGGCAGTCGACTTGGTTACCTAAGGATGGATAACAACTTAGTGGTCTCCTCCCATATATACCTGAAAGTACGTGGAGGCCCAATCCGTATTAACATTTTCTAATGCGAAACCGCACAATGAGAGCATTCCCATATACTTTACATACTGTAACACCGCCCTATATACCTGAAGGTACATGAATGAGCTACGATATACTCATGTACGTGGAATGAGGTATCACACTCGGGATGTATCGCAAACAAGTTAACGACAACTACTATGTTTTATGATGCCAGAACACGTCTCTAGCATAGAACCTCTAAATGTTATGCGTTAAGTTACAATGCTCCATTAGGTTAATTTAGATGAATTTTAAGTTGATCTTATTTAGAAATTTCCTTTCAAGGTTCACAGTGTGATGTATGTTTGCAATTCCTAGAATGCAACTATTATGATAAGCATTCTTTCCATTCAATTGAACAATGAAAACCTTAGCTAGTAGGGATAGAGCAATCAGATCTTTGACAAAGAGCAAAGAGCACATCCAATGCAATTTCCCTAGCTATTCCTTTCAAGCATTCACAAACTGCAATATGAACGATGCAAGTTTTTCTTTTCAAATCCCTTAATGTTATGATGAACAAAAAGGAAACTAATACAAATACAATCAATCAATCTTTTTATAAGAACGAAGACTTTACGACAGTTCAGTTTCGAAGGAAAATAAGACTTTTACGACACTTTCTTTCGAACAAAGATTAATTGAATGATCTAGATGATGGGAGTGATGTGCCCAAATGGATCTGTAATAATAACTCTATGTGCTAAAGCAGGGGCTAGAAATAGCTCGAAGAGAAAATTTCCAGAAAATAGAGGTGGAAGGAGACTTGACACTGGTTATAGATATAGTGAAAAAACTTCAACAAGGAACCCAATGGGATAAGATAAGCCAAAGTTGGAGAACGTCACGACTAGTCCAAGAAATATGACACCTAATCCAAGGGATAGACTACATCATACCGACACATGTCCAAAGATCCCGGAACGTGGCAGTAGATTGCCTAGCAAGCTGGGGATGTGGCAAACCTGGAAGCAACCTAGATATACCGGGCTAAGATATAAGTCGAACAGAAGGAATGAATAACCTCACGGAAATTTTGAGAAAAGACAGGGAAGAAGGACAGAATCCCTGATTGAGGTGTGGAGGGAAATGGAGGGTAGAGGAGAGAAGGACAAGATAGATGGCAGAAGGGCAGGTAAGCTGGCGAAGGGAAATGGGAAACATAAGACAGCAAGAGCAACCAGAAATGGAAAGGCGACAATGAAGGATAATAAATGACAAGTAATTAGGTAGGTAAGTGGGCACATAGACCGAGACTTACACACGAAGGAAAGGGAGGCAGACAGTGAAGCAATGCAAGTGGAGGGTACCTCGGTATCGAGGATAGGTAGGTGGGAGAGAAAGTTAAGGAAAAAGGTGGCAAGGGTGAAGGGTAATTGCATGCAGGCAGAGGAGGAAGAATGAACAGACGAAGCTGGTGAATGCCGAGACCCGGGGAGCATCGACCTGCAAACGAACTTCGTAAGAAATACCCTGTATGTACTTATAGCCCGCCCCTGTGTCGCTAGGGTAACAATGCCATGGAATTTGAGAAGAATTTGGAATTTAAGGAGAAAAGTAATGAAAATTCTAGAAAAATGATGGTTCTATGTTATTGGTCTCTTAGTCGAGTGAAGGAATGGAAACTCCAAAGTATTCAAGGATAACTGTCTCTTAACCAGGAATGGGCTCGACCTAATAGCTCTCCAGGAAGGGTATGAGGAAAAAACTGAGCCCTGTAAGATGACTGACTGGTCATGGGGAAGAAAAATACTATCATGCCATATAGATGCTGAAAATAGTGAGAATTTAAGTGTCTCCCTTCGTAATTACCTGAGGAAAATCTCTCGAAATAAAAGGATGGCTACCCTGTTGGGATGGGTGGGGAAAAAAGGGCATTGTAAGAGGCCTTGGGGGGAAACTAAACCTAGAGAAAACTCTAGATTGCCTGCCTGTAGGAACCGCCACAAAATTGCAAAGACAAAAGGCTTGGAGGCCTCTGCGAGAAGTCGAGGGTGTTGCTGCCCCTTGGACTAGGTAGGGGAGAAGGACAGACACTGGAACTGGCAAAACAACCAAGGGCATTATGTCCTAGTGGCGGAATGGCCAACAATGTTCAGCTACCCTGAATTCAGTAAAATCTCTAGCCCAATAGACTATGAGCGCGGAGGGGGTTACCTGGGATCCTTATGGGGAATGAGAAATAGAGGGGGCATAAAGCTGAGGATTGAGAATGTAGCGGAGTTGTTTCAAACTGACAGTGAGGAAAAGAATAAGGAAAAAATAGGAAAAGCAAAGGCCAAAACTCATACCATGAATCAAAGTAAGAATACTAAGGATAAATGTATTCCATATTTTAATGTTTCATTACTGGTTCACATTACAGGTAGTATAAAATCCAGTGTTCATCAGGCCTTGACGCATCGGAACTTGAATCAAGCGAGGGCACAGGAGTGTAGGGGC
Organism: Pinus tabuliformis; assembly: GCA_031772625.1. Taxonomy (NCBI): domain Eukaryota; kingdom Viridiplantae; phylum Streptophyta; class Pinopsida; order Pinales; family Pinaceae; genus Pinus; species Pinus tabuliformis. The sequence goes on from CM062812.1 coordinate 822,027,403, forward strand.
TGTAAGAACAAAGAGCAAACAACGATGGTAAAGGAAGGCAAACAACAGAGATGAAAATGGAGCAGAAGAACATGAAACACTGAGCAGAAAATGAAAGGCCCGAAGCCATCAGCAAACAAACCACTGAGGAAAAGAGGAAGAAAAACAGGATAGGAAAGTATGCAGAATCCAATTAATGCCTACTATGTAGGAACCCCAACTGAAGTAAAAGTAGTCATTTCCGAATGGGAAAGATAGTTAAATGGCAACATATAGAATGAAGAAATTCAGATAGCAAAATGGGAGCGTATAATGCAAGATCTATGCCATACCCGAGGTCGCAAAACATTGTTTAGGCATACCATACAACAATATTGGGTTAAGAAAAACATCTTGGCTAAAGAAATGACAACTTACAAGGATAGTGAGAGCCAGAAGTGGATAGACTAGCAGAACCAAGCATGAAAGATCTCCAGAAGGAGATCCAATCAGTTCAAATGTAGCAATATCATAACAATCTCTACCTGAAGAGAATTGAACAGTAGCTCCAAACACTGAAGCAAAGTGAAGCACCTGGGTCAAGTGCGACTCCAATAGATTCCTCAAATGAATGAAGAAGAAGTCCAGCTGGTAAAATTTTGTTATTATGTCGATTAACATTTACTTTTTAAGTGTGAAGCATATAGTATATAAAGTGGCAAATGTAACATGGATGATAAGAATTAAATTGTTTAAATTTTGGACAGCTTTTGATGTGGATAGGTGGCCAACAGACCTGGTTTCTTGCGGGCAAGTTGAGGCCACCAACATTATTTTGAAAACCATATTTGACTATCTGTTTATGAAAAATTAATAGAAAGCAGAGTACTACCAAGCTTACACAAAAAAAATATAAGGCATGAGATGTTGTCCATAAAAGGTTAAAAGTAATAAAAATAATAAAATTCTTATATTGGTTCTTTTTTTCTTTTTTTTAATTTTTTTATGAACAAATTACTAATAATCTTTTAAGTAAAAGAAAATTATAATATACACATCACATTAAAATATACAACATATAAGTAGTAGCTACAAGTTAAGATCCATTTTCTCTTATAAATTAAAATAATGATTATGTAACCATATTTTAACTATGGATATTCACGTCCATTCTACCATAGATTGCTTAGATTATCTTTCGGATCCATCGCATAAGGATTCTTTTTCATCGACGTTTCGAACCAGCAACGGTGGTTCATCTTCAGGATGTGAAAATATTGAAAGACTGTTCTTATTTTTCTAATTATATATAGAGATGCTTAGCCGACAGATATCATAAATTTAATTATTCTTTTTTACTTTTAGGTTTTATGATTATATTAATTATATTTGTTTTAATTTTCTAATTATATAATTAATTTAATTTAATTAAATTTTAATTAATTATTTCTATTTTAGTTATTTTAATTTAATTTTTTAATTATTCCTTATTATAATTATTTCTTATTTTAATTATAATTCTTTTTTTTATTATTTTATTTTAATCTTAATTTTAATTATTATTTATTTTAATTAATTTTAATTATGATTATTTATTTATTTTGATTATTATAATTATTATAATTATTAATTTTAAATGTTGCAATTATATTGATTCTATAATTGTTTTAATTGTATAAATTTTAATTATTTGTTTTAATTATTATTTTAATTCATTATTAATTATTGATTTAAATTGTTTTGATTGTATTTATTTTGATTATTTTTTTGTTTTTAATTATTATTTTAATTAATTATTAATTGTTAATTTTTAATTATTGATGGTTATAATTATATTTGTTCCATTTATTTATTAATTATGATAATAAATTTAAATTGTTCTAATATATTTATTAATTGTAATTATAAATTTAATTGTTGTAATTATATTTATTTCAATTTATTTATTTATTCATTTATTTATTAATTAATTTTAATTGTATTTATTTTGATTATTTATTTGTTTTTAATTATTATTTTTATTAACTATTAATTTTTAATTGTTAATTGTTATAATTATATTGGTTCAAATTTGTTTATTAATTATAATTATAAATTTAAATTGTTCTAATATATTTATTAATTATAATTATAATTATAAATTTAATTGTTTCAATTATATTTATTTCAATTTATTTGTTTATTAATTATTATTTTTATTAACTTTTAATTTTTAATTGTTAATTGTTATAATTATATTTTTTCTAATTTATTTGTTAATTATAATTATAAATTTAAATTGTTCTAATATATTTATTAGAACAATTTGAATTTATTTATTTATTAATTTTAATTATTTGTTTATATTAATTATTATTTTAATTCATTGTTAATTATTAAATTTTAATTGTTTTGATTGTATTTATTTTGATTATTTCTTTATTTTTAATTGTTATTATAATTAATTATTAATTGTTAATTGTTATAATTATATTTGTTCTAATTTATTTATTAATTATGATAATAAATTTAAATTGTTCTAATAAATTTATTAATTGTAATTATAAATTTAATTGTTGTAATTAAATTTATTTATTTAGTTTTTATTTATTTATTTATTAATTTTAATTGTTTTTATTTTGATTATTTATTCTTATTAACTATTAATTTTTAATTGGTAATTGTTATAATTATATTTGTTCTAATTTATTTATTAATTATAATTATAAATTTAAATTGTTCTAATAAATTTATTAATTATAATTATAATTATAAATTTAATTGTTGCAATTATATTTATTTCAATTTATTTATTTATTTAGTTCTTATTTATTTATTGACTAATTTTTACCTTGTATTTGTATTAGTTTTAATGATAAGAAGCTACTATTTATTAAGGCTCCCTATAGATTGCCCTATGTTGAGGAGTTTATTCTAGTTAAGATAATTTTGATTGATGTTAATTCCTCTGGTTCGAAACGTCGATGAAAAAGAATCCTTATGCGATGGATCCGGAAGATAATCTAAGCAATAATGAAACTCGTAGAAACCTCAAAGACAAGATACTCTACCATAGATATTATTAACTTGTAAATAGTTTTTGTTACAATACCATAGATCATCAATAACACATGCCCAATAGCCATCTATCATTTCACAATCAAAATATTTATAAATAGTTTATTCGAATTTGATTTTATAACATCTTTTAATTAAATCTAAAAAAATATTATATTTATTTTTGAGATATATCTAAACCCTTTATCACATTAAAATATATAAGCTATAAATAGTATCTATATATTATGATGCATCAATATCTATATATATTAGTATCCATTTTACCATATAAATTTTACACTAAAAAAAGAGCTTTGCACCTCAAGGTATTTAATCCTTTTAGGCCATTGATAAATCCGGAGTTAAAATGGATCTAGGCGTAAATAAAATATCTCATTGCTCATGCTAAGTTAAATATTTTAATGTCTAACTATGTATATATTATATATAGCTAAAAAAATTCTATGTATATATCATATAAAGAAATTGAAAAATAATAATTCTTATGCTTAAAACATTTCAAATAATTAATCTTACTATTTTACATTTTAGCCTAGTATATTTATTCGGCCAATTGGGATTTTCAAGGCATTCAATTTATTTATACATTCAAAACACTATTTAAACAACGAACACTGAGTCTTGCACTATAAAAATTACTTACGTCTCAAAAGATTTGATGTCTCTAATAACATACTAAGTCTCTTTTTATGATGGATCTATGGATCTATAATAGTATATGGATCTATGGATCTGTAATGGTATTAAAATTGTGCAAAGCTATCCAGATTGGACACTTTTTGTAATAGTTTAATTTTCTCCAAAATGATTTCTATTCTTAACTTCTTTCAATAATATTTGAACTGAATTATGACCAAGGTTAATATCAAAGATGTACAAAACTACTAGCTTGAATGGTCTCTTTTATAGTTTAATTCACTTAAAAAAATGGATCACATTCTTAACTTGTAACACCCCTAGGTATCATAAACCATTTGTATTTATTTTTACTATTAAAAAAAATGGCTCACATTTTTAACTTGTAACACCCCTAGGTATCGTAAGCAATTTGTATTTATTTTTACTATTCAAACTTAGTAATATGGATTAAATTGACAATCTTGGGATGTTGGAATTTATGGGAGAAGACCAAGAATGAGATTCTCAGGTACCACCAGATAGTTAAAAGACAGTTAGCTACCTCTCTGTCTCCCTATAGAAAATATATCAATGGGAAAAGAATGTCAAGGATAGTACGAAGGAAAAAGGTTGTAGGCACTTGAGGAGAGAAGGGATACAAGTTATTAGGCAGGACATTGCCAGTAAGGTGCTCTTGAGCTGGTCTGTGAGCAAGTGTAAGCACATGAGGAGAGAAGGGATACAAGTTATTAGGCAGGACATTGCCAGTAAGGTGCTCTTGAGCTGGTCTGTGAGCAAGTGGAGACCTTGCAATGGATAATGAATTTTTGGATGGGTTGCCAGATGAAATTGACCTTAAAAGTCAATATCTAAATTACTTTTCTAGACGCTGAATTGCTTGATGGAAATTTATTAATATATAATCTTAACAAACACATCAAACCCTCGTGAATACAATAACCATGAATTAACTTGGTAGAATAAGCTATACAGTCAACAAATAACAACTAGAAATATTGTTCCAAAGAAGGTCGTGAATTATAATTCAAAATTAAACTGTCAAATTATATATAACATTGAAGTCAAGAAAATTCCTTGATTGTCACTTGTTTTAACATAACGGAAAAACAAATATATATATTACACAGATACACGTAATAGGGTCGTCGCCCCCATAAGAAAATCAAAACCATGTCCATTGCTAGAGGGCGCTAATAGTTCCTATAACAAATCATGTACAACTCAATCAATTGTGCCAAAACCCTTGTATTAGAGAAAAAATAGATTTAAGCAGACATCATAGTCTGTAATTTTTTTTGTAAACTCTATCATTAAAAATGTAATAAAATTTAATTTTTGTTTTAATGTTGTGTAAAGGTATATTTAAAATAAATTGCTTTCGTCAATTTAGTTTTGCTGATATGGCTTGTTAACTTTCATTTTGCGTTAATAGTAGATTCTCGGAAATTTGTTAACCCTTCGAGCTAGCGATAATAGTAGATTTATTCCTAGAGAATGCCAATATTTTCAAGTCAAAATGCGCACAGGCCGATCGAAAATTCGTAAATTAATTGATCATAAATATCTTCCATGCACATTAATTTGTAGATTAATATTTTTTAATAAACTTGATTGGTGGAGCTTGATTTTAATGGTTATATATTTTGATTTTTTCTTATTGATATTGAAATTAGTGATAAATGTTTTATAAAATTTTAATTTTATATTATTTAAATTGTATTTTTAAAAATATATACAAATTTAATTTAAAAAAATAAATTCAAAATTTTGCAAAAATAACATTCCAAATTTTCAAATCATATAACTTAAATATATAATTGTAATCAATCTACATCAATCAAAGTGTATATATATATATCTATATCTATATATATATATATATATATATATATATATAGATATATATATATATAAACCAAAACAAAACAAATAACAATTAAATTATATTTTTGTGATCTCTTGCTTTCGTGATAAGCATTATTTTTATCATTTTAGTTTAATTTTGAAATTAAAAATAAAATAAATTATTTTTATTAAATATTATTAATAATAATTAAAAATAATTATTAATGATATTAGTAATATTACTAATAATAATAATAAATCGATCTCTTTAGAGGAATGTCGCAATAGTAAAACTGATCTCTTATTATGTTTTGTGGACTTTAGAAAAGCTTTTGACATTGCCTTTCAAGATAAGCTCTAGGAGAGACTTGAAGAGATCATGGTTCCTCCTGAAATGAGGATTGTTATGATCCGCCTCTATGAGACTATCATTGCCAAGCTTAAGACCAATGAAGGTTGGTCTAAAGATATTCAATGCAATATTTGGGTTAAGCAAGGGTGTCCCCTATCCCCTACCCTTTTTGGTATTTACGTCGATAAGCTAGAGGAGTGTCTGGACACTGTAGGTTGCAAGGGCATCGAGTTCGCCAACGTAATCATTATTCTTCTCCTTTATGTTGATGACAGTTAATACCGATAAGACTAAAGTCATGATCATTAAATCCAAAAAGATCACCCAAGGCATTTTCGTCTATGATAACCATTGTCTAGAGTAGGTTTCTTCTTATAAATATTTGGGTATTGACTTTCCTCATCAGCTCAACTGGAATTATAACATCAAGAAAAGAATTATTGGAAGTTGGAAAGCTTAATATTATGAGCTTGAAAATAATTGTAAGTCAGTTGATCTTTACATTTGGATTAAAAAAAAGTTCCTCTTTGAGACTCTCGTCACCCCTGTTGTCTTATACAGATGTGAAGTTTGGGGTTGCAGCATATCTAGAGAGTCATGGAGAAATATTGAGATGATCCAAAAGTAATTCATTAACTGATAACCTCAAGATCAAGGGAAGTACTCTCTATCCTATCCTCTTGATCAAAGTGGGCCTCTCCCCCATTGAACGTATGGCTATGTTTAGATATCTAAGGTATAAGAAGAAGATTTACAACATGGAATCCGAGGGGCTCCCAAAAATTGCTTCTAACATTAGTCAAAACCCCCACCTGCGCCTCAAGCACGGGTGGCATAAGGACGCCTAGTCTTGGCTCAACCTTTGGGGGATACTATTACCTCCAATTTTAAGGACAAGATGTGGGATAGTAAGGAGCTGGAGGGTAAAAGGAAGCTAAGATACTATAAGGAGGTGATCAACCCCACCCTTGAAAACCATAATTATCTCTTTATGTTGACCAACACTAATAAGAAAATGAACATTGCTAGGATAAGAACTAATTCTCATGAGCTTCGAAGTGAGACTGGGCGGTGGTCTACTCCCAAGACTCCCTTGGATGATACGATCTGTCAGATTTGTGATACTAAGAAGGTGGAAGATGAAAACCACTTCCTTTTAGATTGCCCGGTTCTTGCCCACATCCACTCTCAATTCCTAATCATCAACCATGCCTCCAATATTCTTGACTTATTAAGCCAGCCCAACTATAGTGATCTTGGAGCGCTTCTTTCCCTTCTCCTTGATCACAAGAAACAAGATTTTGAAGAATGAAAATTATACTCTTTTTTTCCTTCTTTTTTTTTTTCTCGAGGTCCGATAGACCATATTGGTCTTAGTGTATGTTAATCATCATCATCATCAATAATATCAATCCCTTAGTTTAAATTAATAAGTATTATTAAATAATAATATTACTAAATATTAATAAACAATAATATTATTTAATATTATATTATTAAAAATTAAAGATAATAATTAATAATATTATGATTAAATAAAAATATTTTATTAATTATAATATTAATAATTTTAAATAACATTAATAACAATAATTTTTTTGTAAATAATCTATAATTGAAAATATTGGATAACATTGAACAATAATTTAACCATGTTTAGATTACTATATTAATATTAATTAATATATTAACATTGCTATTATTATTAATATTAATTATTATAAATAAATGACCTTGAATCAATTAGTGAAAATTTAATTAATTAATAAAATTTATTAATAAGTAAATAAAATTAAATATTGTCAACCATAGCTGAATCTAGTCAAACATGTTCAACCATGGCCAATCAAGGTCAACCATTTTCTACCATGATCAACCATGTTCAATGATGATCTTCCATGGTCAAACATGCTCAACCATCAACGATGGTGATAATGGTTAATCAATGTCTCTACGGTGAACCATGATCAACGATGGTAAATCATGCTTGAATATGGTCGACCATGGTCAATGTCTTTATGGTCAACCACAGTCAACCATGGTCAACCATGATCAATAATGGGCAACCATGATTAACCATGGTTGAATTTCATCAACCATGATTAACATTGATTAAAATATCTTTCATCATGATCAACTATGATGGTCAACCATGGACAATCATGGTTAGCCATGGTCAACCATGGTCAAATGTCACATTGTGACAAAGATTGTCTCGATATGAAAATAAACCATGGTCAACCATGATCGACCATGGTCAATGATGGTCAACCATGATTAACCATGGTTGAATTTCATCAACCATGATCAACCTTGATTAAAATCTCTTTCATCATGATCAACTATGATGGTCAACCATGGACAATCATGGTCAACCATGTTTTATAAAATCAAACATGGTCAACCATGATCGAACGTTGCATTGTGACAAAGATTGTCTCGATATGAAAATCAACCATGGTCCAATGTCGCATTGTGACAAAGATTGTCTCGATATGAAAATCAATCATAGTCAACCATGGTCCAACGTCGCATTGTGACAAAGGATTGTCTTAATATGGAAATCAACCATGGTCAACCATGTTTATTTTAGGGTTTATATACCTTGGGTTTATAATATCAATCCCTTGGGTTTATTAATCTAAGGGTTCATATTCCTAGGGTTTAATATTATTCACTTAGGTTTATAGTCCCTTGGGTTTTTAGTATTAATCCCTAGGGTTTTTTATTTCCTTGGGTTTATAATATCTATCATGGTCAACTATGGTCAACCATGTTTTATAAATTCAATCATGGTCAACCATATTTTATAAAATCAATCATGGTCAACCATGGTCCAACGTCGCATTGTGACAATGATTGTGTCAATATGAAAATCAATCATTGTCTCAACCATGGTCCAACGTCGCATTATGACAAACATTGTCTCAATATGATAATGATGGTCAACCATGGTCAATCTTGGTTAACCATTTTCAACCATGTTTTATAAAATAAAACATGGTCATCCATGGTCAATCATGGTCAACCATGGTCGAACATCGCATTGTGACAAAGATTGTCTTTATATGAAAATCAACCATGGTTAAGCATGGTCAACCATGGTCCAACATCGCATTGTGACAAGGATTGTCTCAATATGAAAATCAACCATGGTCAACCATGTTTATTTTAGTGTTTATAATATTTATCTTAGGGTTTATATACCTTGGGTTTATAATATTAGTCTCTTGGGTTTAATATTATTCCCTTGGGTTCATAATCCCTTGGGGTTTTAGTATTAATCCATTGGGTTTATTATTACCTTGGGTTTATAATATCAATCCCTTGGGTTTATAATATTAATCATGGTCAACCATGGTCAATCGTAGTCAGCCATGGCAGATGTCAAACATACTAGATTTGAGGTAAAGAGTTCGATGTCAACCAGAGTAGATGGGCTTAAAATCTATATCAGACCTTCTCCACTGGAAAGTGCTCTGAAAGAGATTTCCAACAGTGTCTAGAAGTCTTCAAATGGCCTCTTGGATCAAAATTTATGGATTTCTGAAATCATGGTCTTGAAGTCCTAAGTAGGCTGAAATATCGGAGGTCGAAGGCTTGGGACCTCGACGGTTTATTTAAAAAGGACCTGAAATGGCATGAAGGCCTCAAACCTCAGAGGGATGGTCATATCGGAAGCAAAATGGAACCTCGGCAAGACAGGACACATGGTAGCATATTGGGACCTCGGAGCATAGGGCCATCAGAACCTTGAAATATTGTAAGTCCTTAAAAATTACTTTTCTTGGAAGTGACAAGGTTTGCGAAAAAGAGGAATTACAAAGGAATTCGGTGAAAAACCAAGGACCAAGAAGACCATTTCTCTCTCCTCTAATAGACACATGGAAACAACTAATTAGCTCCTTAGGTGCTGACAAGGCAGATGACGTTAGCACGATATGACTGTATAATGGACATGTGGCAGTTAGATCTGACATTTTTGGTGGCCTAATAGGGAAAATATGGGTGACATGTATCACCACCAAGGAGGCGCTGCATGGAGTGATGACGACAAAATGATGTCATCTCGGAGGTCAGCATATTGAAGGTTGGAGTTTTTGTGACTCTTGACTAATTGCCTCAGAAAAATTATGATCCAACAAAGGGGCTCCGATGTGGACTGACACATGGTCGTGGGAGATCTAAAGGACCAATGGCACAGAGAAGTCCTAAGCACCTAATTGCTATGTGATGCCACGTAGAAAGTATTTCGAAGGATGTAATTTCAAAACTCCTCCATAATTTTAATTCAGAGAGAAGTTGTGAAATAGGGAGCTCCGATAGTGTTTAGCGCTTGGTCAAGGAAACTCAAAAGAACCAAGGGCGGAAGAGCTATACATAGGGAGCTAAAAGAATTCAAGACTTTGTAAATTCGTAAGGTTCATTGAAGAAAAAGTTACAATATGTAGGGGCTCATATATAACACTATAGTGGTATGAGAAGACGTCGGTCACAACTCCCGGTCCCATGATGAAAGAACAAGTGATAAGGGCTAAGCACCAAGCGACTAAAGGCATCGACATTGTGAGGTTTCATAATGTTCTTTTAATAGAAGTTATGATGAGTTATGTCTTCGATACACTTGTACATAGTGTTAAAGGATGAATGGGTTGGCAACTGCTGAGTAAATGTGTGCAGAGAAGTTGGTTGATGGAGTTAATGGGAACTACAAAAATAACTGGGTCAAGACAACAAGGACAATGATTCACAGGGAAAAACTATTGGACGTGTTCCAATGTTGGAAGAAAGCCATCTATGACCTCCCTTGCATGCATTATAAACTTAAATAAGAAACAAAGAGGCCATGTTGTTGTACAAGAAAGCTCTATGAAGCCATGAATAAGCATTGGGAGTATCATTGGAGTGTGCAGGTGGATTGAGATTAAATTCTCAACATGGAGGATCACATAGCGGGTTGGTGAAGCACTCAGGAACCCATCCTCATGTTTAAATATAGTGACAGAACTAAGGCAATAGATGAAAAAAATAGTATGGAGGTGTCATACAGAGGTACACTTGAGCAGTGTGGAAACATGGAGCAGAGGCAACATTGTGCAAAGTGCAACAAAGGATCAAAACCAGTGATTGCCATTGAGCAAAGTGGGGGAAGAGAGTATTGTTGCATGTGTTGGAGGGTGTAGAGCAGACCGTATGAGAGCTGAGCGACTAGCCCAAGTGTCGAACAGGTGCAGAGTGTTGTAGAGAGCCTGTGGAATAGAAGGAAAATTATAGAGGATAGAGTGCAGTTGTGTGAGGCCGAGAGAGCCTGCGGAATAGTAGAGGACCAAGAGCAGAAGTATGTTTATACAGTAATCTAGATTGGTATCTTTCTATATTTGTATGTGCCTCTATTTTCAGTTTGAAAAATGTATGAAAAGTAGAATAGTGGATAGAGCAGGTGGTGGCCTAAATTCATAAGAGGTTGATGCCTCTTGGCAAGTAGGTGCTTGCTATCCTAAGGGGGTCAGTGCCTCCTGTGAGTGGGTGCTCAAAAACAAACTAATGTAATTAAGTAAGTGTTTAATTTACATAATAACAAAAAACATATTGGTGGTTTTTTTCCCTTTGGGTTTCCACATGAAAATATTGATGTCAATATGTGTATGCTGCTCATGTGATGGATTGTATGTACATATGAATGTCTCATCTTGCTGCTCATTTGTATTATGTATGAATTCTCTCATAAGTAACAAACAATATAGGAAAGAAATAAAGACATATTCATAAAAAATTTTAAGAACCTCACTATTACTGATTCATCCCCACCCTCAGTAATTCCTTATTTCAACAAAAATAATTTCCATCCCTGATATGAGAACCATAAGTTTAAAGGTGTTATTGTTGTTTAGACCAAGCATCATAGTCTATATGTAGAGAGGCATGCCCATGATGCCACCACATCCCATTAGGCCTAGATTTCCTCTAGATTCCCCATTGAAGTTTAGTTTAAGGAAAGCGGGCGGAGGGGGGAGTCAGGCAGACATACTAGCTAGGGGGAGGGGTGGGGGAAAAGGAAGACGATGAAGTGGGGAGAGTAAATTAGATGTAGAGGAGTCTAGATTCACAGCCAGAAGACTTCCAGTCCCGGGGAGACCAAGAGAATGCAAGAATAGTTTCTCTAATGTTACAGAGGATGGAGTTCTAGAGGGAATCTAAGGGAATGGAAGAGCCCTTGAAAATTATTCTACTACGCACCTTCTAGATTGCCCAAAGAAGGAAGCCAAGGGAAAGAGTTCAGATGTAATTGAGAATGGAGGTAGAAAAGGACTAAGAATTCCAGCTAGCAATAATATTGAGAATATTAGCGGGTTGCCTATTAGAACAAGTGAGGCGTTCTTCCAACTTGGTCCATTAAGCCAAGGATAAAACATAGTTGTTGATTAAATGTTCTAGGTTTTCTAGGTGAAGAATGTGAAGTGGACAATGTGATAGCCCCAGGTAGTTACACTTTTGAATGTTATCCCATGTTAGAGGCTTATTCTACATCAAGAGCAACGAAAACAATGTGATATTAGGCCATGAATTATGTTTCCATATTTTTAACCAAACCTCTTATTTTTGTAGCGCTTGATGACCAATTTCCAAGTGGTAGGCTTCACGTATAGAAAAATTTCCTTTTGATGTGTAGCCCCAATGAATTTTTTCTAGCTAGATGAATAGTGAATGGGCCTTTTCTGTAGTTTGCTCCAATTTTTTTTCCATGATTTAGTTTCTGACTTGGTGTGCCATGCCTTTGTTGGGAGCCATTATCACCATCATGAGTTGGTGTTGACTTTTACCAACAGTTTGCAAGTTTGTTCAGGCCTTGAATAATCATCTATAATCTCATCATATCTAATATATGTGAACACCAATTTTAGAAAGTTTTTGCCATGAATCATCCCAAAATAAGACAATATGGCCATGTTTAACTTCTCAGAAACAATGTTGTTGAATCACATGCATAACGTACTGGTAAACAAGCCACCATACCCATTCCATATAGCTAACCCAACGAATCTAGTCATATAATCTAGTAGTCGGTAGTCCCCGTACTGGACCTGCTTGCCGCTTAACATAGTAAACCAAAGGAAAGGAGGGGGGCCATACTTCTTTTGAAAAGGTGCCATATGGAGGAGCCAAGGGTCATGGTGCGCATTTGTACGAGGTGTTTTGGAGGTGTATGAGGAGCATAATTTCATTTCCATATACTTTTCCAGAGATCTAAATCTCCTTGGAGCCATCACCACCAAATATTTGCTCCTAGGATTGTTGTCATGATTAAAGGGTTAGACAAACTAAGTCCTCCTTTTAGCTTTTCCCTATAAATTTTATCCCATGCCACTGAGGACCATTCTTTTTTTATATAGGATCCACCCCAAAGGAACATGCTTTGAACACGATGGAGTTCCCGTAGAAACAAGAATGGAGGCATTAGTGCTAAACATAAATAAATACATAAGGCCTGCAATACCGCTTTTGGGGGGACCAATCTTCTAACAACATTGAGGGAAAAAAATTCCCAGTGATCCAGGTGGATATTGGTGGCCACCCACCTATTCCACCTAGACCTCCAGTCAATTTCATCTATTTACTGTTTTTAGCAATTTTTTGGGTCCTAAACTTCCAAAGCTATTTTGAACCCATAGACGACATTTTTCTGAGGTCCACAACAGGCCAATTTCCATAGGGCTTGCCATGAATAATGTAGTACTCGGAGACATCTTTCCAACGAGGTATTATACGCACCAAACAGAGATCATTTGACCAAGTTACTACCCTGGGAAGTTGGCTGCCTAACTAACCCTAACGAGGCCCACAAACTCTTGGCTTTCCATCTCTTGGGGTTAGGGTTTTGGTTGTTTATGGTTTTTCCTTGTTTTTCAATAATAAAAAGGTCATTGAGCCTCATTGTAACACAATTTAGAGGCATGTAGCCGCCACATCTCTTCTCATAAATAAGCTACCATCGCCTGAGCTAGTTTATTTCCATTATGTATGTAAGCATATTTCAATTCTTTGATATTAATGAAATGAAGTTTTTATTCATGCTAAATATTTGTGTTTATGTTTTTATATGTATTCTGTTGTGCTCCTTAGTATGGATCAGTGGTATCAGAGCGACCTTCTCTTTCTCTGCTTTTCTTTGCGTGTCCTCAACGAGGTCAGGGTATAAGGAGTTAGGGCTCGAACTCATTGAACCTTTGCAAGACCAGCCCCACAAACCACAAAAACCTCCCATGGCAAAGGAAAATAAATATGAGGGAGTAGGATATCCTTTCAAACTATTGCTCAAATAAGCCCTCGAGCAACAAAGGAATGCGATGATAAATAACTTTGCCCAGATCCTTCTATGGGTACCCACAGGTGACACATCTTCATCCAAAAGCCACTCTTGAGGTTCCACTCCCTTTAAGGTACAATTCAACTTTGACATTCCCATATTTGAAGCCCAAATAGATGCAGATGTCATAGATAGATGGTTAAATCTATTATAAGGGTATTTTTTTGTTCATGACTTTTCCAATAAGGAAAATATTACTTTTTCACTTCTCAAAGTTGCCTCCCATGTCAAGTACTGGTGGGAAACCTACTGTGAACAGAAGGATGAGAGGTAACCCTCACTGTTTTCAGCTGCATGCACTTTAAATTCTTTCTGAGATGCCATCAAGGAACAATATTACCCTATCAGGAGCTATGAAGTTAAATGTATAAAGTGGACCACGCTGTGGAAGGGAAGGGACCAAGACGTGTCAGTGTTCACAAATATCTTTTCATACCCATCGCACAAAGTTGGGTATCAAGGATTTTAAGCAACATTTGGTACTCAAGTTCTGCCGCTATCTACATAAGTACATCCAAGACGAGGTGGAGTTCCTAGACATCTCCTCGCTTAGCACCGCCTATCGATACGCTATCAAGATCAAGCAGAAATTTACATAGAAGAAGTGAGACTTTGGATCCACGAATCCGAAGTAAGGGAAAGGAACCCCCAAACCACAAAACAAAGGAAAAATCCAAGGTGGGGCGACCCCGAAAAGCTTGTCGAAGCTGAAAGCAAAGAACAACACCATGAAGACAAAGAAGGACACAGGGAAATGGTGTGAGTTCCATATGAGCCCCACTCACAACATAAGTGAGTGTTAATCCAAGCAATCATTAATGACCGAGTTGAGGGCTTCCAAATTAGATGTAGGTTCTAACTCTGAGTCAGAACATGACAAGGGAAATGATAAAAGGAACATATTATTGATGCAGAGCTTAGTGCCAGCATTGTCACCACCAAAATCCAGAATATTGAGCCCAAAGATCGAGAGGAGGGGAGTGTCTCTTCCAGTCACAGATGTGGGTGAAGGGGTCTCTGATGTAGTTCATTAACGAAAGCGGAAGCCAAAATAACCTCATCTCAGCAGAGGTTGTGAAGTAGTTGGGCCTACCAACCACACCACACCTGCAGCCGTACACCATTAGGTGGCTTCACCAAGGATGAGATCTTTGCGTCAACCAACAGTGCCACCTTCCCTACAACATCAAGCCTTTCACAAATGAGGTATTGTGTGATGTTGCTCCTCTTGAAGTTTGTGATGTATTATTAGGCTAACACTTGCGGAAGCATCATGTTATGTATGAGTCTAGGACTCACACTGTTATTATTTCTTTGGGCAATAAGTTATAGGATACCAAAGGTAGCACAACCTACCACCATCTATTTGATCTCTGCGAAGCAATGTAGTAAGATCATTTCCCAGACCGGGAAATTTTTCTTCCTTATGATTCACCCTCAGGGCAAGAAGAAGATTTTGGCCACATCCACGCCTCCAGTCAGGGCTCCTCCACACAGAAACAACAGGTGGGCAAGGTCGTGGAGGAGTACAGGGACATCTTCACCTCACCCACAGGGGTACCCATACATTGTCAGGTCAAGCACTCCATCAATTTGACCCTAGGTACGCCGCTACCCAATGGACCAATATATCGATACTCTGTTCTGGAGAACTATGAAATCAAGAGGCAAATTCAGTAGCTGTTGGAGAAAGGGCACATCAAACCAATTTCATCACCCTATGGGAGGCTGATCATGTTGGTATAGAAGAATGATGGGACTTGGAGACTTTGTATTGACTATCAGATGTTGAATAAAATCATTGTCTCGAATAGGTATCCAATCCCACATATTGATGACCTTTTGGACTAGCTCAAGGGGGCCAAATATTTTAGCAAGATTGACTTGAAGTCTGGTTATTACCAGGTACCAATCGAACCATTCGATGTGTGGAAGACTGCCTTCAAATTCAATGAGGGCCATTTTGAATGGTTGGTCATGCCTTTGGGGTTGACAAATTCCCCCATAACCTTCATGAGGTTGATGGACGACAACTTGCAGCCCTTCAAAAACTCATTTATGGTAGTGTATTTGGACGACATCCTAATATTCAACTAGAGTTTGAAAGAGCACCTCCACCATATTTGACATGTCCTCCAAATCCTGCCACAACACAAATTGTGTGCCAATTTGGAGAAATACACTTTTGCTATGAACTAGGTACAATATCCGAGGTACATCATTGATGAGCAGAGTGTGCACATGGACCCAACCAAGATACAAGTTATTCAGGATTGGCCAGCCCCAACCACTCTAATAGAGCTTCGCAGATTTCTAGGTCGTGCCAATTTCTACCACAGGTTTCTTTTGGGGTTCTCTCATATCGCTTGACCTTTGAGTCAAGTCACCAAGGGTGGAGCAAAAGCAAAGTTCTTTTGGACTGAATCCCAATAGAAGGCGATTACTGAGTTGAAGCATTGCCTCTGATCTACACCATTGCTCAGATTACTAGACATGCAACAACCATTTGAGATTGAGACATATGCCTCCGACTATTTTATTGGTGCAGTTCTTACTTAGCAGGGGCATCTAGTGGCATATCACAATGAGACACTTTCAGACACAATTCAAAAGTATCCCACCTATGACAAAGATATATGTTCCATTGTGCAGACCTTATGACAATGGAAGAATTACATTATGGGGAAAGAAACGATCTTCCACAAAAACCACCAGCCCCTGCAGTTTGAACAGACACAAGGAAAATTGCATAATGATCACCATCAGAAATTGTTCACATATTTACAATAGTTCCATTTAAACATTAAGTATAAGAAGGGTAGCAATAATAATGTTGCAAACTACCTCAACGATCCAAAATTTGGCAACACATACCAGATGCTCCTGGAAGGCAAGCAAGTTCTGGATTTTTACCTCCAGAGTGCACTGTAGGCCAACAAAGGATCCAACTATATCAATTTATCAAAGCAGGCCAATTCCTTCATTGGGGCAAGTGGTTTACTAGGTACCAGGTTCAAATAAATTTCCTCACCTCATGGAGGCTCTGCACGCAATGCGGACCATTGCTTCTTAAGGGGGGAGGACTCATTGAGGTGGATATTGTTGGCCACCCACCTATTCCACCTAGACCTCCAATCAGTTTCATATTTTTCCTTGATTATAGCAACATATACTATTTTTAGCATTTTTTTCGGGTCCTGAACTTCTGGAGCTATTTTGATCCCCTAAACAACTTTTTTTTTTAGTTCTGCGATAGGCTTCAACTTGTAGGCAGGGGCCTGCCACAAATATTGTAGTACTCAGAGAGATATTTCCAACGAGATATTGTACGCGCTAGACAAAGATCATATGACCAAGTTACAACCCCAGGAAGTTGGATGCCCAACTAACCCCAATGAGGCCCACAAACTCTTGGCATTCCATCTCCTGGAGTTAGGTTTTTAGTTGTTTAGGGTTTTCCCTTGTTCTTCAATAATAAAAAGGCTCTTCAGCCTCAATGTAATATAGTTCAGAGGCATGTAGCCACCACATCTCTTCTAAGAGATAAGCTACCATCACCAGAGATAGTTTATTTCCATTCTATATGTAAGCATATTTCAGTTCTTTGTTATTAATTAAATGAAGTTTTATTTCTGCTGCATCTCTGTGTTTATTTTTGTATCTGTATTCTATTGTGTTCTTGTATAAGTCTGGATCACCCAACCTGCTAATTTGTTATTCAGTTTGGATAATAATTCCTCCCACAGACTACATTTGAGATAACTTTAATCCAATGGAGCACCCAAGTATTTCTAGGGGAGCTTACATTTTTTAAAATCCAAAATTAAGGTAGCGTGTCGTTATACTACAATGGGGGTATTAAAGAAGAAAACTTGGGATTTGGCCTTGTTTATTGCCATGACTAAGGAAAGAGAGAACTACTCTAATATTCTTGTAAATTCTCATGCTTCGTGAACAGTTGGGGTGTCCATGCCCAAAGTGTCATCAATAGGTAGGGTAGGAGTAAACCTAAATACTTGTTAAATTTTGTTACATAATAGAAGCCATTATTAACAATAACCATTCAATCAATGTTCAAAATGGAATAAAACAACTTGACTTTTAATTTTAATTTCAAAATTGTAGTTAGAGAATTAGGGTAAATGTGGATGCATCAACTATATATTGTTTTAATATAGGATAGTATTTTTATTTTTTGTTTTAATATAGGATAGTTTTTTTATTTTTTGCTTTAATATAGTATAATATATAGTATGTTTATTTTTTATTTTTATTTTAATACAATATAGTATTTTTATTTTTAATTTTTAGTATTTTAGTATAGCAAAAGATAAATGTTAGATGCATTACAATGCATTGTTTTAGAAACCATAGTCACCATGGGCATTTATTTTAATATTGTTTCCAAAGTGACAAACAACAAGCAACATCACAATGTAACAAACAATAAACAACATCAAAAGGTGACAAAAAAAACTTTGTAATGTGATGAACAATAAACAATGTCGTAATGTGATGAACATCAAACAATGTTATAATTTGATGAACAAGAAATGACATCACAATGTCATAAACAATGAATAATGTCATAATGTGAAAATAAAAAACCACATCACAATGTGACAACACTGAGATGTCACAAACAACAAACAACATTTCAAAGTAAAAAAGAACAAATGACATTGCAATATGATGAACAATAAATGACATTGCAATTTTCTCAAATAATAATTGTTGTCACAATATGAACTATGTTTACTAGGTTGATTTATGTTTACTAGCTTGACCTAGGTTCACTAGTTCAACCATTATCAACCATGGCCATCCATAGTCAACTAGGTTGACCTAGGTTTACAAGGTCTACTATACATTGATAACATATTAACTATACATTAACACGTCACCTATAGTAGACTATGGTTGGTTATGGTTGACATGGTCAACCATAGTTAATATGAGCATCGAAAAACAAACAACATAGCAATGTGACAAACAATAAACAACATTGCAATGTGACAACCAACAAACAAAGTTGTAATGTGATGAACAAAAAACAACGTCGCAATTGGATAAAACAATGATGTCGTAACGTGATGATGTTGTTTTTCATGTATTTTCAATTTTTTTCAATGTGGATCTACTCAGAAGTATACAAAGAGGGTACTTTTTGGATGTGGAATTTAATTTTGCATCCAACAGGTGTCTACTCTTGAAATTTGAGTGAACCTACAAGGAGACAAGTCGAAAATACAATAAAAAAATAGTTTTCATTTTTTTTCTTTAAAAATTCATAAGCCTTATTTTATTATTTTCGTTATGGGGTCCATTTTAGATCTCAAAATTTTCCTAATGGTTTAATATATTTACCATATTTACTAAGTTGAGTTAAGTTTACTAGCTTAACCATGGTTTTTCAGGTTTACTAGGTTGACCTAAGTTTCTAGGTTTTCCAAGTAAACCTAGGTTTATTAGATTGACTTAGCTTGATGTAGGTTGACATATGTTTCATAATTTTACTAGGTTTAATACATTTAATAGGTTGACCTAGGTTTATTAAGTTGACCTATGTTAGCTAGGTTTACTACATTTACTAGCTTGACTTATGTTTACTAGATTTACTAGGTTGATCTATGTTTGCTAAGTTGACCTAACTTTACTATGTTGACCTATTTTTACTAGGTTTACAAGGCTGACCTGAGTTTACTAGGTTTACTATATTTACCAGGTTGACTTAGGTTGACTAGGTTGACCTACGTTAACATAGGTTTACCTAAGTTTTCTAGGCTATATACATTAACAAGTTCAATCATAGTCAACCATGCTCAAACCAACTCAACTATAGTCCACCATGGTCACCATGGCCATACATAATTTAGTTGGTCAAACATGCTCAAACCAACTCAATTATAGTCAACCATGGTCACCATGGCCATATATACTTTAGTTGGTCAAGCATGGGCATCCACATTTAATAATGTGCTTAAACATGGTCAACATGTTTATCCATTATTAGCCATAAACAACCATAGACAACATGGTCAACCAATATCAACTTGGTTAAATGATGCTTGGTCATGGTCAACATGGCTAACATAATTAACCATGGCTGACATGAGGGCGTGGTTGACATGGTCCACCATAGTCTTTTATAATTAATTGTTAGAAACCATGGTAAACCATGTTCTCCCATGTCCATCCATAGTAAACCATACTAACCCTTTGACAAACAAGATCAACCATAGTCAACCACGATCACCATGTTCAAAAATCGTCAACATGGTCTTGCTTAATGCACCATAATCTATCATCTACATCCTTGGTCAACCATGGTTGAACATGGCCAATTGATGTCAACTATAACCAATTCTACTCAATCAAGGTCAACCTCAGTCGACCAATGTCTATCTCAATCAACCATGGTTAGCCTTATCAACCATGGTCAACTTCGTCAACCCTCTTCAACCATTAATGTAACCATTACTGTAACATTAACATTAGCATTAATGTAACTTGAACCATGCTCAGTTGTTAACATTAATATAACGTGAACATAATAATGTAAAAATCATCAACATTAATGTAATAATGTTAGATTAATGTAATATAAATACATTGTTACATTAATGGTTGACCACAATCAACCATCATCAACCCTTGTCTACCATGGTCAACCATCGTTAAACTTTAACCATTTTTAACCATCATTAGCCAACATGAACCATACTCAATCATGGTCTATGAATCTAGCCCACAGATGTAGGTGGTCTACTAGCACAGTCACATTAGTAAATGTGGTTGATATACGCTAATAGATGCCATTTTCTACCTTTTATACATCAATTAGCATTTAAAAATAACATTGATCGGCTTATATCAACCACATTTACTAATGTGGTTGTGCTAATTTAGTAAGGCATTACTAAAAAATCAATCATCTACTCCAACGGCGACGTGAAAGAGCCAAGACAACTAGCTCTACATGATCTTCTTCTCTTCTCAGGGAATAAATGGCATATGTGATGCAACAGTGAATGTGGCATAAAAAAATTGCGGCAGCAGTGAATGGCGTATGTACAAAAACAATGATGCCACAATATAGTTTATAATAATAATACAACTTGAGTCTACCTAATGGTTAAGAGCATGTGTTTCCTCCTAAGAGGTCACAGGTTCAAAACTAGAGGGGGTAGAGTATGTATGACTTCGTAGACTTAGCAGTCAAATCGCTACGCGGAGGTGGGTCCCTTCCCCCACAAACAAGGGGGTCTCATAAACCAGTTTGGTGTCTGGCTTGGTCGCAACCTTAAAAATGGATAATAATAATAATTGATATAAAAGAAAGTTAGATCTTCCCATTTAATTTCTTTGTTTACTACAAGGGCATGAATGGCTAGAACCATAGTAATTTTTTGTGTTGGTAATTAGATTGAAATAAGAATCACAGATCAAGGAATGGGTTTGAAGGCCATCTTATTTTCCTACCCTATTTAAAGCTAGGCCAACAAATAGTAGCTATAAACATCCACAACGGTTGTAACGACGTGTGTTGCATACGGAGTGTCACACCCCTACACCTGCGGTGATCTTCCAACCGCTTGTAGCGAGGTGCGGCACCACCGAACGCTTTCTTTTTAGCAATACTAACGTTTATGGGCTACGCCTATTCCAACATGAACATACTTAACTTGTGTTCTTATAACCGAATAAAGCGTTATCCTTTATACTTTAACAAAGAACATTTTCAATCATTAACCATGTACAATAAACCAAGAACAATACACAAGTATAAAGGGAGGGGCAACTCCCGAACAGTCTGCCCAACAATAATATTATAACAGCTTCTTCAATAATACATCAGCAAGTATACTTGGCAAAACTCCAAGTCTATACTTAGAACAATTTACAACCAAGGCATAGACAGCCTTTTACAACATTTTATGCACCTTTGCATAAGAAGGAGTGCTCACCCGAGCCACTCGACCTTCCCACCAAATCCTGCATAAAACAGCACACAACTTCCACCTTCACACCTCAAACCGTACTTAAGTCAAAACTACACCTTAGAAGTACTACGCATGAGATATGCGTAGTCTTCTTTACCCTTATGTTGTTTTACCCCTTGTACGAATGAAGATGAGCGAAGATTCCATGATGAAATGAGGTGCATCCACCTCTCATATATACGCTTCATATCTTAGCACATAACTTTGGGCCGACATGTAAAATAATGCCATGAAGCCTTCACGTTATGTTTTATGTGGTCGGTTTTGTATATTTTATGCTCCACGTTTAACATGTATATAAAGCTTCGCATATCCCTTTTACATGGCTTGATTATATTATATTTTATTGTTTTATTATTCCACATATATATAAACCCCATATGTTCATATAATATGTGTGTCCACATAATACTTAGTCGTATTATGATTTTACATTATTTTCGCATAATGTCGTTCATCGTCGCATATGACTCCACGGTATCATCGCAACTAACTTGCAGAAACGTCGCACCGTCGTGTGCGCTCACCCGCCATGCGCCCGTGCCCGCCCGGCGCCCGTCGCACCGCAGCTCGGAGGCCTTACATTCTCCTCCACCTGAAATCGTTGTCATCCTCGACAACATACCATCTTGGTAGCTCTCCACCAAGATCATCATTATTCAGGATGTCGACCTTTCTACACAAGGCAAACATCCTTGCAACATATGTAGAGACTCTTTCTCCACTATGTCTCGGCCTAGTGACCACTGCCACCAAGCTCACCATCCATAATCCATGCTCAGGTCCATGGAAACTCCATCCATCTCACCTGCAACATGTTGTCCATATCAACCCAACTCTTGATGTGCCCCATTCAGGTCCATGAAGCTCTCTCCATCATCTTCAATGTGCCACTCTCAAGTCTTCATTCAACTCTTGATGTGCCCCATTCAGGTCCATGAAGCCCTCTTCATCATCTGTAATGTGCCATCCTCAAGTCTCCAATCTGATCAACTCTTGATGTGCCCCATCCAAGGCCATGAAGTCCTCTTCATCATCTGCAATGTGCCATCCTCAAGTTCCCATGTCACACTAGCAAGTCCTCTTGCATAACATTCCTGCCCTAGCACCTTGTTAGGATGTCCCTTGACATCTCCACAAGTGCTTCCACACAATGTCCTTGCATAGGTCTCTACCATGCTCCATGTCTTCAAACTTCGGTTTAGTGAACTCGGTCACTCAACCATCTCATCATCATCACAAGGAAGCCTTCTCTCAAGGCCCCTTATAGAGTTGGTGTGGTTCCTCCCTACCAAGGCCTCCACACCAACCTTCTTCCAAGGTTGTTCATCGAGAGAGGAAAGCCAGGAAGTTCCCTCCCTGACTCTCATCCACCCATGTATCGGATTGATGTTGTGTCCTCAAGTATCTGTGCATAGCCTCAATCTCCTCACATGTAAATCCAAGCTCACCTAGCTTGTTCTTTGTCAGCTGAAAATCATATATGCCCATGGCATACCTACAAAAGTCCACTATCCCGGCAGGATCTCTACCCTCATAACCTTCATCAACCACTGCCTTTGAAGTAGCACTCGGGATTTCTTCATTTGCAACTCCATTGTGAAGATCCTTAGTAGAAGATGCCCCCATCAAGTGTCTCCAAGTTCGTGAGACCTTCTTCTCACTTCCTCCATTCTTCTTCCTAGCCTTTGCTATGAAGTCCTCCAACTTCTTTTCCTTTGTTTGCACAATACTCCCAAGTCCTCTTTGCTCCACATCCTCATGCTTCACATTAGGATCTTTGGGATACAAGATCATAGAATTTATCCTTGGTCTATAACCCAAGCAACTCCTCCTATTCATAGGCACCATCGTGGTTTTTCCTTCAGCTGTGATCAAGAGAATGTCCCGGTCCTCCATTGGCATGGCTTGTGCTAGCTCCATGAAGTCCAGCCCCAACACCATAGAATGATCATCCATGTCTATGACTCTCAAGTCCAACTTCCCGAACCACGGTCCTACTTTCACCTGTGTGTCCTTCAATACACCATCAACTATTTTAATGGTAGAGTTGATAGCTTTGAAAGCACTCCATTCCTTTTCCATCTTTGTCTTCTTCCCAAAGGACTTTGCTGCTTTCCTACTCAAGAAGCTATGAGTAGCTCCCGTATCAACCAAAGCTGCAAACTTTTTCCCTTTCACGGTTACCTGCACAAAACTTGGCTTTAAGGAATCACCTCCTTCTGTTGGCTTTATCTTGTGTCTCACCTCAGCAACCTTCTTCAAGAATTCGGCCTCAGAAGTGTCAATAGGCTCATGTTCCTTCTTGAAATTCCTCTTAAGGTACTTCACCTCCTTGCTTGGCTCTTCTAGGGAACTTGGTTCTGGTCTAGCTTGACCTGCTTCAAGCTTTCCTTCCACCTTGTTCTGCTCAAGTGCACCAACTAAGTGTCCATTGACCAAGTTCATGGAACTTAGCTCCCGAATGCTCTCTTGGTCTCGGTAGTGAGTTCCCAACCTGTCAATGTAGTCGAGCTCCTCCTGCTCAATTACAACAACCTTCTTACCAAGAAGCTTCTTCTTTATCTCTTCCTCAACTTGCTTGATTTCGGCTTTCAACCGGGCTCTTTCATCAAAGAGCTCTTGAAGATCATCAAGTTCCTTGAGTTCCATATCTGCCATGTCATGAGCAACCTTTGCTCACCAGCTCCGACCGAGCTCTGATACCAACTGTCACGCCCCTACACCTGCAGTGATCTTCCAACCGCTTGTAGCGAGGTGTGGCACCACCGAACGCTTTCTTTTTAACAATACTAACGTTTATGGGCTACGCATATTCCAACATGAACATACTTAACTTGTGTTCTTATAACCGAATAAAGCGTTATCCTTTATACTTTAACAAAGAACATTTTCAATCATTAACCATGTACAATAAACCGAGAACAATACACAAGTATAAAGGGAGGGGCAACTCCCAGTAAAGTATGCCCAACAATAATATTATAACAGCTTCTTCAATAATACATCAGCAAGTATACTTGGCAAAACTCCAAGTCTATACCTAGAACAATTTACAACCAAGGCATAGACAGCGTTTTACAACATTTTATGCACCTTTGCATAAGAAGGAGTGCTCACCCGAGCCACTCGACCTTCCCACCAAATCCTGCATAAAACAGCACACAACTTCCACCTTCACACCTCAAACCATACTTAAGTCAAAACTACACCTTAGAAGTACTACGCATGAGATATGCGTAGTCTTCTTTACCCTTATGTTGTTTTACCCCTTGTACGAATGAAGATGAGCGAAGATTCCATGATGAAATGAGGTGCATCCACCTCTCATATATACGCTTCATATCTTAGCACATAACTTTGGGCCGACATGTAAAATAATGCCATGAAACCTTTACGTTATGTTTTATGTGGTAGGTTTTGTATATTTTATGCTCCACGTTTAACATGTATATAAAGCTTCGCATATCCCTTTTACATGGCTTGATTATATTATATTTTATTGTTTTATTATTCCACATATATATAAACCCCATATGTTCATATAATATGTGTGTCCACATAATACTTAGTCGTATTATGATTTTACATTATTGTCGCATAGTGTCGTTCATCGTCGCATATGACTCCACGGTATTGTCGCAACTAACTCGCAGAAACGTCACACCGTCATGTGCGCTCACCCGCCGTGCACCCGTGTGCCCGCGCCCGCCCGGCGCCCGTCGCACCGCAGCTCGAAGGCCTTACACGGAGTGTGGCGTTGGTTGGTTGTTATAACAATGTGGATGTCCGCATCTCTAACATGGTTGAGTAGTGAACGTAATAGAAATACTAATATGATTTTCATATGGCCAATTCCCCCAACCTAGAATATGGCATAAATGAAAGCTACACTTTGGTTGTCCCAAAGGACCTCTTTGTAGCAATAACAGGGCTTTAATTTTGCACAATGGAATTTACAGATTCCCCAATACTATTTATCTTCTTCACTATCAGATCGAGATGGTGGAGAATGGTTTGAATGGCATACCATTTTTTTATGCATTTTAGTATCCAATCATGGGATGTCACCTATACATAAATTCAAATTAGATTACAATCATAATCCTCTAATCCCTTATTTCATAAGAGATTAGATTACAATGGACTGAAAATCATTGACTACAAATAAACCAAAAGCAAACCCATAAGAATTGGGATACTAAGCACCTCCACGTGAACCATTCTAGTCAACTTAGCGGGGTTAGGAGTAAATCAGGAAAACACACCAAGTCATGCTGGCCTGGAAAATTTGGCCCCGAAAATGAAGCTAATGGGGAAACGGTGAAGGAGAATGCAAAGGCAATAAATAATAAATTTTTTGAGTTTGAGAACATTAAAGCAGAGATCTTGATTATAAAAAGCAGGGTATTTCGCATAGCTGTTAAAAAGGGGATAGATGGTTCCAACATTTGACATATTCAAATTTAAGGTGATGCAACCAATTTGAAGGCCAAGATTCCAAAAGGAAATGAATCTTCCTTTGCATCCATTCATAGGCACCATCTCTTGCCAAAAAAATCATATGGACTTGCAGGCGAGTGATCTATATGTGCATTGTATCCACTTGGGCAATGAGACCACATTACCAAAAAACTGAGGTTAACAGAGCACTGAATTCTTGCTACTAGTGTTATAGTGCAAGAGCAGTAAAATCTGTAAACCTACTTTGTACCATTACTCATAAAACAACAATCATTTTTTGTTACTTTGGAAAGTGTCTTTTGTATAGTAGAAATTGTTTTCTTACGTGTGACATGGTTGAATAATAAAGATTATTGGCATATTGTTATGCCATGTTTCTGAGCATCTTCATAGTCATGGTTTCTTGTTCTCTTCCCATGTTGTAACATGTACTTACATGGCTATCTAAGCATCATTTTAAGTTTAATGGCTAAGTTTCCCGTTGCAAACACTCTATTGGCGATGTGGTTTTCTTGTCATTACAAACCCTATATCAGTAGTGTGGTTCCTCGCTATGAATTCTTCTTGCTGCAAGCATTGTATTGGTGGCGTGGTTTTCTCGCTGTTAGGAACCCTATATTAGTAACATGGTTTCTTGCCATAAATTACTTTTGTAAGAAGTTGAAAAAAAAATTAGAAAAAATAGCGAGTCTTTCGGTAGCATGAGCAGATTTGCTTTGCCCCAAACGATGCTACTACCAGGATTCCCAGGTCCAGATAAGTCCGGAAATTTTTGGCAATGTTGTCGATAAATGAATTTGCCTCGTTTTTTCATATTTTGCATTAAGGCTTAAATCCTTAAGAGACTCTGAAAATTTCTTATTTATTTAAAATGAATTTAGTTTAATTGTAACATTGAAGGGATGTTTTTGTTATAAGCTCAGTGAAATTCATTTTGATACTCCTAGATTAAGGCTAGCTATGCTTAAAAACCATCCCAATGTGAAAGGAAAAATAGATAACAAATGTTGACATGAATAATTCATATGTTGTGAACCTACAAATCAATTCCAACAAAATGCAACGCTGCAAATGCTGTCAACATCTCTGAAAGAAAAATTTCAACCTTAACCTGGAAATGAACTCAACAATTTGCCCTACTACAGAAGCTAGAAACAAAAAAAACAATTTCAAAGTTTTGACCCTTGCATGAAACATATGAGACCGTTCTTATAGCAATTCTTGAATTTTCCATTGAAACCATTTATAGAGACAAGTTAGTCACTCCTTGGCCATCTCATTATTGGAAACTGCCAAAGCTACCTCTCATTATTGGAAACTGCCAAAGCTACCTCTCGTAAACAAAGGTTATGCTATTGTCCTAAAGGCTTGGATTTTTAACTGTGGAAAGACAAGACCAATGCTAAACACCAATGCCAATGCATTCTAACGCCATATGACAATTAGTTGAGAAGATTGTCTTCAAATTTGGGTTCAAGATTTGAGCGCTTATAATGCCAACTAGATAAACAAGCCTTTGTTTACCAATTTGAAGCTGCCAAAATATGTTAGTGACAACACATAAAACCATGGTAATTTACAAATTCACCTCCATAGGAAAATGGATTTAATGTGCACACATAAAAATGATTTTTCCTCACTATTTCATTCACAAAAAAATACATATTTAGGATTGAGATTTAACTAATTCTAACTTTAGAGATAGGAGTTGAGAAAATCTCTCAACTACGTCCTACAAAACTCAAATCAATTCTAAACTCAGCATGGAAGCATTATCTCCTAGTCTCTTCCTTAATGCTTACATGTCACAAATACATATTACAACTACATCCTCTATGGAATGTGTAGACACCACTCTTTCTTCACCCACAACTTCGAGTTACCACTTGACCTCCATTTAAAACGTAACTGCCTCTGACCTCCATTTAAAACATAACTGATTCTGACCATCGTTGACGAACTTTGCAGAATTCAGGCTTCTTGACCTCCCAAAAGACAATCTCGATACTTAACGATTCTATGGACCAACTCCCATCTATCAAAATGCCGCAAACTAAAATTTTGATAGTTACTACCATTTTGATAATTATATTAGTGAGTTGTCTCGGTATTGAGTGTATCAACAATTAATTATACATTGGACAACTGACTTTTTTTTACATACACACTCACATATTCACAAAAATAACTTGTAACTGATGATTTTGAAGCCTCAAACACAACAACAAGACCCATCAACATACTCACATAATCAAATTAACAATACCTTTTCTCAGCACCTAAAAATGTCAAAAACTGCTAATTTAAATTATGCTAATCTATTTACCCATTAATTCTTTATTAAATTTTTTTACAAAACATCATAAACACATAATTCACAAACTCAGACAAATTTTCGCTTAGCCATCCATCATCACCTAATTTTCAAGTGTGGTTATTGCACCATGGAGTGCCTTCCATCTCCTGTTTCTTTTTCTACTTCAATTGTTTTCTTGAATCTCCATATTTTTTTGTTATGAATTCTAACAAAAACAACTTTTTTTCATATTGAGGTCCGAAGGTCAATCTGATTTATTAAATCCAAGATTACAAAGACATTGAAAATAAATTACCACCATCTTACCCACGTTGTTACGGCAACCCAATAGGCTGGGCATCACCTATTGAGCCTATAATGCAGGGCTGATAAATTAATTGTCAAAGATACTCACTCATAGCACGCCATCAACAATTACGAATTCTGCTGCGCTGCTGGCATTTATGTCGCTACTGCAACTATGTCTGCTCACATGAATCCATCAACGAGGGAGATGTCGAGAACTGCGGTAAGTGTTAAGGCGATTCAACATCTTCTCATTGCATAGGATAATCACTGGTGCAGAGCCATGATGTTTGCAACAGCTGTCCAGACCATCGCAGGGTGGGATATGCTTTGATATTATACTTGGAGGTGCCCTAGTGTGCGTCCTCATCCAATTTTGCAAGTAAAACTAAACTACAATTTTCTCACTGCCTTGGCCTATGAGATTCGCTATTCAGAGAGAATGGCATGAAGTCGTCCTCATCCATTTTTGCAAGTAAAACTAAACTACCCATTTCTTACTGCCTTGCCCTATGAGATTCACTATTCAGAGAGAATGGCATGAAGTCGAAAATCCAAGCGATCTCACTTTACGGCGTTGCAAACCACAGTAAAATAATCATAGCAGAATTAAGTCATCGGACACAAAATTTGCAAAGAAATAATTATCTATAGGCATTCATTGCCAAATATGATCTCTGGTCACAGAATCCCCAGGATACATCTGATTAGATAACGCTAGTTCTCGGCTCTTCAGTTGTATGGTGTCCCAGTTATGGCCCAGGTGTATGAAAAGACCACTTCTTTCGCCCCAAAAAAAATTTAATTTGCAAACATAAAATATATAGAAGGATTGAGATCCAACTGATTCTAACTTGGAGTTGAGAAAATCTCTCGAGTACCTTTCACCAATCTCAAACCAATTCTAAACTCAGTATAAAAGCATTATCTCCCAATATCAGTTCAAATATGAATGGTGTTCATGAGTGCCCACTCGCATGCCTGCCTTGGTATTTGATGAAAAAGTACACAATGGTGCACTGGTTATTAGCTTGGGAAACAGAGAACAAGCTTTTCCCACGCCAACAAATCCCACAAGAATATATATGAGATGTACATTTAATGTCTAAGCGAATATAAGTATGATGCATGTACTAGTCAGCGAATCAATCAAATGATTTGAGTGTCGTAATATGGTTTACAACAATTACCCACATGTGTCGTAATATGGTTTACAACAATTACCCACATGAATATACTGTAACCAACATACCACGAATGGATGATACATTGGGAGCTTGAGGGCATTGAATCAAGCAATAAAACAATGAGTTGAAGCTCAATGTGGCTGATTGTAAGCAATGGAATGGTTTTAACTTTCCACTCAATTACACCAATGATTTGAGGGCAAGTTGACTCCCAACAAACAATGAACTAATCACTAGAATTCCCAGTCAAATAACGAGGTTGGATGCACATTCAATTAACCCTAACCATCCTACGAATTGAAGACACTGACGTGATTTAACAATCCAATGAATTAACTATAAAGAGAATGCTAGACAGGGAATCTAATGTTGCCAGTGTTGGGAGAATATATAGTTGTAGATAATTGAATACGAGAGTAATATAGGATATTATTTTAAACATCAAGAAATCTTATCAAATTGAAGTTATTACGCAACCAAACTCATTCGTATAGTTATAATAATTTTAATTTTAATTTTTTTTTTTAATAAAGCAGGAAAAAATGGTCTGTTTTATATTATGTTTAAAACATTACATATATATCATGAACAGAACGTCATCATAGATCTGATATTGTATTCGATATTTAACTGCACAGGGAATTACAATTTACTACAACTTTCAACATCAGCCATATACTAAAAAAGCATCAGAGTTTAGATTCTTACAACAACATCTGCTCTTTCCTAAATATCTCTCAAATTCACATAATGGAAACGAGAAAGCTTAAATACACATTTGTTCTAGAACTTGTTTTGATAAATTAAAATTTCAACAACGATTCTATATGCGGAAACAGAACTTAAGGAAATCATAAAAACTTATTAATTATAAAAACTGGAATGAACTTTTATGCCCAGTAAAAACGAATTACCTCCAGCCATTGATGATAATAATTCTGGATTATGTGAACCTCCACCAGCCAGATGAATTTGCACCGTTGTTCGTTCTCAATCAAACCAGCAATTTGAAGAAGATCTAAGAAATCTCAGAACGCTGGAGCCAAGAGCTTTTGCAAGAACGAAATGCCTTCAGCGGTTCAATTAACCCTTGCGCAGAGTTTCTCTCTTTCAAAACGTATACAAAATATGTTGTCAAAGCAACTGTTCCAATTGCTTTAAAGGCATGGTATTCACTTGCGTAGCACCAAAAGTAATGATTTATTCACCGGATTTTGCACCTCTGTGATTTAAACTCCTGCTACGAGCTCCTCGTCAACAATTTAAAATTCTTGCACTTCACGCATATAACCAAACACTGAAGATTAGTGATGCGTCTAATAAGTTTCTTCCATCGCGGCAAAGAAACAAACTGAGGGCTTCACTCTTCGCTCTTAAAACCAAGCGACTGATCAAGACAGCTGAAAGCAGCAGCGGTAAAAATAACGTAACACAATCTTCACACAAGCAGAAAGAAAAGAATACAGAAAATCTGAAGGCACTTCCAAGCTCTGCTCTCTCAACTTGATGGTGTAAAACTGAAGGAGATTGAGATGCAAGCTTGGGGACCAAACAGATAAATTTATAGCCAAGCTTCCATCAAGCTTCTGATGGCTATGTGTCAGGTGTTCCACAGATCAAGGTAGAGAACTCCAGATGGAGTAATGGACCACTTCAGAAGCTCCCAACAAGAAAATTAATTAACTGCAGTTGATTTCCTTAATTTAAGGAAATTACTACAGTTGGTTTCCAGAAATTAAGGAAAGACTGCAGTTGGCTTCCACAATTGTAGGCAGCAGTTGGTAAAGAAATTAATGGAGCTTAACATGTTCTTCATACAGCAAAATACAGAAAATCGCCTCTCTAATGCAAGTCCTAAGCGTAGGAAAAAATGCAGTCCATTTGACTCTCTATAAGTTG
The DNA here is from genome assembly GCA_031772625.1 of Pinus tabuliformis. Classification (NCBI taxonomy): domain Eukaryota; kingdom Viridiplantae; phylum Streptophyta; class Pinopsida; order Pinales; family Pinaceae; genus Pinus; species Pinus tabuliformis. Next base: position 822,059,777 of record CM062812.1, read on the forward strand.
CAACATGGCTAGCCTCTCTAAATAAATGCATTTGCGATTACAAATTTTCATTAGGGGAAGTTTGAGGTCTAAAATGAGCCTCCTAAGAAAAATGTACAAACAAAATAAACTTTATAAGAACCAATAGGATTCAAGATGTTGATGTCAACCATGGGAGATGATTCACCATTTTTGGAGTAAAAAGGTAAAAAGATTAAAAATTAATAAAATAATGAAACTACTTTTTCAACTCTCATTTTCAAATTATTTCCTACTCAAATTTCGAGCGGGAGTACTCGTTGGATGCAAAATTTAATTCCTTATCCAAGAAGTACTCATGTTGCATATTTTCTGTTAAACACACATGGATAGCAAAGAATAGATATGAAAGATAAATCATGTGATGCATTTTTTATTAACAAGAGATGTACATTTATAATACAATGTTGTGACTCTTGGGTTTCAGATCCCAAGGTCTCTTGGACTGCTTAGTCTTTTCGGCTTCCACACTAACCCTTTAGGATTAGGTGTTCAACATTCCCCCCCTTAATCCGAAGGGTTATGTATGAGTCCAAGAAGAGAGCTGTAATACAAAATGTGCAAAAAATGCATGGCAGCACTAGGCTGAATGTGCTCTATGAAATGTTGGTAAAAAGGGCGGTGGTTTAAGGATGACCACCAACACTGGAACGCTTAGTGCAGTTCCCAGAACTCTTCCAAAACTGGCAAGAAACTGAAGTTTTCTGCTAGAGGAAGTGTTCTCAATCTGTGATGGTTTAAGGATGACCAACAACTCTGGAATTCTTAATGCAATTCCTGGAACTCTTCCAAAACTGGCAAGAAGCTGGTGTCTTCTGCTAGAGGAAGTGTTCTCAATTTTGTTCCCGGAACTCTTCCAAAACTGGCAAGAAGTTGAAGTCTTCTGCTAGAGGAAGTGTCCCAGATTGCCAACTGAAGGCATGTTCAGGCATCTTTGTCTCTGGCTACAACTCTGAAACTGGTGTGGCAGGTTATGGCTCAGGCTCGCTTGATGTGGCTTTGAAGCTTGTAGATGACCATCATTTCCCCCCCTGTCAGATACAAGGTGAGAAGATGGAGAAAACTCGACTGCAAGACTGTTCAATATTCTGGAACAAGTTCTGACATGTGTTTGAAATATCTTCTTGGCTGTTGATGCCCATTGCCAAGAAGCGATCCATCCAAGATGAATCTTTGTTCTTGCAGGGCGTTTGTTTCTGAAGCATCTGTGTGAAGAATGGCTGGTTTTATGACAGTGCTTACATGGATGAAGATCAAAACAGTGATCTTTCAGATGGCCAACTCGGTCACAGTGTTGGCATTTCACGATCTGTTGTTTTTGTTGTTGTTGTTGTTGCTGTGGAAGAGGGGCAGAATCTGGAACAGCTGAAGCTGAACTGTCATGAGGAGCAGGTGAACTGTCATAAATGAATCCAGCACTCTGAAACTGAATGGGCTTGGCATAGTCTGGAATATGAAAGGACAAGTCCTTGTCATATCCAAGACCAGTTTTGTGCTTGTTGTGGACAAGCTGTTCCCAAGGTCTGATGATGGGCTTGGGAAGTGCAGACTGAGTTTCTGCATCTGCATGTACAACTGCTGCTTTATTTGAATGAATGGTAACATTATTGACTTGCTGTTTATGGGAGTCTGTTTCAATCTTCTGAACAGAAACAGGTTCAGAATGATGACTCCACTGTTGTAATTCTTCCTGCTGTAGCTTTGTCTCAAGCTGCAAAAACTCAATATCTTCTTGTACATTATGCAAACAGGTTCTAATGTCAACAAGAGAAGCTTTGCTTATTCTTACTGTATCATGATCTGAGGAATGTATGAGAGTTTTTAAGAACTCTAATATTTCAGTAATTTGAGTCATTTCTTGATATCTTTACTAAACAGAAAAAATATATCTGGATGCAAAAGTTCAGCAAATCTCTCTTTGAAAATTAGCCCAAGCAGAACAAAAGCTTCTTCCTTCCCTTCAAATTTACAAAATCAATAGGTTTTCTCTGTCAACAGCAAAACTCTTCGCATGGCAGCCAAAGTTTAACCCAGACCACTCTACCGAACAATACACGAATGGGTCACTAGAGATAAAGATAAGATCGCGCAGCAATGAGTGGAGTGGAAATAGAGATGGATCGCGCATATCAATTGCCTTCTTAAAAGAATCCCAAACTCATCCCACACATTCAATGCCAATTGCAGTGCAGAGAAACGCATTAAAAAATTGTGTAACACCAACAGGCTTCGAGAGGCAGCGGAAACCTTCAACAATATGCCTCTGAAAATTGCACAGCCATTAAAATAAAATAGTACGAGATCTCTTAAAACTGGTTTATCACGCAAGGGGACCAGCTTCCAGTTTCACGTGATGTACATTGAACCAAAGTTATCGGTGACTGTTGGCAAGAATGACTTTCTAGCACATTTCCACTGTTTGTATCAAAGATCTTTAATTCTCCCGCATGACTTCCAGTAGCAATACGTGTATAAATGTGGATGCAACAAAGATAATGGAGGAAGAGTGGTAATAGGAGCAGGGCACTGTCGATGCTGATGCTTCAAATATTGCACAACCAATGAGTCCAGAGTGGCATGCTCATTGTTTCCAAGGGGCGTTTCTGAGCTTTGATGTGATTCAGGTCAAGTTTCGATGCATAAACAACACTCCAGTGCACAGAAAATGATTTAAATAACGAATAGCATATAGAGTGGAGCACAGTCCAAGCAGACATCGCAATGGAATAATCATTTCCCTGTGAGCTTCGATGAAAGCATAGAAATATCGCAGTACGACTTGGACATAAAGTTGGCAAATGGTAATGTAACTATAAAAAATAGAGAACTTTGTGTGAGGATCTTCAGGGAACTGCTCAAATGTTTCCCGCAGCCCCCCTCACCTGTAGTTCACGATGGGAAAAAGAACATGTACAGTTCACGACGTTTAGAGCATCTGAAACCATTTTACGAAGTCAACCTTGTGGATGGAGCAGAGAGGCCAAACACCCAATACAATGTCACCGTCCAATATACGAGCACAAACGATGGAAGCTTTCTGCGTAATTTCTTAAATGTCCGGAATCCGCATGGCGTGAATTTCAAGGAATTCCAGGCCTTTTTGCAGGGTTTGGAAATTGTGATTAGAGAGCACCCTAGTAAAAATAAACTTTTGCTGGGCAGAAGCCTTTACACGCTAGAACCAGACACTTTGATAAGAGATCTATAGACATCATGTATTCATTCTATTAATTCGTCGGGCGCTCAACGTCACCTTCAAACCGCCTTTCATGTAAAGAGTCACCCCAAGCTTAGATTTCACACGTTTAATACTATCAACACTTCTAACCTTAAACCGACACAACATGGATGCCGCTACGTATTTCATTTGCAGGTAGGAGAATTCTTTTCCCATGCACAGCCGAGGACCTCCATTGTGGGTTCGTGTCCCACCGGGCGTGCCAGACTTCAACGCTTCAGGCTTCAGAGGAACTCATCAACGCTTCAGGCTTCTCCAGCTGGGCCACAATGAAAGAAGGTGCGATGGGGAAAACTATTATTCAAGCAGCGTTTCCAGCGAAAATTCTCAGATTTTGAGAAGGAGCTTCAAGGCATCAACGCTTCAACGCATCCGGCTTCTCCAGCTGGGCCACATGCCTCCATGCGTTGGCTGTTCCTGGAGCGTATTGCAGCAGCGACTCAAATGGTGCAGAGATTTGAGTCTTCGAAGAAGGAGATACCAGAGATAGGCCTCTGGATGAGCAACGGACTGGCAAAAAAACGTCCTGGCAAAAACGTCCCCAAGGAGCGTTGGATGGTATTCCTTGCTGGCGGTATGTCAGGTATTCCTGCGCGGAGAGGGGCAGTGATAATTCAAATATTCATGCGCAGAGAGGGACAGTACAAACGTTTCAAATCAAGTCAGGATGACAGCGGGACAGAAGAGCAAGGCGCAGGCAGGTGTGGCAGATTGACATAGCCGTTTGAGGACAGAGCGCTGGCAGAGGCAGAGAGAGGGACGTTTCATACGTTTAAGTGAATATGGCAGACAATGCACAGGTCTGTATAAAGGAATATGGCAGAAATACACTGCACAGAAAGGCCATAAACAAATGGCTCAAATTACTTATGCAGGGCAGGAATACGCCTGCTCTGATACCATGTTAAACACACATGGATAGCAAAGAATAGATATGAAAGATAAATCATGTGATGCATTTTTTATTAACAGGAGATGTACATTTATAATACAATGTTGTGACTCTTGGGTTTCAGATCCCAAGGTCTCTTGGACTGCTTAGTCTTTTCGGCTTCCACATTAACCCTTTAGGATTAGGTGTCCAACATTTTCGATGCACCCTGCCACACGAAAAATGAGAGATACATGAAAAAACGTGATTGCAATTATGTTTTTTCATGTATTTCTCATTTTTAATGTAGTACGGTCCATCGAAAGTATGCAACATGGGTATTCCTTGGATGATGAATCAAATTTCGCATGCAACGAGTGTTTCCGCTCAAAATTTGAGTAAACCCATAGGGAGATAAGTTGAAAATACGAGTTGAAAAAATAGTTTTTTCTTTTTCTCCTCTAAAATTTGATGATGTAATCTAATTTTATTTTATTATTTTCACTATTATTTTATAATTTCCTTAGGAGGCCCATTTCAGACCTCAAAATTTCTCTAATGAATCCACATTGAAAATCCTATGCAGCAACAACAAAAACTAGCAAAATAATCATTCTTAATGAATGCCCATATTAAATTGCATTGTCAAAGAAATGAATAATAGATATTTGGATATCGCTTTGTATGGAAATGGTGGAATGGACCCACACAATGATATCACATTCTGGGATATAGTTGTAGAGCCTTGAACCTGTACCTTCCCATACACCTCTCAGCCTCCTTTTCCCACTCATTTCATCCACCAAGTTGATTAAATCATTGTATTTTAGGACTTTTTACATGGTTTTCTAACTATGCTAATGACTGTTGTTTGGTTTAGAATTTTGGTTCAGAGTGCTACGTTTCCGCAGCCAACACAGGTTTCCGCAGTTGATCCAGGTTTCTGCAGCCAGCACAGGATTCCGCAGCTGTTTTATTAAACGATATGTTACAGGTGTCCTCTGAGAAGATGAGCCACATGGGCAGGTTCCAGGGGTCAAGGACATGGCACGTGTCCCTCCAGATCACCCAGAACACACATAAAAGCCCGCGGTCAATGAAGAGGCAAATACCGGTCAACAGAAGTGTTCAGCAGTGGCACGGCTCTGCGTTGCTCTGTTTTTGGGCACGTGAAGCTAGGTGGCATCATCCTCAGCCACGAAGACAATCTAGAAGCACGAATCCAACAGCCATACTCTCCAGATTGAATGAACACGATGACAGTTACCTAGATCTGGGGACGCAGAGGATTCACGTGTTTTTAAACAGCTGGTTGAATAGCATAGATCTCGTTAAAGTAGTTTGCTTTCTCCTTATAAATAAAGCGTCCTTGAACGCTGTAGAGTTAATCGTTTTTGTAATCGTTTTGTATGTAATTTTGAGCTCCCCACTGTACTTTACATTTGATGTCAATACATGAGAAGACTGTTTTGCATTTAAGCGTATAACTGCTCCTTGAACCGGCTGAAGTAGGTAGAGGGTCCCTGTTTGCTGAAGCCCTGTAGAGTAACCTTTAATTTCTTGCATTTCTTTTTCTTGTTTCATGTATATTAGCTGTACAGATGTCTTTTAAATTGCTGCGTTTTTATTTCTTTTCAACATGTATATTAGCTGTACATAAACTTTGATTTCTGTTGATTTACATTTCTGCACTTTTATGTTCATGACTGATCAGTGCGTTATGCAGGTTTCTTAGCCAAGCCCGGGACAGTTTTCCTTCTTTTCTTTTCATAACTAGTGGCATGCGTGATCATCTTGTCTATGTTGCTGACCTTCATTGTTTTGCAGTTTTGATTTTCCTTACTGTCATTTCTTTAACTTGCATATTTACTTTCTGCTCTTAGATATCAAGTTGTTCATCTATTGATGGTTCCTTTTCCATAATCAAATAACTTTATTGGGAGCCAAAATATCACTTAGTATAGCTTGATTTAGTTGCTTTAGAACTCACATTACTTGACTTATTCATAACTGTTTCTTACATGATAAATTCAGCTGAAAGGCAAAAGGTTAAGAGAAAGTTAAAGTATTGTGACTAGTCTCTTTTATGTAGTTTCACTTAGATTTCACATTGCTTAACATTTCATGATATCTTTTCATAGAGAAGATTAAGTTGAAGAGTTGAAATAGTGTGAGATAGTTGTTCTTAATTTTAGTTGGATTTAATATAGATTTCATTTTCATTTTCATTCAGCAGCAGAGATACTGGGCCGATGTCATTAGTCCTTTATTTGATGTCTTTATTTTCCTTTAAGAGTTGATTTTATTGCAGTTGTTGTTCAAGCTTTCTTGTAGAATACTTTTTAAGTTTTGAGAAATCACTTAGAGATCACCACAATCATCCACATTTCACTTGCTTTATTACATTTCCATCACATCACAGTAGGAAAGATACATTCGAAAACAAACTTAAAAAAGCTAAAAACGACAAAGGACTAAGAAAACGATTACCTAAGTACATATAGTACACCTCACTTCATCAGCTTACGAGCCCCGGGTTGACATTTAAAAGTTGCAATTTAGACATCACTAAATTGACCAAACATTTTGGTGCCGTTGCCGGGGAAGTGAAATTAGGTAGCCAATTTCTAAAAAAAAATAAGAAAATTTCAAGGAAGGAAAATTGATAACCTCTCAAAGTATGCTCTCCTCTTGCACCTAGAGTGATCTGGAGGATCAGAAAAGAGAAAGTTATTGGTTTAATAGTTTCTTGAGTATGCTCTCTTCTTGCACCTAGAGTGACCTGGAATATCAGAAAGAGAATTATTAGCCCGACTTGAAGAAAAATAAAAAAAAATGACATGCATAGAGCAAGAGATTCTAGGGGAAGGTTTTTAGCTAGAGCCAAGAGTTCGATTTTTACAAGTCCATCTACTTCAAGGAATAGACAAGAGACACCTCCATCATCTCCAACTTACACTCCTAGCCCTAGGATTCCTGGAATTCAAGAGGCAGGAGTCGACTCTCCCACACCTTCCATCGAATTTGAATTAGAAAGAGATCCTTTCCTTCCTTCTACAGAAAGACAAATTGTAATTGAAGAAGTAGAATCATCTGAAGAAGAAGAGGGAGAAATTCCTTCTCGTTCACCCTTTGTAGAAGAACCAGAAGACTCTGAAGTCTCTAGGGAAACTACTATGACAGAGGAAGGAGCAACTGGATTTGGTAGAGGTAGAGGTAGAGGAGGAGGAGGAGGAAACAATGGAGGAGGTAGAGATAACATTGGGGGAAATAGGGATGGAGATAACTCATTTGGATTTCCTATAGTCGATGAGGACTCCTGAGCCACCATGAAAAACATCTCACCATCTGTCCTCCCAAACTTCCATGGGTTAAGGAATGAGGACCCTGAAACATTTCTATTTGAGTTTGAAGTCGTGTGTCAAACTTATGATTATCTGGAAGACTCTCAAAAACTCAAATTGTTTCCTTCAACATTGAAAGGAGCAGCCTTGAAATGGTTCATGGGATTACTCACTCAATCCATTAGGTCTTGGAATGATATGAAACAAACATTTTTGGATAGGTATCTGGACTATTGTATGCCCACCAATCACAAGGATGAGGTATTCAAAATGGTGCAAAGAGAAGATGAAAACTTGGAGGATTTATTTGAAAGATTTCAATACAACCTGAAAAGAGCAAAAATGAGTAACTTAGATGAGGAGACCTTGAAAACCCTTCTATTAAAAGCCATTAGAGATGAATGGATAGATATTTTGAACATGATGGGGAAGGGAGATATATCTCAACTTTCACTCAATGATATAGCAGAGCTATGTGTCCATCTCTCAAGGGGGAAATCTAAAACTCAAAAAGGGCCTAGAGATCCTTCTCTCATCAGAGCAAACAAATCTGCAACTGGATCAGTAAGTAGGGATGAGATTTGCAACATGCTTGATGAATTCAAAACTGACATCTTAGGGAGTCTTAGTGAACAACTAGACACCCTTAAGATTCACAATAAACAGAAAGCAGAAGCTAAGGCTTTGGCCATCTTTTGCCCAAAATGTAGGAAGAAACATGCTCTAAGGGAATGTCCCTTGGATGCAAAAGTTGTAGAAACATGTGTAATTTGTTCAGAGAATCATGAGACCAAGGATTGTCCTTCAATTCCTGGGCTCAAAGCTGTCTTTCAAGAAGATCCAAATACAATCGAATCTCTCTGTTTTGTTGCAAGGAGACCTTGGCAGGGGCAACAAAATCAAGGGTTTAGCAACTCTATGAATTTTCAACCCCCACCAAATTGGAATCCTTGGCAACAACCTTGGTCCCAACCTCAAAATCCTTTTCAATCATGGGTACAAGGTATGCAAAATCCTTATGGGAGATTTGCTCAATTTTACCAATATCCTCCATCTTTTCAAAACCAACAAGCTCCACAACTTCCAAATCAAAATCCACAACTATCATTGCCATTTCCACAACAACAACAACAACAACCTTCTCAACAGAATCCAAATTCTCAACTCTTGCTTCCATTCCAACAGAAGTCAAATCAACTTCCTTCTCAGCCATTGCCAAACCCCAATAATAAAAACCCTCAAAATGCTTACATGATGGAAGGTCAACAATTTCCTACCTATATGATTGTTCCTCTCAATGAAGTACAACTCAGATCAGGTAGAGTCCTAGATAAACCTTCTATAAATGCTCAAAAGCAAAGCATTTTTGAGGAAGAGTCTCTTGAAGCCAATAAGGGTTCTGAAGCATCTCTTCAAAACCCAAACACTCAAAAAGAAAAAGAAAAAGAATTAACCCCCACAACTCCCATAGTTGAGCAACCTGCATCTTTATCCACACCTTCTTTTCCTGAAAGATTACAAATTGACAAAGGAGTGGAAAAACAAATTTGGTTGCCTGACTATAATTTTCTAGATGAATTGAAGAATGTCTGTATCAAGATTCCCTTGTTACAAGCCATTAAAGAGATTCCTATTCTAGCAAAACCAATAAAGGAGTTGAGTCTTAAAAGACCAGGAAGGAAACCAAGAGATACCAGAAGAATCCACCTGGTAGGGAAAATTGCAGATATCATGATAGGAAAAATTACTATGCAGAAATATGTAGATCCCGGTAGTCCAATTGTCAAAACACATATCAATGGGGTAGAAATACCAAATACTTTGATTGATTTAGGGGCTGCTATCAACATCATGAGTAGACAGACTATGGAACAGCGAAAACTTCCTAACCTTCTCTTTACACCTACTTTATTGCAACTTGCAGATCGATCAATTATTAAACCAGATGGTGTATTAGAAGACATTCCAGTCTCCTTAGACTCTTGGGAATATCCAGTGGATTTCATGATTTTAACTCCTAAGAGTAATCTAGGAGGACATCCTCTTATTTTAGGAAGACCTTGGCTAGCCACAGCTGATGCTTTCATAAGTTGTAGGTCTGGGGATATGTATATTTCTGATGGTAATTCGACAAGGAAGTTCAATCTGTATCCTCCAGCAAAAGCAATTACAGAAATAGGAGATAATGAGTGGGTTGATGATGAAGATACCATACAACCTGTCTTTACCATTTCTAAGATTAGTGAAGATAGTCAAATTCTGAACACATTAGAAAACTTTGAACCATCTTCAGAATATGACCACACACAGTTTCAGTTGGATTCTGACATTGAGTGTCTATCATCTAGACAAATGTCTCTTTTCTCTATGGAAGAGTTTGGTAGTTCTGCCATTGAGATTTTTCCAGGAAAAACATTGAATATCAACAGAAACTTGGAAAAATCACAACAGGGGGAGCTAACCAAAATCTTGCAAAAACATTCTACTGCATTTGCATGGGAGTATACTGATATGAAAGGTATTGACCCTAAGACTTGCATTCATCACATCTACATTGAGGAAAATAGTAGACCAATCAGACAACTTCAAAGAAGGATGAATCCAAACCTTAGGGAGATAGTGAAAGAAGAGCTCCAAAAGTTACTTAATGTAAACTTCATTTACCCCATTTCAGATAGCCGGTGGGTTTCTCCTTTGGTTATAGTACCTAAAAAGAATGGTAAATGGAGGGTTTACATTGATTACAGGGAATTGAACAAAGCAACTTTGAAGGATCACTTTCCTTACCCTTTATTGATCAAGTATTAGATACTTTAGCAAGCAAAAAGTATTTCTCATTTTTGGATGGTTTTAGTGGTTACAATCAGATTCAGGTAGCACCTGAAGGTCAGGACAAGACCACATTTACCTGTCCATGGGGAACTTTTGCTTACCGAGTACTTCCTTTTTGATTATGTAATGCACCCGCAACATTTCAAAGGGCAGTACTAGGAATCTTTTCTGATCTAATTCATGATTGTGTAGAGGTCTATATGGATGATTTTACAGTTTATGGTAATTCATTTGAAGAGGCATTAGAAAATTTGGAAAAAGTCCTTATAAGATGTAAAGAAACAAATCTTTCATTAAGTCATGAAAAATGTTTTATGATGTTTATTGAAGGGATTGTTTTAGGACATCATATTTCAGGAGATGGAATTAAAGTTGATAGATCAAAAGTTGAAGTCATCTCCAAGTTACCTATTCCAAATTGTCAAAAAGATGTTAGAAGTTTTCTTGGATTTACTGGATATTATAGAAGATTTATTGAAAACTTCACCAAGATAGCATCTCCGCTCTTCAAATTACTTACAAAAGACTGTGAATTCAATTGGGATCCTGACTGTCAATCTGCATTTGAAACTTTGAAAACAAGAATATCTGAAGCACCCATTTTGAAAGGGCCAAATTGGAAACTTCCTTTCCATATTTCTACAGATGCTTCAGATACAGCTCTAGGAGCTATGTTGGGTCAAAAGGATTTAATTCCTTATGCCATTTACTACGCCAGTAAAAATTTGACTCCTACTGAGTTAAATTATACTGTGACTGAAAAAGAGTTCTTAGCCGTTGTTCATGCAATCAACAAGTTTAGACATTATATAACAGGCTATGAAACTTTTGTCCATACTGATCATTCTGCAATTAGATATCTCATGAACAAACCTGTTACTAATGGCAGAGTTACAAGATGGCTTTTACTTTTACAAGAATTCAATATTACTGTGTTAGATAGACCAGGGAAACAAAATACAGTAGCTGATTTCTTGTCAGAATCCAAAATACTAACGAAGATTCTCCTGTAGAGGATAAGTTTCTAGATGAATATTTGTTTGCAGTAACTACTAAAACTCCTTGGTATGCAGATATTGCTAACTATTTGGTTACAGGGAAGCTACCTCCACACTTATTTCCTAATGAGAAAAGGAAAATTATTCAGGAGAGTTCAAATTATTCATGGATTTCTAATGAATTGTTCAAAACAGGGCTAGATTGTGTGATCAGAAGATGTGTTCGGGAAGATGAAATGCCTGACATCCTTAAGGCATGTCATGATGAACTGTGCGGTGGACACTTTTCTGACAAGAGGACGGCCTATAAAATCCTTTCTTTAGGATATTATTGGCCTTCTCTCTTCAAAGATGTAAAACAATATGTTAGAAGGTGTGACAGCTGCCAAAGAGTTGGGAGACCAACTCTTTCAAATAAAATTCCATTACAGCCACAGGTACTCATCAAACCCTTTGAAAATGGGCTTTAGATTTCATTGGACCTATTAATCCACCATCTAGACAAAAGAAGTATATATTGGTTTGCACTGATTATGTTACTAAATGGGTAGAAGCCAAGGCATTGCCTTCTGCCACTGAAAATTCGGTTGTTCAATTTCTTTTTGAGGATATTTTTACTCGTTTTGGTGTCCCAAGAGAAATTGTGACAGATCAGGGAAGTCAATTTACATCTAACTTGATGGAGAAGCTGATGGAAGAATACAAAATCAAGCACAGAAAATCTACTCCATACCATCCACAAGCAAATGGTCAAGTGGAATCTACAAACAAAGTTCTTGAGAGCATCATCACCAAAACTGTTCATCTCCACAGAAGAGATTGGGCAGAAAGGCTTCCTGAAGCCTTATGGGCCTATAGAACTACATGGAGGAACACAACAGGACATTCTCCCTATGAACTTGTTTATGGGAAAGAAGTCCTGCTCCCCATTGAGTTTCAAGTCAAGACCTTCAAGATGGCAGTTCAGTTGGGAATGAATCTATCAGAAGCCCAAAAGCACAGAATGGAGCAGCTGAATGAGCTAGATGAAATAAGACAAGATGCAATTTTAAGGACTGATCTAGTTCAGCACCAAAGAACTAAGTGGCATGACAGATATATCAAAGAGAAAAAGTTTCAAAAGGGAGATTGGGCATTACTGTTTGATTCCAAGTTTAAAGACTTCAAAGGAAAATTTCAGACTCAATGGCTTGGACCATATGAGATTGATGAAGTCTTTAGCAATGGAGCAGTTCGAGTCAAGACTATTGATGAGTTTCAAACTCCTCTTATTGTGAATGGCCACCGATTGAAAATTTATCATAAGCCACTCTCGAAAGAGGACTTTGTTAAAATGTTTCAAGAAAATTCTGCAATGAGGCTGGTGGAGAAGAATCCTTCTCCTCCATCAGCCTAGTCTTTGTTTCTTTCAGTCGAAAAAAAATAAAAATAAAATAAAAAATAAAATAAAATAAAATCTTTTGTATAAGCCTGAAAACCAATCATAAATTGGCAGTCTTATACAGAAAATGTAGAGTGAAAATTAGGGACACCTGACACTCTATATTTTCCAAAAAAAAAAATCTCACTTGTCATTTTCATCTTCACCTCCATCTCATCTTCATCTCCATTCCACTTCACTCCACTTCATTTCCATCTCATTCCACTCATTTCATTCCACTCCATCAATAAAAGTCCCTCTTAGGACTATTTCATTCAGTTAGTTCTTTGTCTAACTATCTTTGTGCAGTTAAAGGGGTGTTGTCTTAGTTTCTGCAGCTGGAAACCGTTTCCGCAGCTAGCACCAGTTTCCGTAGCCAGAAACGATTTCCGCAGCCAGCATCACTCTGTCTCTACAACCAGCATCACTCTGTTTTAAAAAAAAAAAAATCACAGTCAAAGGTTAGCATCATCATCACCAAAGGCAACAAAGATATGAGGCATCTGCAAGATCAAAGAGCAATAATGGGTCAGAAGCCTTAATCAACAAATGGCAAACTTCCAAAGGTATGATCAAAATCTCTACCAAATAACAATTTAATGTCATTGTATGCATAGTTATTAGATCATGGAAATTCCACTAAATACAATGATTTGATACGGCAAGATCCATATCACTCCTCTTCCACGATGATAATCCATCCACCTCATTCCTTTCTAACGGTCCCATAATCACTATTAATTCAAACTCGAAATGGGGCTGCTCTTTCATTTATTGGCCGTACGTGGAAGAAGTGACCTACTGTACTACGGCTCTCCTCCACCATAATTTCCGCAGCCAACGTTGAGACGTGGCGTAAGTCATCCGATCCCAAAAGGACTCAGCCGTTATTCTGCCATTATCACTCCACTCCCGCATGCATTGAACTCGTTTCTATTAATTATCCTTTACTCCCTCGTACTCATACTATTTCCTACTCTCCATTTCCGCTGCAACCTCCATAGCTTTGCTCTAAACCCTGATTACAGTCACTGCATACGCTTTGCATTTCGATTACGGCCACTCCACTTACCTTAAGAATCTCGTAATCAGCTTGTTTTTCCCTTGAACGTCCACACACAGTAAAATTTTCAGCCGGGGTTGAAAGCCGAGAATGGGAAAGTTACTCAGAGCTGAACCTGAGGGCCCAAAATACCTGGAGGGGTATCCGCAGACGAAGGAGTCATTGAAGAAAGCAAAGTGGCTGAAATTTATTCAAAAGTTCAGAGGTTATAATAAGGAAGTCACTAAAACCTTTGCTCGGTCCTTTAATGGACACGTAGTGGAGGTAGGGGACTTGAAATTTACAATAACAGAGGCCACAATAGCAGCAGCAACCAGTTTACCACAAGAGGGAGACAGATGGTTTAAAAACAGAGGTCTGGATGATCAAGGATGGAAAATCATGCTCAAAAACCCAGGTATGGATACTTCTATATTTACTAAAGGAATTCCTGTGCATGTAATCAAAGAAGAATGGTCTACGCTGTTATTACTTGTTCAGAAGTTTATTACATGCAAGGGTCGTTTTGGCACCATGTACATGTATCATGCAAGGATTATGATGAATTTTATGGAAGGCCATGCCCTTAATTTACCTTACTTTCTGTTAGCAAGCCTGAAGAAAATGAGCTCTACTGTTCAGAAACATGTAGGCCATATTGAATCCCACGTTTACCATCACGGGCTCATCAGAATTCTCATTGAAGATCAATTGAAAAATAATAACGATACTTGGGAAAAGTTTTTGATCAGAAATCACTTCCAAGAAGTGACTCAAGCCTCTGCCAGCAGTTCCTCAAAAATCCCAAAAAGAAGTAGGAGGAAAGAAAGAAATGTTACAACCCAGGACCTTCCTACGGTAGACACTCAGGAAACTGTTCAGGAGGAAGAAGAAGAGGGAGCTAGAAATAAGAAGCAGAAAAAGGACAAAGGTAAAATAACTATTCAAGAGACATATCCATCCCCTGAACCATCTGTAGAAGAAGAGTCTCAAACTCTGGCCGATAGATTAGCACATCTTCATGCTGCTGCCATCAAAAAGAGAAAACAAAAAGAAAAACAGAGTGCCCAGAAAGAGAGCACTAGTCCATATGTGAGAAGAAGCAGTAGGCTCAAAGGAAAGAAGAAAGTGACCCAAGAAAAACAATCACACTTCATTGATCTAGGTAAGGGAACACCTCCAACTCAGCCTGACATTGAGTCAAGCCCTCCACGTGTTGAGTCAACTCCTCCACGTGATGAGAGTCCTTTTCAGCCAGAACCTCAACCAGATTTTGATTTTGAGCATAGCCCAAGAAAAACACCTGAAGTAGACCCTGACCAGCAGCAGGTATACAACTACCTAGAGTCCTTGGAGCAATCAGTTGCAGGACCAAGCACCATATTGCCACTGGATGAACAAGTACAGTCTTTAAAACAGGAAGTGTTTGAGTTGGAAGTCCTAAATAGGCATATTAAACAAGAAAACGAAGCATTAAAAGAATAGAGTAAGGTAGACAAGATTGTCCATGACAATACTATGCTCCACTTAGGACTGTGGCAAAAGAAGAATAGAAAGCTGAAGAAAAAGTGTAAGAAGCTGAGCAGGGCATTGATTAATTTGAAGTTCAGATGTCTAGTCAAGAAACCAAGGACCATTTTGGCATCAAGGAGAAAGAGAAGAAGGCTGGATGTTCTTGCAGAAGCATCAGAGCACATGGATTGAGGAAAAGAACTAAGTTTTGGTTGCATGAGGACATGCAACACCTTCACAGTGGGGGTATGTAGAGCCTTGAACCCGTACCTTCCCATACACCTCTCAGCCTCCTTTTCCCACTCATTTCATCCACCAAGTTGATTAAATCATTGTATTTTAGGACTTTTTACATGGTTTTCTAACTATGCTAATGACTGTTGTTTGGTTTAGAATTTTGGTTCAGCGTGCTGCGTTTCCGCAGCCAACACAGGTTTCCGCAGCTGATCCAGGTTTCTGCGGCCAGCACAGGATTTCGCAGCTGTTTTATTAAACGATATGTTACAGGTGTCCTCTGAGAAGATGAGCCACATGGGCAGGTTCCAGGCGTCAAGGACATGGCACGTGTCCCTCCAGATCACCCAGAACAGCCATAAAAGCCCGCGGTCAACGAAGAGGCAAATATCGGTCAACAGAAGTGTTCAGCGGTGGCACGGCTCTGCGTTGCTCTGTTTTTGGGCACGTGAAGCTAGGTGGCATCATCCTCAGCCACGGAGACAATCTAGAAGCACGAATCCAACAGCCATACTCTCCAGATTGAATGAACACGATGACAGTTACCTAGATCCGGGGACGCAGAGGATTCACGTGTTTTTAAATAGATGGTTGAATAGCATAGATCTCGTTAAAGTAGTTTGTTTTCTCCTTATAAATAAAGCGTCCTTGAACGCTGTAGAGTTAATCGTTTTTGTAATCGTTTTGTATGTAATTTTGAGCTCCCCACTATACTTTACATTTGATGTCAATACATGAGAAGACTGCTTTGCATTTAAGCGTATAATTGCTCCTTGAATCGGCTGAAGTAGGCAGAGGGCCCCTGTTTGCTGAAGCCCTGTACAGTAACCTTTAATTTCTTGCATTTCTTTTTCTTGTTTCATGTATATTAGCTGTACAGATGTCTTTTAAATTGCTGTGTTTTTATTTCTTTTCAACATGTATATTAGCTGTACATAAACTTTGATTTCTGTTGATTTACATTTCTGCACTTTTATGTTCATGACTGATCAGTGTGTTATGCAGGTTTCTTAGCCAAGCCCGGGACAGTTTTCCTTCCTTTCTTTTCATAACTAGTTGCATGCGTGATCATCTTGTCTATGTTGCTGACCTTCATTGTTTTTCAGTTTTGATTTTCCTTACTGTCATTTCTTTAACTTGCATATTTACTTTCTGCTCTTAGATATCAAGTTGTTCATCTATTGATGGTTCCTTTTCCATAATCAAATAACTTTATTGGGAGCCAAAATATCACTTAGTATAGCTTGATTTAGTTGCTTTAGAAC
Source organism: Pinus tabuliformis (assembly GCA_031772625.1). Taxonomy (NCBI): domain Eukaryota; kingdom Viridiplantae; phylum Streptophyta; class Pinopsida; order Pinales; family Pinaceae; genus Pinus; species Pinus tabuliformis. The sequence goes on from CM062812.1 coordinate 822,076,551, forward strand.
TCACATTACTTGACTTATTCATAACTGTTTCTTACATGATAAATTCAGTTGAAATGCAAAAGGTTAAGAGAAAGTTAAAGTATTGTGACTAGTCTCTTTTATGTAGTTTCACTTAGATTTCACGTTGCTTGACATTTCATGATATCTTTTCATAGAGAAGATTAAGTTGAAGAGTTGAAATAGTGTGAGATAGTTGTTCTTAATTTTAGTTGGATTTAATATAGATTTCATTTTCATTTTCATTCAGCAGCAGAGATACTGGGCCAATGTCATTAGTCCTTTATTTGATGTCTTTATTTTCCTTTAAGAGTTGATCTTATTGCAGTTGTTGTTCAAGCTTTCTTGTAGAATACTTTTTAAGTTTTGAGAAATCACTTAGAGATCACCACAATCATCCACATTTCACTTGCTTTATTACATTTCCATCACATCACAGTAGGAAAGATACATTCGAAAACAAACTTAAAAAAGCTAAAAACGACAAAAGACTAAGAAAACGATTACCTAAGTACATATAGTACACCTCACTTCATCAGCTTACGAGCCCCGGGTTGACATTTAAAAGTTGCAATTTAGACATCACTAAATTGACCAAACAATAGCCCAAAACAGTCTGTCAACACAAAATAGACTGTGTAACCTTTCTCATCCACAAACTATCCAATATTAAACTTCTCGACCATGGCTCAAACTCTCTCCTTCTCGATGTGTGTAGCTTTCTAGTACTGTACTCTTAATGACAACTTCACCAAAATTTTAAGTGGGAAGGTTTATTGAAATTCAGACAAGAAATGCTAGTTATATGTGGGACAAACAACAACCGATCAAAACAAGAAGCCCAATTGTCGACATTTTATAAAGGGCGTTTGGAGGCTACCGCTTAATCATTTCTTCCAGCAATGTCAGCAATATCATACATCAATTAGGCCATTCCAAATGGACAGTGTATAGGGACTTACTTGTAAAAGAAAATGCATATGTTTCCGCATGTGATGTATCATCAATTTTTACGGTCCAACTTAGATTGAATGGTTGGGTAAGAAAACTTGGAACATTCTAGGCAATTGAACCAAGTTGCGATACTATTGAAGGCCACTTCACGAATTCAAGGAGTCTGAAAACTTGTATCACAAACTTCCCAAGCAAGAAAGCACACTTGTTCAACTTAAAACGCTCTTCAAATCACGTTAAATTTTTTTTTTCTAGCTTAATATTTTTTCACTGGTGTATCTACATTAGCCATCATGGAATACGTTTAACTAGCAAAACAATGAAAAGGTAACAAATCTTCAATCACTTAAATCATTGGGGGGATTGTTTCCCATTAACAAATGGAATGGAGTCCGAAGCCTCACTAAAATGATCCTACTATCCACGTCATCAATTCAATCATTTCCATCATAAAGTGGGCAGTTTTTTTTTCTCTTGTAGAACCCTAGATGCAAAGACAAATAGATTTTGAAACTTTCGCTTTTAAGTCACCCCTAAAAAATGCTTCTTATCGCTTCTTTCGGAAACTTTACATTAAAAAATTTGAAGCATCCTATTACCAAATCAACAACAGTAGCAATTTTATGACATCAACAACAATTTTAGAGGGTGATGGGATGCACAGTTCATATCATACAAAACAATGACCCAAACATCTTTCCAGTGAGAGTTCGAGGCAACGACCCCTTCAAATGTTAAATATTTCTCCAACTTCACTATGTTGCATGCTCACTGACTTCCCCTGCTCACATTCTTGTGTGGAAACAACGACAACGCACTCAAGAAGGCCATTAAACTAGTGGCTCATGCTATTTAAACAAAGTAGATTAACCTCCACTCTAATACCATTGTAAGACAACAAATTGAAAACCAAATTAACTGTATTATTAATCATGATCTCAAAGAATGATGTACATAGCGTACATATAAATACATAATGAAACCATTGATTCTATTTTCAGGTCTTCTTGGACTCCAATAACTACTCACTATAGCACACAATAACCCAAACTACAATCACGAGGATTAAGTGTCTAACATAGCCAAGATTACCCAACCAAGAGCACTCAGATGGAGAATGGGCTATCATATGATTGTGAAGAAATAAATATATGTGTGAATGCATGGGGTGAGATGACCACACCATCCCCTCTTAAATAAGACGAGAGGCATTGAGGTTATAGGCTCCCTTTATCTATTGATGTGAATTCCAACATCCCAATAAGAAAAAAATATATATATATATATATATATAATATTTATTTTAATAATAATTTTATTATAAATTAATTTCATTTATAAAAAAACACTTAAAATAATTTTATACTTACCCCATTTATTTTTAAATTAATTATACATTAAATAATATCAAATTTGAATAATGATAAAGGTTATAAAATAATAATTTTTCATTTTGGTTGTGAATGGAAGATAATACATTAACGCTTCACCAATATTTTTATATATAACCGAATACTAAATTTAGATGATAACTTAAATACATGAAAGTGGTAGAATTTATTAATTTAAATTCATGTTTGATATGTTTTTTGAAATTTTAAATTAAAATTTTTAGTTTACGTAAACTTACTTTTCATGATTAAAACTTAATATTACATTATAGTTTAAATTTGCGTTATGCCTTTTGGATTCAAGAATGCTCCATCAAAATTCCAAAAGGTAATGGATGGTATTTTTAAGCCATATTTTGATTGGCTGATTGTATATATTGATGATATATTAATATTTTCCAAAAACATTCAAGAACATTTTAAACATATAAATATATTTAAGAATCTAGTTAAGCACAATGGCTTGGTGCTTAGCAAGAAGAAGATAGAGGTCTTTCAGACCACTATCAAATTTTTGGGTCATACAATCTGCAATGGGCAAATATATCTGCAGAAACATGCTTTAGAGTTTGCAAACAAATTTCCAGATGTCATATCAGATAAGAACCAGTTGCAAAGGTTCTTAGGCTGCCTCAACTATGTCAGCAATTTTTACTAGGACTGTGCCAGTGGCAGAAGGTTACTGAACAAAAGGCTAAAGAAGAATCCTCCAGAATGGACAGAAGTCCATACAAGAGCAGTCCAGAATATCAAAGCAAAGGTAAAATCCTTGCCTATCTTGTATGTTGCTGATGATCTTGCTTACAAAATTGTTGAATCAGATGCAAGTAATATTGGATGGGGTGGAATCTTGAAGCAAAAAGTTGGAAAGGATGAACAAGTTGTTCAATTTGCTTCTGGAGTATGGAACCCAGCCGAATTAAATTACTCCACAATAGAGAAAGAGGTCAAGGCAGCATGGAACTGCATCAGTAAGTTTGAAGTTTATCTTATTAATAAACCTTTTTTATTAAGGACTGATGCATCTGCTCTGCAGAAGGTGTTAACAAAAGACATCAAGAAAGCAGGAGAAGCCAAGTTTGCCAGATGGCAAGCTTTATTTGCAAATTTTGATTTTCAGGTAGAACATATTAAAGGAAAAGACAACAATCTCCCTGATTTTTTAAGCAGAGAATATATTGAATCAAAAGATCATGTCATGATGATCATCACCGAATGGGACCAGCACCAGAAACAAGAAGTCTTAAGGACCATCCCGGACAACCAAGATTGGGACACATATAAAAGAAACTGGAAACCCACCTGGCAGTTGAGGAATACTAAGGTACTAGATGCCCACCTACAGCCTCATACTCACATTCAACACTTTGTACCTGAAAGGAAAGTGTACCCTAAAGGAGGCAAGTGGATTCATGATATGATATATGACAAGGCGAGACGAGATGCTGACATTGCACAACGGGCATTGGAGCAAAATTTCCATGACATTGCCACTATTTGGTACCATGGTGGACCCAACATAGGCATTCATGAAAGATATGTCTGCATATACAGGACAAGAGATCTCTGGAATGAGCCAGGACATATCAGAACACAGCCTACTGCTAGATGGCAAAGAAATGATCCCAAGATCATTTTTCCAGACACAGTGTACAATTTTGCAGAATACAAGCAACTCTGGTGGGATTTCCTGAATGTCGATGACAATTTGGGAACCCACTACACCAAACTAAAATTCAGTGCCAGTGGCCATTATCAAGGATATCAACAATGTAAGTGGCTCAGAGATTGGTGGACTGATTATGGTGTAATTAGGACCGCAATGGACCCAGTATGGCATGAAAAATATTGTAAAACCCATTGTGATATATGTAATCATCAAAACATAGATTGTATGCATCCTGCCTATAATACTGTCAAAGAAATGACAGAAAGAGAATGGACGACCTACAGGTCATCTCCCTATAATAATTCCCTAGAAGAATATATGCGAGAACATATGGAGTGGCTTGTATTAACTAAAGTCCAATACCAGATTGTACTGGGGAAACCGATTATTGTCCGTAGGATTTACACAAATGCCTGGGACGAAATGTTGTGTATAAGAGGTAGATTCCCTGATCTAACAGTATTTTGACGGTTCTCATGGGCTTTCCAATAAAAGTATCCATATTGTAAACACAAGTACCAGTCATAAGGGCTTAATTGTGACCAGATTTCTCGTGGGCTTTGCTGTACTAAAGCCTCCACTATGTAAATAATTCATGCACTATTTTCCCGTGGGTTTTTACGAAAAGCATCCACTTTGTCTTGTCGGGTCTATCTTTTCTCGTGGGCTTTGATAAAAGTATCCACCATGTTCTGTCAAACCCATTTTCCGTAAGATTTATTTTTCGGACGAGAATCTACTATCAGATTTGCTTTGGCGTTACCTGAAAGCAATCATTCCATCCATCGGATTGGAATCCTTGTGCGGATGTCGCCCTGGCACTATCCGAAAGTTATGATTCCATCCACCTATTCACGGATGGCCTACAGTAATGTTTGTCCCCCCTCTCTCCCTATATAATGAGGGTAAGGCTCATTGTTGAGGCATTGGCATTTGGAGTCAGTTAGAGTCTTTGTGTGTTTTGAGTCGAGTGCCTCTCCTGCTCTGCATCTGCGGACATTCTGTCTGATCTGCTTGCAACACGAGAAGAACTCAAGTCCTTAGGTGATTTGGGAGCCTGCGCATCAGTGTGCTCGGCACTGGTGAGAACCTAAAGTGGCCGAATCAATTAGAGAGTCTTCCAGTCTGTAAATGAGGTGTGTCATAATCTGAGGCAGAGCCTATCTTTCGCCAGGTAGCCTTCGGTATTGCTTGTTCCTTGAGAACGGCATAAAGTCCGATAAATGCGAAGATAGTCAATCTCTGTAAGGATTTCTCTGTAAAAAGCATTATCCATTCTGAAATAAAATGAGTATACCATTCTGTATCTGAATACTTTGCGCTTACATAAAGTCTGTTGTGTAGTAGTTGTCCCTGAAGCTTACATTCGAAGTTCGCAGGAAGTTCACCAAAGGAACGAAGGGACGCCAAGGCCTTTGTTAGGTGAAAAATCCGTTGTTATGGCCATGAGAGCGTGAAAGTTCTGAGTAGGTTCACCACTAGTTCACCAGAAGTCAGCAATCAGAGATAATCGAAGAGACACAGCAAGGTTAGCAGAAAAGTGACAGCAACATAGCGCGCGGAGCACACGGTACTGTAGCAGAAACACTGTAGCAGCACTGTAATAGAGTACTGTAGCACATCACTATAGCAAGCTTGTAACCAGAAGCCCCTGCTGGAAAATTGGTATCAGAGCCAGTAACGTCTGGTTCAGAGGTCGGTATTCTAAAAATCCTATACTCATTAAAAAGAATGGATCCTGCCCAGAAATCAATTTCTTTCCGAGATTTAGAAGAAATAGCTTCTCAGGCTGAAGAGAACCCTTTATGGGATATGTTCGCTGCTAGTTCTAGTAGAGTATTAAATTCTGCTGAACTTTCATATGAAGAATCCCAGCCTTTAGCTTGTTGGGAACTACCTGCAATAGCTCCCCCAGAAGTGTATAGTAATCTGTCTGCTTTTCATTTAATAGCCGCCACTAGAGTAAGTATTAAAGAGTCTGTAAGCCAGATCCAGGAGAATTCAAATAATATACAAACTATATCTCTGTTAAACCCTAAAGAACTACAAGCAGAGGCAAAGAAACTAAAGACAAATTATTTGCACCTAGGCTGCATTCGAGCAGGGATCAATGCCTTAACCCACAAAGGCCTAAATACTTTTGTGCTTGCTACTGTCAGAGATATGACACACAACAAGTATACAGATTCCCTAATAGGCGGGATTGTTGCTCCTCTATCTGATGGCCCAGTCTACTTTGACTGTTACCCTAATTTCTCTGTGTACACCTTTGACGAAACCATAGATCAGATTCTGCAATTACAGATTCAAACAACTGGTTTCGACATGAAGAAAAAGAGACATAATATTGCCATCCAGACCAAGGGTTGTTTCCGTCATACCAATACCCTTTGGCCAGCCATCCGCCATACACCCAGCAGAGACTCAAAGTCAAGTATAGTCGTCCTCACTGATGCTAAAAATCAAAAAATTGAGCATCAGACTATCCGATGGGAAGACTTGACATTTCCAGAACACTGGGTTGTAAATAATCCTAAGCCTCTTATTCCTAAAGCTATAACCTCCGCTGCTATCACAGAACATCCGTCTTCTGCAGTTATCTCTTTCCCTAGAAGATCTACCATTGATCGAAGACGAATAGAGTCAGCCTGTAAACAATCCAAATATTACAGAGATCCTTGTACAGTTGATACTGCTTGTTCTACTTCATCTTTTTGTAAACATAATCCTTTGTATGAATTAGCCCAGCTTGTAAATTATTGTTCTTTAGAAGTTAAATGTCCAGATTGTCAAGAATCAGTAAATCTGCTTACTCTGGTAGAGTCTGACATCCATACAAACCATAATCCCAGAACTGGTATAGCTCCTCCTTCCACTTCTGTGAATTCATGCCCAAATCCAAAATGCTCAGACATCCCCTTCCCTCATGAACCGGATGTTGATCATGTACTCATGATGCATGAAATTGTTACCATAGAAGGAGAAGATCCTAGAATGACTGAAATGATGTGTTCAATGAGACCAGCTAAGCCCAGATATGGTTTGGGATACCTTGAGCAGGCAAATGGCCTGATTCCAGATTGCAGATTTCGCCCTGTTCCTTCTGACTGCAAAAAGCCTGCAGTAATGGAAATGCATAAATTCTTCTCTCTCATGAATGGATGCTTGAAGTATGAAATTAGTGCCCAGTGGATAAAAGCCATGTTAAATTGGGATCTGTACACTAATCCTCAAGCAGATGAATTTGACCAGAACTATACTTCAGTAGAGAAGAAACAATTTGCTGAAGATTGGAAGCACTATATGGAAATGAATAACACTTGGATATCTTTCTATTCATGGAAAGATAATATTGCTCCATTAAATGTCTTCACTGGTTCAACCAGCACCTCAGCAAGTAAGCATGCTTGGACTGCACTAGATGGATCAAAAGTTGAAACCCCTACAACTTTTCCTCCTTATAAAGGAATTGTCATAGGAGAAAATCAAAATGCAGCCAAAGCCATCCCACTTGTCCAGAAAGATGACACTGCTTTAGGCATTGATGGCCGAATACAGAAAGCCAGTGAACAAATAAACTGGACAAATACTGCAGTAAAAGGCTTGGAAATGAATGTTGCAAAATCAGTAGAAGTTAAGGAACAAATTGATACTGTCCAAGTATCAATTAATGATGTAAATAAATGTTTGAACAATGTACAGTTTGAATCTAGTATGCTTCGTTCTTATGCTAGAGATTCTTTGACAAAGATAGAAGGAGTTGAAGAAAAATTAGTTGATCATTTAGATGCAACTAAACATATTATAACTAGTTTAACAGACAAACTTGAAAAGATGAATCTGTCCAAAATTGACAAACCAGTCCCAAACTCTTTTCTTGTAAAAAGAAGCATAAGAATTCAAGATCCTGTGAAATCTGTAGATAGATTTCCAGCATTATTTCCTAAAGAGGTAGCCACATCATCAGACTCTGAGGCTACAAATAAAATCACCATTGCATCCTTATTCAAGGATGAAGAAGCAGATACAGGGAAAGAATCCAAAGATCAAAATACACAGATCTTTCCCATATATGAACCTCTTGATCATAGGTTCACCAGATATCCTGCACCTGACATAGAGGGAAAAGGAAAGCTTCCTGAAGCACATACTTTTTTCCCAGATTCCCACAGAGAATGGAATATAGATAACATGAGTGTTGGCCAAATCAGGCAAATGATTGACATGATGTATACAGAATATAAACTCATGTGTCTTAGAGGGAAATCTGAAATTGATGCTTGCAGGACAATTATTCAGTGTTTTACAGGGACACTCCTCAGGTGGTGGGAGACAGAATCATCTCCAAAGCTTATTGAAACAATGGAAGCAGAAGTACTTAAAGATGAGAAAGGAGATGTAATACATAATCCTGATGGCACAATTATCAGCAACATGATAGGAGCACTTACATCAATGATCTTAGAACATTGGTGTGGAAGTGAAACAGAAATTGCTGATAAAAATGAAGTTATTCTGATGAATTTAAAGTTCCATAAAATGTCCCAATATGATGACTTCCACAGGGATTGGATGCAGAGGATATATGAAGTCAAGGACTCAAAGAACCTGTTATGGAAACAGGTATATCTTGCAGCTCTGCCATCTAAATTTGTTGACTATATAAGAATGCAGGAAGTCTTCCAATTACCTTTTGAGTCATACACATGGGGAGAGATTTATGCTCTCATTACAAAGACACTGGTCAGTCTTTGTACTAGCTCAAAGGTAAATAAGTCTTTGGAAAAACTTTCCAGATTACCTGATAAAAAATCCATCTGCAGTAAGTATGGATTAACATTGGATGATCCTTTGGTAAAACGAAGGAAGGCTAAGAAAAGAGCCAGAAGAGAGTTTAAAGAAACTTTCTACAAAAACTGAAGAAATTATCCAAAGGCCAAAAAGAGATATTCAAAGTCGAGGCAAGGACAAGCCTCTAGACAAAAGAGAGGGTATTACAAGTATGTTCCCAGGACATACTATTATAATCCCTCAGACATTCATTTGCATACTACTAAGCAAGACAAATGGAATAAAATTACTTGTTGTCTTTGTGGGAAAACTGGACACACTTCCTCCAGATGTCCAGAAGGAGAAGAATCAACGCTGAACAGAGGCAAGAAATCTCAAGCCTTTGTCCAACGAAACAAACGAGTAAAGTAAGAAGGAAGAAGGCCAATAGTATGCATGAAGTGTTGCTCTCATGCCCACAACACAGAACGCTGCCCAAACGTCACAACAAGAGATATAGCCCAGTAGCATCAAGTAGAAGAGTCTTCTTATGATTCTTTCGGTTCTTCATCTGCAGAAGAACTCCATGCCTATATGGAAAAATATTCAGACTCTAGTTCTTTAGATTGTTTATGTTCTGACTTTGAAGAATGTGCTTGTCAAATTCAATATAGTTCTGATTCTGAATATCTCAGTGAATCCAGTTATGAAGAAGGGGTAAAGCCTAAGCCCCAAAAAGAAAAAGCCCTTATGGCCGCAACAGAAGAAGAAGAATTGAAGATCTTGTCCCAGATCCGAGCCATAGAGGATGGAGAGATGAAAAGCCGCCTGACTGAAGCTTTTATGGATCAGCTAAAAACAAAAGCTTCTAACGGCTCAGGTAAAAAACCTCTATTTGTTGATGCTTCATATGAACGAAATACAAAATCATTCCAGAGGCATCAGCAGAAGCCTGATAGAGTAAGATCACTTACTCTAGGAGAAGTCAGTCGAGAGATTCATAATCTCAAGACAGAAATTTCTGCAATAAAAGCTCAAGTAGCATAAATACAGAAAGGAAAACAACTGGCAAAAGAAGAAGATGATGATCAGCCATGGAATACTGCTTCACACAACAATAATCAAGAAGTTCAAATTGTTGAAGGTATGAAAGATCCAAATTTTGGATTCAAAGATATGAGGTTATTAACTATCTCATACCAACAGCATCATGTCTTGATAAATATCTGCATAAAAGGGCAAATGTTTGAAATGGTTGCTCTTATTGACTTAGGAGCAGATATAAACATTCTGAATATGAAAAATATTCCAGAAAAATATTTGGTAATTGCAGAAAGAGAAGTGGTAGGATTGGGTAATAAAAAACTCAGATATGAAGTACCCAAAGCATCTGTTTGTTTTGATAGCCACTGTATTTATTTAAAATTTGCAGTAGATGAAATTCTAGTAGACTGCATACTTGGTAATGTTTTTCTTGCAGCAATAGAACCTCATGGGTCACTCAGACTTAAAGGAGGCAAAGCTGGATATTTTATTTATGTCCCCACTTCAAAAGGGACAAGAAAGAAAATTGAACTTCCATATATCTCCAATCCTAGGATTTCTACAATGGTACACACTGTGCAAGATCTAGATAGAGCTGAAGCCAGATTGTCAGATCTAAAAGATCTGAAATCTACTTTGAGAATCGAAGAACAGCTCAAATCACCCCAGATCAAAACCAGAATTGGAGAAATAAAGAAACAAATAGAAGACGATTGTTGCTCAGAGGAACCTAATGCATTCTGGCATAGGAAGCAGCACACAGTGGAGCTCCCCTACAAGGAAGGATATGTTGGTAAACCTTGTAAGAGCCGAGCTATTCCGATGAGCAAAGAATACAGAGATCTTTGCCAGAAAGAAATTCAGCAGCTCCTTAATAGAAGATTAATCAGAGAATCCGACAGTCCCTGGAACTGTTATGGGTTCTATGTAAACAAAAGAGCTGAGCAAATCAGAGGCATCCCGAGACTAGTTATCAATTATAAGCCTCTCAATTCAGTCCTAGCTGATGACACCTATCCGATCCCACATAAAGGAGACTTAATCAGGAGGATAGCAGGTGCCAAGATCTTTTCCAAATTTGACCTGAAAGCGGGATTCTGGCAAGTGGCCATTGCTGAAAAAGATAAATTCAAGACTGCCTTCAGCATTCCAGCAGGACATTATGAATGGAACGTTATGCCTTTTGGACTCAAGAATGCTCCATCAAAATTCCAAAAGGTAATGGATGGTATTTTTAAGCCATACTTTGATTGGCTGATTGTATATATTGATGATGTATTAATATTTTCCAAAAACATTCAAGAACATTTTAAACATATAAATATATTTAAGAATCTAGTTAAGCACAATGGCTTGGTGCTTAGCAAGAAGAAGATAGAGGTCTTTCAGACCACTATCAAATTTTTGGGTCATACAATCTGCAATGGGCAGATATCTCTGCAGAAACATGCTTTAGAGTTTGCAGACAAGTTTCCAGATGTCATATCAGATAAGAACCAGTTGCAAAGGTTCTTAGGCTGCCTCAACTATGTCAGCAATTTTTACCAGGACTGTGCCAGTGACAGAAGGTTACTGAACAAAAGGCTAAAGAAGAATCCTCCAGAATGGACAGAAGTCCATACAAGAGCAGTCCAAAATATCAAAGCAAAGGTAAAATCCTTGCCTATCTTGTATGTTGCTGATGATCTTGCTTACAAAATTGTTGAATCAGATGCAAGTAATATTGGATGGGGTGGAGTCTTGAAGCAAAAAGTTGGAAAGGATGAACAAGTTGTTCAGTTTGCTTCTGGAGTATGGAACCCAGCCGAATTAAATTACTCCACAATAGAGAAAGAGGTCAAGGCAGCATGGAACTGCATCAGTAAGTTTGAAGTTTATCTTATTAATAAATCTTTTTTATTAAGGACTGATGCATCTGCTCTGCAGAAGGTGTTAACAAAAGACATCAAGAAAGCAGAAGAAGCCAAGTTTTCCAGATGGCAAGTTTTATTTGCAAATTTTGATTTTCAGGTAGAACATATTAAAGGAAAAGACAACAATCTCCCTGATTTTTTAAGCAGAGAATATATTGAATCAAAAGATCATGTCATGATGATCATCACCGAATGGGACCAGCACCAGAAACAAGAAGTCTTAAGGACCATCCCGGACAACCAAGACTGGGACACATATAAAAGAAACTGGAAACCCACCTGGCAGTTGAGGAATACTAAGGTCCTAGATGCCCACCTACAGCCTCATACTGACATTCAACACTTTGTACCCAAAAGGAAAGTGTACCCTAAAGGAGGCAAGTGGATTCATGATATGATATATGACAAGGCGAGACGAGATGCTGACATTGCACAACGGGATCTAGCACAGGCATTCATGAAAGATATGTCTGCATATACAGGACAAGAGATCTCTGGAATGAGCCAGGACATATCAGAACACAACCTGCTGCTAGATGGCCAAGAAATGATCCCAAGATCATTTTTCCAGACACAGTGTACAATTTTGCAGAATACAAGCAACTCTGGTGGGATTTCCTGAATGTCGATGATAAGGTGGGAACCCACTACACCAAACTAAAATTCAGTGCCATTGGCCATTATCAAGGATATCAACAATGTAAGTGGCTCAGAGATTGGTGGACTGATTATGGTGTAAGTAGGACCGCAATGGACCCAGTATGGCATGAAAAATATTGTAAAACCCATTGTGATATATGTAATCATCAAAACATAGAATGTATGCATCCTGCCTATAATACTGTCAAAGAAATGACAGAAAGAGAATGGACGACCTACAGGTCATCTCCCTATAATAATTCCCTAGAAGAATATATGAGAGAACATATGGAGTGGCTTGTATTAACTAAAGTCCAATACCAGATTGTACTAGGGAAACCAATGATTGTCCGCAGGATTTACACAAAAGCCTGGGACAAAATGTTGTATAAAAGAGGTAGATTCCCTGATCTAACAGTATTTTGACAGTTCTCATGGGCTTTCCGATAAAAGTATCCATATTGTAAACACAAGTACCAGTCACAAGGGCTTAATTGTGACCAGATTTCTCGTGGGCTTTGTTGTACTAAAGCCTCCACTATGTAAATAATTCATGCACTATTTTCCCGTGGGCTTTTACGAAAAGCATCCACTTTGTTTTGTCGGGTCTATCTTTTCTCGTGGGCTTTGATAAAAGTATCCACCATGTTCTGTCAAACCCATTTTCCGTAAGATTTACTTTTCGGACAAGAATTTACTATCAGATTTTCTTTGGCGTTACCCAAAAGCAATCATTCCATCCATCGGATTGGAATCCTTGTGCGGACGTCGCCCTAGTACTATCCGAAAGTTATGATTCCATCCACTTATTCACGGATGGCTTACAGTAATGTTTGTCCCCCCTATCTCCCTATATAATGAGGGTAAGGCTCATTATTGAGGCATTGGCATTTGGAGTCAGTTAGAGTCTTTGTGTGTTTTGAGTCGAGTGCCTCTCTTGCTCTGCATCTGCGGACATTCTGTCTGATCTGCTTGCAACACGAGAAGAACTCAAGTCCTTAGGTGATTTGGGAGCCTGCGCATCAGTGTGCTCAACACTGGTGAGAACCTAAAGTGGCTGAATCAATTAGAGAGTCTTCCAGTCTGTAAATGAGGTGTGTCATAATCTGAGGCAGAGCCTATCTTTCGCCAGGTAGCCTTTGGTATTTCTTATTCCTTGAGAACGGCATAAAGTCCGATAAATGCGAAGATAGTAAATCTCTGTAAGGATTTCTCTGTAAAAAGCATTATCCATTCTGAAATAAAATGAGTATACCATTCTGTATCTGAATACTTTGTGCTTTCATAAAGTTTGTTGTGTAGTAGTTGTCCCTGAAGCTCACATTCGAAGTTCGCAGGAAGTTCGCCAAGGGAACGAAGGGACGCTAAGGCCTTTGTTAGGCGAAAAAGTTGTTGTTATGGCCATGAGAGCGTGAAGGTTTTGAGTAGGTTCACCACTGGTTCACCAGAAGTCAGTAATCAGAGATAATCGAAGAGACACAACAAGGTCAGCAGACAAGTGACAGCAGCATAGCGCGTGGAGTGCGCGGTACTGTAGCAGCAGCACTGTAGCAGCCACTGTAGCAGCACTGCAACAGAGTACTGCAGCACATCACTATAGCAAGCTTGTAACCAGAAGCCCCTGCTGGAAAATTGGTATCAGAGCCAGTAACGTCTAGTTCAGAGGTCGGTATTCTAAAAATCCTATACTCATTAAAAAGAATGGATCCTGCCCGAAAATCAATTTCTTTCCGAGATTTAGAAGAAAGAGATTCTCAGGCTAAAGAGAACCCTTTACGGGATATGTTTGCTGCTAGTTCTAGTAGAGTATTAAATTCTGCTGAACTTTCATATGAAGAATCCCAGCCTTTAGCCCGTTGGGAACTACCTGCAATAGCTCCCTCAGAAGTGTATAGTGATATGTCTGCTTTTCATTTAATAGCCGCCACTAGATATGAAATTTTTGAGAAACTCAAAGTTTAAATTAATAAAGTTAACTTTAAAATTGGGTCTATAGATATATTTAAGTCGATAGAATTTTTATTTAGAGGAAGAATTTCTTCCTTATGAAACTCTAGCAGATTTGTTGGCCTAAAACAAATATTTTTTCTAGTGTGACGACCCAATAGTACGATGGTTGCGGGATGATTTAAACTTCAAATTGGGTTATCAGACGATATATAACTTTACCTTACTTGTGTCATTTGTACTCCATAGTAATTAAGTCTAGGTTAGAGCTTCTCATTGAGCAGCGAGAATAATTATTCTTTTGCAAGTTGAACTCAGTGTTGGAGCTAGCAATTATAATAGATTTCTTATTCATGTGATTAATGCAAGCAGACTTAAGCAATTTTTACCAGTTATTTTCCCCTAGATACATATGTGTACTCTTGTATGAGATTGATGCATGTTTGCGAATGTTGTTCTAAATTCTGAATTAACTCCTGCAGAGCAGTACAGTAGATTTTGTCTCTTGATTTAGATTAAATTTCTTGAGAAGTTACAATTCTATCACCATATTTCTTCATGGTATCAAAGCAGGATTCACATTAGAACAAGAATTTCAATTTTTTTCCTTAGGAGGTTCGAATTTGCAAGTGTAGCAAGATTTTTTTAGATTTGGGAGAATGCCCTTCAATTTTTTAAAAGGATCACATGGAGGCAATGCTTGATGACAATGGATTATTGGATTATGTCAAGACAGACATTCAAAAACCAAGATTAGTTGATGCCCAAAACCTAGCCCAATGGAAGAAATATGTATCCATGGTAAGGAAAATAATCTCGAAGGGGGTGAGAGACTACATTGTCTCAAATATCCATGGCAAGGAAACTCCTTTCGCAATGTGGATGGAATTGACTAAGATATTTGAGAATAGAAATGACCATAGAAAACTGGCCCTCAAAGACAAACTTCGAAACATTAAGATGTAGAAGAATGACACTATTCCAAAATATCTCACCATATTTACACAAGTTCGGGATGATCTTGGATGGGTTGGTGTGAATGTTGCAGAAGATGACCTGGTGAGCCTATTTCTTCTAGGCCTTCAAAATTCCTAGCATAGCTACCAGGACTTTTTGAATGGAAGGGAAAAATTACTAAATTGGGAACACTTATGGTCTAATTTGGTACAAGAAGAAATCAGGTGAAATACCATAGATGGAGGTTCATCCAAGGGAGAGGATGAAGAGAATTTTGCATTGGTTGGGAAGGGAAAGAAGGGAAAAGGCAATAAATCTCAAATCAAACCAGATTCCAGCCAAAGGGGAAAGAAGAAATACGTGTCCAAACTAAAATGCTTCAATTGTCATGAATTTGGGTACTATGCTACAAAGCGTCCACACAAAACGTCTAGTAAGAAGAACTCAGTAGGAGCAACCGATGAAGATTTAGCTTCATAGTGAAAGTTAGAATTCACCATGACCACATGCATGGCCAACACAGTGATGGCGAGTTTGTGGTACTTGGACTCAAGTGCCTCATTCCACATGAGAGAGTGTCGAGAGTTTTTAAGTGACCAGGAGGAGAAATATCTACATATGCATAATGAGCTTGGGGACGACAGAAGGTACAGTGATACTAGGATTGGTACAGTAACCTTTGCGAGGGAGTCAGGATCCCCTCTGCGCCTCAAATATGTCATGTTTGTACCATGCCTAAAGAATAACCTCATCTCTATAGGAGTTTTGGAATATCGTGGCTATGATGTGATCTTCAATACAGCGGAAGCCTTTCTAAGACATATAGCTACTGAGCAGGTGAAGCAGATTGGGGTTCATGTGAAAAACCTGTACAAACATGATGTGGAAGATTTCACTTCATCAAGTAGTAAGGCAAATAAAGTGTAGAGTCGAGATGTTGGTGAAATTTAGTAAAGAAGACTTAGTCATTTGTACCATGGCACCCTTAAAATTATGCAACAAATAACCACTAGCCTCCCTAAAGGATGAGCAACAGGATGTCCGCAAGGGTTGTACCTTGGGGGAGTATGTAAAATCCACATTTCATGATGGAGACAACAAAGAAAATGTAGTCCTGGAGAGAGTACACTCTGATGTTTGTGGAACCTCCTCGATAGGCTCCACTGCTAGACATAAATACAATGTTATTTTTATTAATGATTTCTCAAGAAAGTGTTAGATCTTCTTCATGCAGAAGAAGGATGACACATTCATAAAATTTGTACAATTTTAGGCACTAGTTGAGAAAGAGACCAGCAAGAAGGTGAAGGCTCTTAGGAGCGACAATGAAGGTGAGTATGTTTCAAATGACTTCAAGGACTTTTGTGTCAAAGAAGGACATCAAAGAGAACTAACAGCTCCTCACAACCCAGAGCAAAATTGAGTAGCTAAGAGAAAGAACTGGAGCATTTTGGGAGCTACAAGAGCTATGCTACATTACCAAGACATGCCACTACATTTGTGGGAAGATGCATGTAACACAACAGTATACTTATAGAACTAGAGTCCTCATCATATTCTTGGTATGATGACACCAAAGGAGGCCTTCTTGGGGAGAAAGTTGCATCTCATTTCAATTTTTTGAGCCTTTGTTTACTACCATGTCTCCAAAGATTCGAGGAAAAAACTTGAGTCGATAACAAACTTGGGAATTTTTATGGGTTACACCGAAAATCCACATAATTACCGATTGTACTTACCTTCCCTCAGAATGAAATTTGTGAAGAGGGATTTAAAGTTTTATGACGAGAAAGAAATGAGATGCTCTCTTGAGAGGGAGCTAAAAATACCACCAGAAGAGGAGATTTTAGCTCCAAAGGAGGAGACTTAGGATGTTGTGTAACAACTACAAATGGAGGAGCACAGATGAGGTAGAATGGAGACATCCACTCAAGTAGAACCATCTAGAGAAGGTATCAAAAGAACCAGGGAAGATGAAATATTGGGGCAGGATGCGAGGGAGAATGTGGGAGCTCCTTCATATTTGTGCAAGCAAAGGAGGTCGCCTGAGAGGTACACTAGCTACATGGCTCTAATGAATAAGCTTGTAGAGATTGGGCCATCCTCTTTTGAGGAAGCAGTAGAAAAACCAATTTGGGTTGATGCCATGGTGGAAGAATATGAATCCATCATGAAGAATAGTGTTTGATAAGTGGTCTCGAGACCAGCAGATAAATAAGCTGTGGTTTCGATATGGATCTTCAAGGTTAAGCATTCACAATACAGAAGTATAGAGAAGTATACGACCATATTTGTGGCCAGCGTATTCTCTCAAGTTGAGGGAATTGACTATGAGGAAACCTTTTCTATTGTAGCAAGGTATTCATCCATTAGATGACCTCTTCAATCACATAGGGGGTGGAAGATCCACCAGATGGATGTAAAAAAAACATTTCTCAATAGTGTTATTGAGGAGGAAGTTCACATAGATAAACCATAAGGTTTTGAGACATTTTATCGAGAGTCTCATGTGTGAAAACTCAGGTGAGCGTTGTACAATATCAAATAGGCACCCCGAGCTTGGTACAGTTTGATTGGTAGTTATCTCACTGGATTGAGATTCACCAAAAGTGAAGTGGATGTGAACCTCAATCATAGTTTGGTATAAGGTAAATTGTTTATCATTGTTTTATATCTTGATGATTTAATATTGACAGGTAATGAGAAGTTGATGAGCTCTTGCAAAGAGTACCTTTCAATGGAATTTGATATGAAAGAAATGGGTCTCATGCACTACTTCCTCGAGATGGAAGTATGGAAAGGTGATGGGGAATTGTTTGTGTCTCAAGGAAAGTATGTCACTGAGATACTACAGAGCTTTCGCATGAAGAGTTTAATCCAATGGAGACACTCCCAGCGACCAACTGGAAGAAGGAGAATGCCACTTTAGGTGAAGAGGTTGATGGCACCATTTACCAACAACTAGTGGGTTCACTGATGTCTCTTGTGAACACACGACCAAATATGTGTTATGCAGTCAACTAGTTGATCAAAGTTATGGTCAGGCTAACCAAATTGTATTGTAAGGCAACAAAGCATGTCTTATGGTACCTCAGAGGCACAAGCTAGTATGGATTATGGTACAAATGGACAAAATGAGTGAAGTTGTGTGGCATCATAGATGCAGATTAGGCATGGAGTCAATCTGACCAAAAGAGTACATCGAGTGGAATTTTCATTGTTGGGTTCGCAACAATTTCCTGGTACAATAAGAAGTAGAGGTCTGTGGCACTCAAATTAGTAGAAGCTAAATCCATGGTTGTAAGTCAAGCAATAAGAGAGGCAATCTAGATGAGAAAGATACTTGTGGCACTGTTTGGTCAGGATATGGATCCAACTGTGATCTATTTTGATAATCAGAGTTGTAGTAAGCTTGATGAGAATCTGATATTTCATGATTGATCCAAGCATATAGATATCTTGTATCATCATTTACGGGATTGTGTGCAGAGGAGGATAATGTTTCTACAATACATTCTAACAGAGGAACAAGATGTTGAAATCTTGAAAAAGGATTTTTCAAGAGGGAAGTTTGAATTCCATAAGTGCATAATAGGGGTGGTTGATAATCGCTTTCTTGCTAAGAGGGATTGTTGAGAAGTGTAGCAAGAAAGACTCAATTTGGCTTAGCCTTGGTCAAATTGAGAAAATTCAAAATTTCCACATCAGCAGACAATTTTGAGGTAGTTAACTGAGGTGGCATGGATCTTGTCACTCAGTTACCTCAATAAATTCAAGTTAGAGGGCTTAGAGTTCAATTATGCATGTGTGATTACTAATTTATAGCAATCCAGTTCAATTATTTCTAGTTGTACTTGGTTAAAATAGTTCTAACAATTAATAGAACTATTTGGAGGTCAATTGTGTAGTGGGATAACTATCTAACTCAAAGATCATCCAATTAACTAATCAATCAACTAAAAATAGCTCATGCATGCAAGGAATTAAAATTTCTCAATTGTGGTGGAGATTCCAAAGTAGTGTAACATTAGTTGTACACTAGTCTTGAGTGTATAGGTGTTCCATGCAATCAATGATAAATCCTTGGGAATTGCGCAATAGGGGCCACTTTCCTCAAGATTTTCACAATGAAATAGGAGTTCATGTGGGGGTAGAAATTGACTAAGTTTTGGTCAAAGCTTCTCATTGAGCAGAGAAAACATTTATTCTTTTGTAGGTCGAGCTCAAAATTGGAGCTAGTAATTTGTAATAGATTATCTATTCATCTGATTAATGCAATTAGGCTTAATGGGTTTTTACCAGTTGGTTTCCCCTATATACATATGTGTACTTGTGTGTGTGATTGATGCATGTTTTCAAAAATTGTTCTAAATTGTGAATTAAATTCTGCAGAGTAGTAGAGTAGAATTGTGTCTCTTGATTTAGATTAAATTTCTTTAGAAGTTTCAATTCTATCACCATATTTCTACATTCATAATTTTTTACCTTTTCTTAGTCATAAAAAATTCATCACCATGGAAAATCGTAAATATGTTTTTTATCATTCATTTTTTATTGCTCCAACATTTTTTGACATATTGTGATCCACTACAGTGTTCTTGTGTGATTTTTGACAACTATGGGGCTTCTTTTGTTTTAATGGTTGGATATTGGTGTTGTAATGCATATCTTGGTGGAAAAATGCATTAGTTTTCATGAGAGATATTTTGACTTTCTTTAAGGTGATTTCAAATGTCTTTGAATATTGCATGGGAAGTTTATGAAAATTTGTGTTCTAGAATTTTGTGGCATTCATTAGAAAATATTTATGGCTCATTCATTGCATTTCTTTATCAGTGCTTTATTTTTTTTTCATATTTGATTTGTCAAGGTTTTTGTCCATTATATTTGTATGCAGTCATAATGTCATGTCAGTACATTTGCATATTTGAGCAAGTGTCATTGAATTTTTCATCAAAATATTGACTATTTTGTTGTTGTTTTCTATTTACTCTAAGTTTGATTTAATTTATACATGTTTATGTTGTATTGATGATGTTTATTTCATGCACATGTGAGCATTCAACATTGTATTATACCTTTGCTAATTTAGCTTGTAGAATTTTTATTCTTCAACGGGCTTGGATCAGTAACCAGTTCACTTAAAGGAAGTTGTTGCTTTAAATTAAACTTCAATTGCATTTTTTTGACAATTTCTATAATTGAGATTAAAATTTTAAAAATATCGGTCTTTATGCAAGCATGTTGAGGTTAACAAATTTGTCCATGCAGACGCTTAATGTTTCCAATTCATCTGTTTTGAAGATGTTTCAAATTTCATTGAATATTTTCAAGGTTTAGGTGAGTTGTTTTGATAATAATATTTATTTTTTTCTAGTATTATTTGATAACTGATCTTGTTACAGGTTCTAACGATATCTTACGAGAAAATAAGAAAGCTCATTTACTGCAAAAGGAGGCAATAAAGCCTTCTAATCCTAAGGATGGAATGCAAACAAGTATTAATAATCAATAGGCTAGTCCTTTGAAGAGAGGACACTCCTAAATATGGTAATATGAAAGGTCAACTGAAAAGACCATCTATTCACAAGGATATTTTTTGTGAAGGTGTTGGAAAAAAGTTGGATTTCTATAAGGATAACCAAGTTGTGTGAGAAGAACAAAATAATTACAAGAAACTGCATTGTGAGGGCATCCATGTGGAGGGAGAAGATGAAGATGATGAAGAATATGGTAATGAAGACACATTTATTAATCGTATTAGTGCTCTATCCAGGCTTATGCCTAGGCAGAAGAGGTGATTTCCTTGGACTGACAAGTTAGAGAGGTATGCATGAAAAAGTGAAGTTTAATGTGGTATTGAAAGGGAAATATCTATAATTATTTATTTCCAACTTGACCAAATTAATGTTCATTTTTGTTTAAACTTGAAGATATTTGGTTACTAGATATACAAGATACAAATCATCCTTGAGGGCTTAATTTCATTGTGTTGATTATGTTGCAATACCTGGTTTTCCAACTCCTCTAGAACTTGCCGAAAAATAATTGCTTCTTTCAAGCATGAATCATCAGTTAGGAAAACTTTCATGAATCTTTATATATTTATTTCCACAAAGTACATAAAGCATCTGCAACAAATAGAAGAGGAGAAATCTCTAGATAACGATAATGTAAGAATCTCATAAGGTATTGTAAAATCATTAGCTAAAAGTACTTTTGTTCATAGTTAGAATTCCTTTGCTAATCCTGGCCATTTGTATGCCCTGTGGAATGATTTTGAAGAACCAAGTATTGCAGCTATAGTTGATGAACTTATGAGATGTAAATCCATGTCTAAGTTAAGTATAGTGAAAAGGTTTGGGGGTTCTTCCTCATATGTGAAAAAATGGTTTGAGTATTCCATTAGAGAAATTAACTTCCAATGCCCCCATAAACAATGGTGTTGATCTTGCTTGTGGTTTCCAACATGAACATTCTTCTACAATGAGTACACATAATGTATCTTCCTAGGTATCTACATTTTTTGCACCTGAGGTTAACGTGGAATCCATTGGTCGCATGGTGGCATCTATTCTACTGATGAGCATTCACCACTATTTCGAGTGAATATCTGAGAAGGTGGAACGAGGGGAAATCATCGCTAAATACCAAAGAGGGTGAAAAAAATTCTTCAGAATGAGGATCTCAATATTGAAAATCTAGTGCATAAGTTCGTTGTAGTGGCAAATGCCATGGAACTCATCAAGATTGTTTTCCTAAACTCCTCAGTAGACACTAAGGTATTCCAGGTGTTAGTGAATACCCTTCAAATTTATAATGAATTTGATGTCTTTGCAACCTTCAACTTTCTTAAATCACATGAACTTGTGGTAAGTATGTTTGTCATTTTCTAAGTTATTTTTTGGAGGGGAACAAACAAATAATATAACATCTAAAAATAGAATAAATGTGTAAATAAGCTCAAATTTATAGATATGGAAAAGCAATGGGAGTAACATCTATCTTGCATATCAAATTTTTATCTAGAAAAAGGATTCTAGGAATCAATTGATCCAATCAAGCTATGGATAGGAGTGCCATTTTAGTCTATGTTGATTTGAAAAGATGTATGGTGTCTTCTACAATTATGTTGTTTATTATGGCTCTTTTTTAATAACTTGTTTCAATGTTATAAATTGAGAAAAAAATGCAGTTACTTGTAATATTAACTAGTTAAATGAACTTATAATGCATTATAGTAGTAGAAGTTCCTTCATACAAACAATTCTGAATTATTTTCTTGTCTCTCTTGTTGAACATATATTTGAATAAGTTAACACAACTTATGAGGTTATATTACTTAATTTTTTGAGGTTTCTTATTGGGCCTTCGTTTATTATCCATTGCATAAAATATTGTATTTTCTTTAGCTCCACAAAAATTGATTTTATCTTAGGCATTAACCTAGCCATCCAAATTGTGGTTTAAGTGGTAAGAAAATTATCATTGCTAAGGAATCTTATGAAACATTATGATGGCTCCCCTTTATGCAATTGTATCAACTTCTTTCACCAATCAACCAATAAATGTAGATACAACAAGTTGAAGGAAGGGTATTTAAAAGTGTGCTAGAACACTTGGATTGTTATTTTCTAGGAAGCTTATACATCCTTTGCATATCTTGGAAATAGTTAATAATATACCTATCTATCTCTTTTCTAGTAGAAAGTTGACCATATCCTTATGCACATTTATGCCAATGATATTTATTTTGTTATGATGACATGCATTTCACTATCTTCTATGCAGGTTGTTAGTCATGGTGTTCAACCAATTGTGTTTTTGCCAAAAAAATTCCATAATGAGTTATGCAACCATCTCATAGAAAATATGATCAACAACTTGAGAATTATCCTCTTCGAGGGGTAAACCTCCTTTACATTACATAAATGAACAATTCTTGGATGATTCAAATGATAACACCTCCTTGGTATATATATGAGTCTAAGGGGTCACAAAATAATCAGAGCCTACATAACAATAATAATGCAAGGGCATAATAATAAAAATAGTGGGCTTCTATGGGGCGTAACAATAACAATAGGGGGCTACACTAATAAAAATAATGGGAATACACTAGTATTATAGGGACCTAACATGCCCCTCTCCTTCAAAAAAGTGTTGTCCTCAACGCTTGACTAGATATGGATGCTTCTGTATAAAATTCTCATCCTCCCATGTGGAATATTCAGTGGGTAAGTTCTTCCACTTAATAAGATACTTTGAAATTAATCGATTCCATAACTGTCGGGTTCTTGTTTCTGTCACTGGTTTATGGTCAAATATGACTTTTCTTTCTTCTTCAAGTTCTGGAAACACTGTTTGAATTGGGAGCTTGTCACCAATAACCTTCTTTAAGCATGAAACATGGAAAACTGGGTGTACTCAGGAAGATACATGCATCTCCAATTTGTATGCCATAGTACCAATATTTTGAAACACCTTGTAAGGACCATAGTACTTGGGTGATAATTTATTATCCTTCTTAGCTTGCTTGAGGGAAATTTGTTTGTATGGTTGTAGCAGTAAAAATACCTAAACATCTACATAAAAACTTCTTTCACTTCGGTGTTCATTTTCATGTTTCATTGGATTCTGTGCCGGAGTGAGGTTATCTTTTAAGAGTTGGAGAACTTTTTGATGGTGCTCAATGTGATCTTCCACTACTTGAACCTTGGAATTTTCTCTTAAATATGATGTGATGTACGGTGGATGATATCCATAAAGTGCCATAAATGGGTTCATTTTTACTGCAGTATGGAAGGAAGTGTTATACCACCATTCAGCTAGAGGTAACCACTTGATCCATTGTGTTTGTTTATCTGATACAAAGCAACGAAGATATCCTTTCAAACATTTGTTCACTATCTTAGTTTTCCCATCATATTGAGGATGATAACATGAGCTATGAGCTAGTTGAGTACTAAGACAAGAAAATCATTTCATCCAAAAATTTCCAGTGAAAATGGGATCTATGTCACTTACAATAATCTTTGGGTTTCCATGTAGATTTTGAATTGTTTCCATAAATGCAATAGAAATTGTATTGGCTTTAAAAGGATGAGATAATTCAAAAAAGTGTGCATACTTGGTAAGTCTATCAACTACCACCATGATGAAACTCTTTTCTTCAGACTTGGGTAAACCTAAAATAAAATCCATTGAGACCTCCTCCCAACGGAGAATTGGAATGACTAAAGGTTGTAACAGACCTGGGATCTTAAATGTATCAACTTTATTTTGTTGGAAAGCCAAACATTCTACCACAAATTTCTAAATATCAAATTTAAGGTCATCCCAAAAAATTCCTTATTGGCCTTGTGGTAAGTTTTCAAAAATCTTGAGTGCCCTCCTAAGGGGGAGGTGTTCAATTCCAAAAAAATTGTTTTCTTGAGTTGGGAATTCTTATGAAGATATAAGCGATCTTTGTACCATAATGGATATTTTTTCCATCTAAATGTATCAAATGTACTAGGATCTTGCTGGAACTTTTGAATGAGTGCCCACACCTCTTCGCCATTCTTCCATTCATCCCTTGCTTCAGTTATCCAACCAGGTTGGATAATAGAAATGGCACAAAACAATGCTTCCACGTCCTCATTCTTTCTTGAGAGTGCATGTGCAACAAAATTTTTCTTCCCTTTTTTGTAGATGTTTTCAAAGTCATAACCCAACATCTTTGTGACCCATTTTTTTTGCTCTTCTGAAGATAATCTTTGTTCCAAAAAATATTTAAGACTATCATGATCCGTTTTTACCTTGAAGTGTCTTCCCATTAGGTAAGGTCTCCATTGCTTTAGTGCATGTAGTATTTCCAACATTTCCTTCTCATAAATAGGTTTGTGTAAATACTTTCCTTTGACCGGACAACTTTGAAAAGTAATGGGTCTTCCTTCTTGCATTAAAACAACACCATTTCCATTTCCTGAGGCATCACATTCCACAATAAAGGTTTTTGTGAAGTCAAGCATAGCTAAGACCGGTGCTTGGCACATTGCCTCTTTAAGATGTTCAAAGGCCTTATTCACTTTTGGAGTCTAAGAAAATGCATCTTTCTTCAGTAGTGTTGTTAGAGGTGCTTCTGTTATCCCATAATTCTTTAAAAAATTGCAATAATACCATGTCAACTCGAGAAATCCTCAAAGATGCTTTATGGTTGTGTGGATTTTCCATTCCTTAATGGATTTAATTTTGTTAGGATATACCTTAAAACCCTTGTGAGATACAATATGACCCAAATATTCCACCTCCTCTACTCCAAAGAAACAGTTGGAGGTCTTTTCATATAATTGTTTCTCCTCCAATAATTTGAGCACCCTATCAATGTGTTGAACATGATCCTTCCAAGACTTGTTGTAAATTAGTATATCATCAAAAAATACTAAAACAAATTTTATAAGGAAGGGTTTGAAAATGTAATTGATCAAACCTTGAAATGTTGAAGGTGCATTAGTAAGGCCAAAAGGCATGACCAAAAATTCCAAATGACCCCCATGAGTTCTGAATGTTGTTTTCAGAATTTCTTCAGTCTTCATTCTAATTTAACGATATACTAAAGAAAAAAATAAATAAAATAAATAAATAAATAAATTAAAATTAAAAATTAAAATATATATATATATATATATATATATATATATATATATATATGAAGTAAATTGCTCCATGTAATTCATCCAACAATTCATCAATGACAGGAATGGAAAATTTATCTTTAATAGTGAGCTTGTTGAGCTCCCTATAATCTGGAAACATACACCATGATCCATCCTTCTTATGCACCAATATTACCGGAGCAGAGAAATAAATTTGCCTAGGTAAATTATACCAACCTCTAGCATTTCTGCAACCATACGTTCAATTTCACTCTTTTTGGCATAGGGATATCTATAAGGTCTGATGTTTGGAGGAACACTTCTTGGAATCAAATGAATAGCATGATCATGATCACGAATAGGTGGGAGGCCTTTAGGAGTCTAAAATACCTTGGAATGATTGTTTAATACTTTTTGGAGATCTAGAGAAATAGATGATTTTGATGTTTGAAACTCTAGTGAGCATAATTGTGAAATAATGCGTAGTTATTTTTTCTTCAAAATATTTTCCATCCATTATAGTTTATTATCTTTCCTGGTTTCCCTACAATGTCCCTTAATTCAACTTCCTTTCCTTCCCAAAAAATATTCAAGAAAATTTCTTGAAAATTAAAAGTTATTATCCCAAAGATTGTAACCATTGGATTCCTAGTACAACATAAGCACCACCCATTGGAATGGAAAGCATCGGACTATTCAATACATATTCCCTCGTGGTTAGCTTGATATTATGGCACTTTCCGTATAAATTTATAGTTCCGCCATTTGCGACCATCACTTGACACTCGGTTGTTGGATATAGGAAGCAATTCAATTCTTTGGCTATCTTACAATGAATAAAATTATGAGTACTACATGAATCAATCAACATTGTTACCTTTTTATTCTTGATATATCCTTCTACCTTGAGAGTTTGAGGAGTGGTAATTCCTGCCAATGCATTGCAAGATATGGCTGATTCATTTCTTCTTTATCCGGGGATGGTTCCTAGTGTATATCCTCCTTTTTTGATGTTTCTTGTTCATTTTCTTCCTCCTCTTCACAATCTATGTAGAATAATCTCTTCTCAACACACTTATGACCTTTAGTGTATTTTCTATCAGAACTATAACAAAGCCCTTTTTCTCTTTTTTCCTCCAATTTTTGTGGCATCAACCTTGTAGGTTTTGGAAGGCTAGGAGGAGCAACACTTCCATCTTTATAGTTGTGAGTGGTAGACTTCCTTGTTTCCATAATTTTTCTTTCAAATTTTCTTTCCACCCTGAATACCTTCTCCAATGAATTAGGTTCCCAAAGGTGAACCTCATTTTGGATGTTATCTGTTAAAGTCCCTATGAATACATCAATCCTATGCTCCTTTGGAATATCAGTTACCCTAACATTCAATTTTTGGAAGTCCTGAATGTCCTCCCCCATTGAATTATCAATTGGCTAAAAAAGGTGTTTCTCTTTATATCCTCATAATGTGTTATCATTTCCTCTATAAAAATTGACCAAGTGATAAGTGGTTTATGATACCAAATTCATCGATACCATACAAATTTATTAGGTTCTAAATATAAATATGCAATGTGTACCTTTTGTGTGTGTTGCACATCATTTAGATCAAAATATTGCTCCATCTGTAGTATCCATGTTACCAGATATTTACCATCAAACTTCTTCATGTCTATCCTTGGAATGTGATGGTTATTAAAACCCACATTGGAGTCTCTAAAATCATAATTCATATTCGTTTTTTCCTCATCGTGATTTTCATCTATTATCTTGTCACCATTGGAAAGCCTTTCTTGCAACAACTTTGTCAAACCTTCCTTCAAGCTTCCATGTCTTCTTTCAAACCATCCATATTAGCTTCCACGACATCCTTCAAACCTTCCATGTATAATTTTAAACCATCCATGTCATCTTTTGTTGCTCTTTGTGAGAGCGAAATTTGTTGCACTTGGTCCTGTAATTTTGATATATCAAGCTGCAATTCTTCCTCTTCATGCGTCATAATAAGGATTTATGAGGGCTTAATGGGTGTAGAATTTTTTTTTTTGAGGCATTTTAGAAACAAATACTTATATATATGCTTCAATATTCCCTTTGAATCACTTCAAATTGATTTTTCAAACAAAAGTTATGACAAAATTTACAAAATACACAACTTGTTCTTACTTTTTTGTAGATTGATATTGCAATTGTTGTATCTCTATAATTTCCGATTTCCAAGTTTTGAAATTTAGTCCTTTGGTAGCCTTATGAATCTTCTTTCCAATTCCACAAGTAAGACCAATATTGTATTCTTCAATATAGAGTTATGTCAGATCTCCCATGATGACCTGATTATGGATTCGTTCAATAGAATGAAGTTGTACGGGATTTCGTGTGTCAGTGTTTCAACATTTGGCCCTGAAATTGCTATAGAGAAAACTACAGTTTATGCACCTTTAACCATTTTTTACAAAATTTAAATCTGATGCCTGAACCAAAAGTTATGACGATTTTCCCTAGGTCACATGTTTGAGATGGAATTTTGGAGCCTACAAAAGCCCTAACTTCTTCGGATCATATATCATAAAATATAGCAAAATAATATATGAAATGTGTACACGAAGTTAATCAATATTTCGACTCCACGTGATATAAATTTTAGCTTCTGAAGCCCCATAGAAAAAACATTATAGTGAAAATTACAAGATGGTCTGTTTGAAGAAGCGAAACCCTAGAATCCAAAGCTATGAAACCAAATGTTATGCAACCAGCTCACAGAAAAGATAGATCAATGACTTAAAAATTATCCTCTTTGAGGGCAAAACCTACTTTACATTACATAAATGAACAGTTCTTGGATGATTCAAATGATAAAGACCTTCTTGGTATATATAGGAGTCTAAGGGGTCACAATATAATCAGAGCCTAATAA
Source organism: Pinus tabuliformis (assembly GCA_031772625.1). Lineage (NCBI taxonomy): Eukaryota > Viridiplantae > Streptophyta > Pinopsida > Pinales > Pinaceae > Pinus > Pinus tabuliformis. Next base: position 822,105,380 of record CM062812.1, read on the forward strand.
AAATAATAATGTAAGGGCACAAAAATAAAAATAGGGGGATACAGTGATAACAATAAGAGGAATAATCTAGTATTATGGCGACCTAACATAATGCTTCTGTGTAACCTTTTCTTATAGGGATAGGAGAAAAATCATCTAAATTTTCAGATTCGCTAGATCACATTCAAAAATAGCTAGAGGTGGATTGGATAATCCTTCTTGCATAACAACACTATGGTAATATTTTCCATCTTTTTGGTCTAGTATCTTCTGGGGAGATCGTTATTACACCAAGTCTACCTAATGCAGGAATTGGGGAGGCTGATGATCCTAGGGGATTGAAGCGTAAAATAGATAAAGATAAAGCAAGTCAAGATCAACAATTTATAAACCCAAATCTCCCATGGCTAAGAAAAGGAGAACTATGTTCATGTCAAGAGAGGGGGTTTCCTAGGATTCAAGTGCCTATACATCATGTAGCAATTCCTATGAAGGAAATTGTTACTAGATATTTGAATGATAAGGACCAAACAAAATATGATGCAAGTGGACAATTTGATCAATATAATTTACAGTCTGGCATGAGCATGGTAAATGCCAATTGTAACATTGATTCCAACCATTCTTGTGATCATTTAGAAAATTCAAATTCATCACACATAAATTCTCATGTATTCTCATTGGAGGCTCTTGTAAATTTTGCTCAAGCTTGTGTGTCCTCAAGAATGAATGAGGGAGATTAGCCTGATATCTTTGAGCGTGAATGGTTTGAGATAACCTTGGATGCCATTGAGAAATTTGGTGATGAAAGGTTGAGTTTGGAACAAGTTGCAAAATTTGTTGGTATGAATGGTATGCATTCATCATCTAATGTGTATTTCCTTATTTATCCTACGTTTTATATATTATATAAATGTGATACTATAAATATCTCTAAGTTAATTTGGTTGCATAGTAAGTTCTCAGATATAATTCTAAAAATCATATTATTTTTTATGCATGTTGTGGGTTATCAGAAATCATATTGAACAATCAGATGCAATTCTTGAAGCATTACAATCATTCAACCACACCAAAAAGGTGTGTGTGGGCGACATTAAAAATGTCTTTCAAGTATACGGATAATAATATAGTTTTCTTCATTAACTTTATGCATGTGTCAATTTATAATTAAATTTCAATACATTCTCTTCAAAGCTATGTTTTTTTCCAAGTTCCAAATAATTTTAACTTGAAATTTTTTCCAGCATTATATTACACATAGAGAGTAATTGTTAAGAAGTTATAGGGATGGAAGAATCACTGAATAAATATGTTTTGTATATGAGAACAATTATATTAATTTTAAAACTAAACTAAGGAATGTGATAACCAACAAATAATACGAGGAATGGTAGGAAACACTTTTATACCCAAAACATTTTTTTCTTTGGGTTTAAACTTCTTAGTTGATCTATTCAGTAGGGTATGTCAAATCTCTAGATGACTAACCAATTATCATCCCACACATCTTTCACACCTCACCATTATTGTGTGCATGGAATAAATAGATGGGGATTGAATTCTTACCCACCCATAGGTAGTTATATTTTATTTTTGGTTTTCGGTGGGAGATGTTGAAAGCTCAAATACAACTCCAAACTTATGCACCTACATTTTGGTTGTCATTGCATATCCAATTGCATCCACACTTAAAAAATGTCTTTCAAGTATATGGATAATAATGTATTTTTCTTCATTAGCTTTATGCATTTGTCAATTTATAATTAAATGTCAATACATTCTCTTCAAAGCTATGTTTTTTTCCAAGTTCCAAATAATTTTAACTTGAAATTTTTTCCAACATTATATTACACATAGAGAGTAATTGTTAAGAAGGTATAGGGATGGAAGAATCACTGACTAAATAAGTTTTGTATATGAGAACCATTATATTAAGTTTAAAACTAAACTAAGGAATGTGATAACCAACAAATAATACAAGGACTAGTAGGAAACACTTTTATACCCAAAACATTTTTTCTTTGGGTTTAAACTTCTTTGTTGATCTATTTAGTAGGGTATGTTAGATCTCTATATGACTGTCCAATTGTCGTCCCACACAAATTTCACACCTCATGATTATTGTGTGCATGGAATAAATAGATGGGGATTGAATTCTTACCCACCCACAGGTAGTTATATTTTAATTTTGGTTTTCGGTGGGAGATGTTGAAATCTCAAATACAACTCCAAACTTATTTTGGTTTTTGTTTCATATCCAATTGCATCCACACTTACCTGCTTGTGATTTTGCTCATATTGGTCATGTTGCATGGGACACTATCTAAGTCAATCACCCTTTACAATGGGGTGAACAACAAAACCTCATTAGTTTGCTTCTACAAGCCCTAAAGGAAATACCCTACCCACTAGATTAAATTACCCAAATCACCTAATTAAGAGTAAGACACACTTGAAATGTTACAAAGAAAGGCCTCGCATTTGAATTTACAGACGATAGTGTGGAATATAATCAAAGATCCAAACATTATGATGGTGTTTTCAACCATTGATTTTTTTTAATTACCAACTTTGTCGGTATTGCGACACAGGTATAACTGTTGCAACACATTTTGTTAAATTGTTGGGGTCGTTGGTCTTGCAAAGGGGTTCCCACGACCCAAATGTCGTAACTACGACATGTCCATTGCAATATATTTTGTGAAATTAGTGGGTTTTTCAATATTGCGATAGGTTTCCCATGGCATCAATGCCGCAACTACGAGACATTCATCGCAATGTATTTTGTAAAATTAGTGGCATCGCCAATATTGATACGAAATTTACCATAGTTAAACATCACAACTACGGTACACTAGTGGAAACGTACTTTGTAAAATTAGTGGTATCATGGGTCTTGCGATGAGATTTCCCACATCCTAAATGTTGAAACTATGGCAAGTTTGTCGCAACATACTTTGTAGAATTAGTGGGGTCGTTGATCATGTGACAGTTGTTCCCACGGCCCAAACGTCGCAATTATGGCATGCTCATTGCAACATAATTTGTAGAATTAGTAGGATATTTGGTCTTGCAATCACCTTTCCCATGCCTCAACGTCACACAACAATCATAAACAAGTTTTTTGGCCATTGGAATTGAGACACGCCTTGTGATGACCTTTCCCATGCCTAAAGGTCACAATTATGTCAAGTTGATGCCTGTTTCAATGGCACAAACTAGTTGTCTTCAAATGAATTGCGATGATGATTGTCATCGAAATGATGACCCACAAATTGTGTTGACACAAGAAAATATTTTGGGGAAAGCCTCAGCTAAAAACCCCACTATGTGTATTATCATACAAGGTGGAAATACATTGGAATTATACAAAGCCTTAGCTCTCACTGCTATCTAGCTCTTAGTACAATCCTCACAGATGCTCATAGGCAATCCTGGCTTCTCACAAGCCTTCTCCTCTGCCCTCCAAGCTCCTATTTCCTTGTGTTGTTCCTAGTGGATGATTCTCACCTAACCAAGTGGAACACTACTCTAACACACTATCAAAACTGCGCAATCCTCAAGGAACCTTACCTTGACTGCATGCATGAGTTTCCTTTATACGAAAACACATGAAACTCATAGTACAATTTCCTTGACATTTAGCTCAACCGGGTCTTTCTCAGAATAGACATGCATGAGTTTCTGATGAGGGAATCTTCAGTTAACTAGAGTACACTAGTTGAGTGCATGCATGCATCAACTGACTGATAACTCTCTATTAGTTTCTCAAACATTTTGGAACTAATTTAACTGGACTTAACTTAGTACACTGAGTTAACTAATTACAACTCAAATATAACTCAATCTTATCTCCTTAATTAAGGGATAATCTTCTTAATTTAAGGAATAAATCTTGCATGACTTCAGAAAGATTTCTAATTTGAATTTCTCCAAATAATTAATCCATAATGATTCAATTAATTAATTCCAAGCAGCTGATGAGAGTAAATTCGATTTTAATTCACAATTTTAATTCAAGGACAAATTAAAATTGGAATTTCTGGATTCTATTTTTATCATTTCTTGTTGCTATTTTCAACACTCCCTCTCAACAAGAAAGGAATTCAACTCGATCCCGATCGTGAACCTTTGGAATGTTATGCATGCAACACTTCTCTCTAGTTTTGTTGCTCCAGCAACTCCAGAAACAAAAAAAAAAAAAAAAAAAAAAAAAAAAAAAAAAAAAAAAAAAAAAAAAACATCCAACCTAAATCAGTATGATGCATATGTCATCAAAGTCTCTGACTGTTATTACCTCTATCAACTGAAAACTTTGCGCTTCTACTGACTCTGCCTTTCTGCACTTTAGTCAATCCTTCTCTGTGCTCTTCAGTATCTGACTGCTCTAGTCTATGTCACTTTGATCTCTGACTACATCAATCCCACTCATTCCTCCCGCTACTATGTACTTTGGGCTCTCGTAGCAAGGTATGATCCATGAGATAAAACCTCTTAATGGACCCTGCCCAATTTCAGCCTTCTTGAGACTATCACTTCACATCACCCCACCTCACACCTGGAGGTATGGCTTCTTGTGATCCCTTTGCCCACTTCTCCAATTGTGGCTCCTCCACAATTGTCTAAGACTTCTTCTGGGACTGCATGTTGAGAGGTAATTTACTCTCCCTCTCAACCACTAAGTCTCTAACATTTGCCTTGCTCCTCAAGGTTTTGCATGCATCTTGAACCTCAAGAGCATACAAGTTCTTGACTCGTGAACCGATCTGTTTCACATGTCTCGTGGTGATGTGTCTAAGGAACGCCTTTCCTTTACTGAAGACAACATCGTAGCGTTTGTCCTCCAACATCGCAACCAATACCGAGTTCTTCTTCAATCCAGGCACACACTTCACATCTGTCAAGGTGATAGGAGCTCCATGCTCCCTCTAAAAAACAATCGTGCCCACTCCTAAAACACTATACCTTTCATCGTCACCCATCTCTATGTGCATCTTGAGGTCTTTCTCCTCCAACGCAATAAATAAACTTCTATCTCCGGTCATGTGGAATGAGGCTCCACTGTCAAGATACCAAACACAACCCATCATTGATGACACCATGCATGTGATGAGGGTAAAGTCCATTTCGAGCTGAGAGGCTAATGCCTCACCTTCCGATCCTTTTGAGGATCCCTTCTTGGACTTCTTCGATGGGCAATTAGTCGCATAATGTCCCATCTCAATTGAAGTATGATATGAATTCGATTTGCACATGCAACCCCAAACTTCCAACTTCGAATTCTCTTCTTAGTATATTGTTCATAACTCCGATAAACTTGGCTCTAATACCATGTAGAAATTTCTTTATAGATCAGCTAGCTCTAATACCATGTAGAAATTTTGCAAATTCTCTACAAATCTCGCTCTAAGATCATGTAGAAAATCTGACTTTAGATTAACCTGATAATGCAATATAACTAAAGAAAAATACTATAACCTACTTCTACTATCAATTTGCGGAAGCTAAAAGATTGAGCAAGATTGAGCTAAACACATATAACTAGAAGAAGAAGAATCAATGCACAATACACATGAAAATACTTCGGGGAAAGCCTCAGCTAAAAACCCCACTATTTGTATTATCATACAAGGTGGAAATAAATAGGAATTATACAAAGCCTTAGCTCTCGCAGCTAGCCAACTCTCAGTACAATCCTCACAGATGCTCACAGGAAATCCTGGCTTCTCACAAGCCTTCTCCTCTACCCTCGAAGCTCTTATTTCCTTGCGTTGTTCCTAGTGGATGATTCTCACCTCACCAAGTGGAACACTGCTCTAACACACTGTCAGAACTGTGCAATCCTCAAGGAACCTTACCTTGACTACATGCATGAGTTTCCTTTATAGGAAAACACATGCAACTAATTGTACACTGTCCTTGACATTTAGCTCAACTGGGTATTTCTCAGAATAGACATGCATGAGTTTTTGATGAAGGAATATTCAATTAACTGGAGTACACTAGTTGAGTGCATGCATGCATCAACTGACTGATAACTCTCTATTAGTTCCTCAAATAGTTTGGAACTAATTTAACTAGACTTAACTCAGTAAACTGAATTAACTAATTACAACTCAAATATAGCTCAATCTTATCTCCTTAATTAAGGGATAATCTCCTTAATTTAAGGGATAATTCTTGCATGACTTCAGAAAGACTTCTAACTTGAATTTCTCCAACTAATTAATCCATAATGAATTAATTAATTAATTCCAAGTAGCTGGTGAGACTAAATTCGATTTTAATTCACAATGTTAATTCAAGGACAAATTAAAATTGGAATTTCTGGATTCTATTTTTATCATTTCTTGTTGTTATTTTCAACAGTAACTTGGGTCTGATATTCACGACTTGGGCATCTTTGGCTAGTGAGGTGGCAATTTGGCATGCAGATGGCATGAAAGGGGTTAGTGATCTGAAAGTGCAACAACTCCAAAACTAGGTCTAGTTGGAAGCAAAGAAGGAGCCTCTCCTAGGGTTAGGGCAAGAGGGAACCTAGGTTCTGCAACAATTGAAGCCTTTTCCAAGGATTAAGGACCTAGAAATTGAGGGTTCACAAACCCATGAGGAAAATGAAGTTGCATAGTATCTGAATTCACCTCCACATGTAGATGCCACTGAGGCTCAAACAAATCTCCCATATCACATTGAACCAAAGTGACGAGTAGCCGATGAAGGTAAAGGGAAATATTATAGGGTTTTTACTGAGAATTAATCCTTCACATCTGAGCCAAGGGTGACCCCGTTGTTGGGTTCAAAAGAGGCAGTAGATGCCAAAAACCATAGTTAATTAGAAATCTTTAGGCATGAAGAGTATGCTCCATACCCTTTTAGCAGAGGGGAAAAAACATAAGGGAGATTGAAATTTCAGAGGAGGCTCCTAATTCTTCCAAAAAAAGGAGAAAAGGAAGGGCCTCAAATTTGAAAGAGTATGATAAAATATTGGTCTTATGACAAGACATGCTTTTGGAAGAGGTGATGGATATGACAAAGAGGACTTTTGTAGGTTAGGCCAAGGATAAAAAAATTATCCCATAATTTCTTATGGAAATGGGCATAAAAAGGATGGAGCAAGGTGGTCGATAAAACACCAAAGGTGATTACCCTATCTCATGGGTGGTTTATGGTTTAATTCTAGTTGGCAGAAGAAACACTTAGGGTCTTTAGTAAAAATCAAAGTATTAACTCCACTCCAACCATTCTAAAGTGGTGGCACCCTTTGTTCGATGTCAGTCGAGAAAAAATATATTTGGTTTGCGTTTGGGTTAGAATTCTTGGGCTCCTTCCACAATTTTGGACCTTAAATGTGTTTAAAAAATTAGCAATAAATTGGGTACTTTCTGTTAGGTTCCTATACCAATAGGAGTCATAATTTTGAATGACTAAGGTGAAGCCTTGTAATATTGTACATACCTTTGCTTTCTGCAAATGTTTTCCATATTAAAAAATTAAAAAATGTAAAGAGGGTATGTCCTAAAAGAATAATCAAAGGACAAAAGAATAAGAAAAGGTCAAAAAAATAAAGATATATGAACCCCAAAAGACAAAAAGAGACCATGAAAGTGTGCAAGTCAAAATGCCACTGCTATTTACTTTTATGCATAATAATGATTGTGTGTAGCTTGTTACTCATGCCACAATCCATGGTAATCAAACTGTTTAATCTTGATTATACCATGCTTTGAATTTTATGTTTATAGTTAGTGAATAAAATCTGACCAAACAGTGTAATCTTGGCAGATCATTAGATAGGTAGAGTAAATAAAAGGAGCTCATCAGTTTAATCTGAGCCCTTAGATGATATAAGGTTAGAATTAGATAGTTTACTTTGTAAAGAAAAGAAAAATATTGATAAGGGTTTGCTAGCCTAAATGCACCCAAATAAAGTGAAGAAAAAATGGTAGGATGAGTAAATGGGTAAGTAGTAAGAAGGTTGCAGAAATATCATGTGATTATACAAAAACACTTTTGTCAATGTTTCAAATGCATTTTTCAAATATGCATAAGCAGTAAACAAAGCAAGCACAATGGTTCACAATATGGTTTATTTAACATCCCCTCATTCATTTCACCCCTTTACTTCACTAATTTCCCATAAATAAGTTCTAATGCTCAAAATCCTTTAAGTCAAAGCAAAGCATTTCTTTGACTTTTGGAGGGACCAGACCCTCGGCTTGATGACTTATAGGCATAAGTGCTAGAATCCCCTTCATTAAAATTTCGCCCCCCTTCATTTCCCCTCATTTCCCTAATAAAATCACACTTTCCTATGGTTGACATCATTTACCTAGGACAAGTGGGAACCCCCCGTAAAACCCTTTCACACAAAAACCCCATAAAAGTTTTTATCCTAAGTGTAAATCAAAGTGCGCAATCGCATACACTTCACCCCTTTTCCTTAAAAAAATCCACTCCACCATCACTTTCATATTAATTAAACTAACTTTATTATGTAAATTCCCCGAAAACCCATTAAGCCCGTATTAAATTAAAACTCTATATAGAATATCCCAATGCTTTAGTTTTAAATAAAAACTAATATAAACTACCCCTTATCCCGATGTAATTTCACTTAATTTACCTAACCCCAGATAAATTTAAGTTAATCCCGCGTCGGCCTCGTCTGACTCCCTAATCCCTCATTAAAGCCTGACTCGATCACTTGACCATGGATTAGTCCCTAAACTAATCCTGAAACCACCATAATTAAATCCCCGGCCCCCCAACAACCCTCGTCATTTTCCCCTGCGCAGCTTCACCTCCCGACTACCGTTGATCATTCCTCCCCCACATCCAACGACGCATAATCATATCGGTCGTGCCCAATGACTGAACAATAGCCACCCGATAAAGTGGTTTTCCTCCCGACCCCCGATGCTACGTGTCAAATGATGTATGGAATCGGGCAACCCCTCCCAAATACCACCTGCACCACAAAAGCGGTGCGATGGCCCTCCAAAACCACTTCCCCCATTTAACCAAAAAACCATCACTATTCATCCGAAAGTGAACTCGCCAAAAATTAACCGTTTTCCCTATAAAAGACCATGAAGCCTTCTTTTACCCTTTTTTGTGCATTCTCTGTGTAAATTCTAAAAATCCATTGCCAACCACTGCAAATGCTGAATTTACCCACAAACTTCCAATTCCGCCCCAGAAGACGCTGCAGACAGCCAGCCAACCTTTTCAGACCGTACCAGGACTACGCTAACCGCTGCAGCTACCATGAAACACCATTTTCAGAGCCAATTTGCCCATTTCCAGGTATTTCACCACAAAATTACCTCTTACCCCTACAAATTTCAAGACCTTTAGCCTATGCAGTATTTTAAATTAAGAAATTAAGTAAAAATACTGTAAATTAAAGGAATCACTTGCCTAAACCCCCTAAAAAATCCCAAAACCCTTTCCTTAAACTCCCAAAGCATAATTCAAATCCAATAGAACTGAATTATGGTTGCCCCTATCGCCATGGACGTAAGACCCATTACCACTCCCCATTTGGACCTCGACCACCTTCCCGTGGTTGACAAGGACTTCCAAATAAAATATGCCACTGCCCTAGAACCCCTGCTCAAAGTGCATTGTCAAAGTAGGGACAGATACCTCAACCATGCTGATGAGATTGGCCTTTGGGAGTCAAATTTTCCCAAATACCAGTTCCCCCAAGTTCACATCTTTCCAGAGATTGTTCATATGTGTTATACATGCTACGTTCCTAGCCATAGAACCATAATGTCTCATGACCAAAAGGTTCTTTTCACTATCACAGTTGAGTCCATTAATGAAATGTTGCAGTTCCAACCAGGGCCAAACCTAACTCCACTCTCAATTGGAGACCTGTTGGACCAGTATCCCAAGCTTAGCCCTACAAAATTGGCCCAGTTGTTCCAAACCTTCATTAGGGAGGAAAAACACATCCCTAAGGACCCCCCTCCATATGTAGCAGCTATTTTCTCTCCATGGGGCTAGAACATTGTAGCTATGATATCATGTGTGTTAGGTTACACCACAAGTGAGTACATTGATGAAATTATCCTTGCTTTCATGTCCATCTATACTCCAGGACAACCTCCTGCAACCATATATGACTTTGCCACATTCATAGCTGATAGAATGCATGAGCAATTCACAAGAATGGGAAATGAGAGGGTGTTCAAATACTCTTTTGTATTGTACCATCTATTTTTGTACTATTAGTCGGATAAGTTTCCTTTCACTCTCCAAAAGCTTGACACTAGGGGCCAGCCCAGATCTGTCATCTTTTGGACCCCACTTTTCCATGAGTTTAGATCACCTTATACATACTCTGACTTCATAGACTCTTTTGTGCATCCAATCATGACTATGCTCACTGGGAATCCTCCACCTAGGATAAGCCCAGAGATAAAGAGAGTCCTCTAGCTTTCCAAGCAAACCAAAGTGGGTGATTGGTACCTTTACCAAAACCACACAGAAATCAGAATATATGGTTGCCTACTTGCACCATATAAGTTGCCAAGATACCTCCCCATGAGGTTGTTTGCCTTAGAATATTATAGACAGATCATCAATGCAGATGAGGTCAACTTTGTCAATGCCAAGAAGGCCAATTTCAAAATCAAAGATCAATTAGGTCCCTTCATATGCAATTCCAGAGAGGCAAGGAAAGAGGCAGACCTAATCCTGCAGAGAATGAAATTCCAAAGGAGTTTTGTATGGAGATATGACCCTTTGGAATTCATTACCAAGAAAAGGCAAAAGGTCAAGCTAGGACCTTTCATCCACCACCCCATACCAGAAATAGAGGCATATGCAAATCAAACAGAATGGGTGGAAAATACTTTAGTAGACAGAGACAGCACAAGAGTAGATGTAGAAAATGCTCTGATTGATTTGGAAAAGCAGCTTGATGAGAGCTCTTTTCTGCAGGTACCAGAAGAGCAAGAAAGAGCCATGAGCACCCCTCCAATCATGCAGACTCCTTAGAATGAGGAGAAGATTCCAAAAAGAAACAGAGAGGGAGCTTCCACTTCAAGAATGGACACCTCTAATTTGCAATAGGAAACAAGCAAGAGGTAAAGGCTCAATCCGGCCTCTGAATAAGAATACACAAAAGAACCAGCCTAGGTTACCAACACAAAGTTAGAAAGAAGTAGGCCCACTACTCCATCTGAAGGCATGCAAGAGCCTTCCACATCACAAACTCAGATGTTGGAAAGGCAGCTTAGTGTGGAAGTGTCATCCTTCAGTAGGCCTGCTGATAAAGACCAGGACATAAAAGACAGGTACAAGGAAATCAAAGTGAGAAATGAGAGGCTTAAGGCCCAAACATATGCTCAGTACCTAAAGCTGACTCCCACAAATCAAACAAGACTAATGTCAGCCTTTGACATTAAAGAGGGAAAGCTACAGATGTCTTTCATCAAACCTACAACACAACAGCCCAAGACAACATCTGATTTCAAAAGGGTTGACTTTGAAGTGTTGGCAAGGGATATTCATCCCATAGACCAGATTGAACTGCATAAACAGGCTGGAGAGATGATATACTCCACCCTGACAGGTAAAGCCATAGCTGCTCATCAGCTACAAAACTCTTTGAACAACATTTCAGCACAATTTCAGTTAGAGAAGGCCTCCTCACAGGCCAAGGATACCAGGATCAAGTCCTTAGAGGACTTAGTGATTGAATTGGGACACGATCCCAAGGATATTAAAGCTACAGAGCAGCTTATAAAGAAGAAAAACAATGATATTGCTACACTTAAGAGGCAATTAAAAATACCCCAGCTGCAACATCCTCAAACTCTAGAAGTCTTAGAGAGCCAAACCAGACATGAGGAGTTGATGGACTTGGTCCTAAAGCTGAATGATCAATTAAAGGAGACAGAAAAGGAGTTGGACGCTTTAATTCAATTGAAGCAAAGCGACTTGGCCACAACTTCTAAAGATGTCATCCCTACAGTATCCACAGCAGTCCCTTCTACACTGGCAACTTCACTGGCACCTACAGCTCCACCTACCACAGCATTGCCAGTCACAGCAGAATCTACAACAACAGGTGCATCAGGAGAGAAAGCAGCAGAATTGGTTAAAGCCATGGAAGAGATGTCTATCTAGGCTACAGAAATGAACAGGCTGAGAGAAAAGGTGGCAAGTTTGGAAACTGACTACAAACTTGCCCAACTTAAGAAAAAGGAAGAGGCACAAAAGGCCCAAAGAATGAGTGAAAGAATCAAAGTCTTAGAGAAAGACTTAACATTGGAGAAACCCCTTGGGCAAACCAAGGAAATGTTGTGGGCCAATATCATTGACTCCGTCAAGGATATTTGGCCATGTATTCAAGTTATTTTTGAGCAAACAAAACTGATAAAGATAGCTACAGTAATTATCCATAAAGTAAAGGAGGAGTTGGGAGATAAGCTTGAGGACGCCAATAGACTCATCCACTTCCTCAACAGCAAGAATAGGTATGAGCTCCAAGAACTCAATATGGAAGATAGGACTGAAACCATCTTGGAAATAAGGAAGGTCCTTTCCAAAAGAAACCTGATGTTGAACTTAGAAGAAAAGTTCCATAACGTGCAAGTGGTCATTGATAGATTCATGGCCAAATTCCAAATTTTGAGGGAGAAAGGATTGCCTAGTCCATTGGTCATCAATGATAAACTTATGACACAGCTGGACTATGATAACAGACTCAGACAGTTGGCTAAGGAACAAGCAAGCACTTCATCCATAAAAGCACTGCCAACAGGCAAAGTTTTGTACAACACATTTGAGAACTTGTTTTTTCTTGAGCATGAGATAAAACACTTATTCCTCACCAAGCCCAATTTTTCCAAGTATACTGAAGCTGATGAGATCTATAGGAGGATGATGAATGTAAAGTTACCTGATGTAGAATGGTGGGAAACAATGACTGATTTACTGTGATAAATTTACAGCAAAAAGTTACTGCACAGTAAAAATGAGAGCAGCCAGGTAAATAGATGAAAACAGGGCAGCATAGTCAAAGAGTATCAGGTGAAAGATCAAAATTGAAGAAGATTCCAGCATAAAAAGACCACAACTTCAAACCAGCATAAAGGGCTACAAATCCAACCATAAAAGCCAGCAATACCACAATAAAAGGGACAGCATGAAACAGTTCAATAGTTGTCTCTATCTTCTTGCAAGAAGATACTTGTATTTCCTAAAATAAATCTCAAGTTAGTTTTGAGATATTTTGCAATAGTTTTTATATAAATACTTCACCATTCGAAGTATGTAGGGTGGATTCTTAGACATTTTTATAGACTTTCTTGATCAAAAATTGTAAGCTATTGTATCACTGTTTGGACCAGCACGCTGGATTAATGAATAAAGCCAAGACATTTCACAGGATTCATGTGTAGTGCGAAGTACAGACAAGTATTTTCTCTTGTGTTGTTATTTTTCTTTAAAAAAAAATCCATAATCTTTAATGTATCTGAAATCTGAATGCTATAATATGGAATGATATCTCAGAATTTGCTTCATTGCATCCTGTTTTAACTATTATGCATTTTTATGTTTTCTGCTAATTATCTAGGTTAAGGAATTCTTGGTTGCTCCTTAGTTTAGGTAGTTTCCCTCTAATCTATAGTAAAGGATTCTTAATTGCCCTTTGCTCATGATTCTCCTTTGTTCCTCATTTTAATCCCAGTTTGAGAATTCTTAATTGCTCTCTCACCCTAGTTAAGATCATTTCACCCATTCAGCCCAAAGACCTGCACTTTACTCTGCTAGCTTGCCCTTTGAACACTCCCTTTAATGAATTAATTCCAATTCTGCTACCCTCCTTTGACTCCATAGCCCAATAGTCCAGAGACATCATTCTATCCATCTGTTTTAAGGATTCCACCATCCAAACTTCAATACAAATCAAAACCCCCTGAACTTTAAGAACGAGCCTAAAATCTCAACAAACAAAGCTAAATCATATAGAGAGAGCCCTCTCTGGGTCATAGGTTGGCCAGAGCCTATACTTAAAAGATTGGTTTGTGGTTACCTCGGTCTTTTCCTTCTTCTGATAACTTCTAGGGAAAAATTCTTAGTGATAACAATTTCCTTGAGGTAGATATGTCTTTTTTGGAGAATGGAAGAAAGTGTATGACTCGCATCCTTGTGAATTTGAACCTTAGAGAGGGTTTCTTAGATGAACTAAACATTAGTTTCAAAGGTTTCTCTCATTGTCAACACTAGAATATGAAGGCTTTCCCTTCTGGTGTCCTCGATGCCACAAGACATGGCATATCCTCATAGATTGTCCAATCCCTTATATAGGAAAGTATGGACACCAAGGAATGATAAATGAGGATGGGGCGGGAGGATTATGGGTGTCATATAGAGGACTTTCCTACAGACCTAAGGACATAAGACCCCGTGTGATGGAGCATAGGGTTGAAGAGGAAATTATTGCTATTGAACAAATGGAAGTAGAAGAAACCCATATGGACGATGAAGGAGCTTCACTCTTTGCATGAGCCACCCCCACGGGTCATTTCTCTCCCCCAGTTTTGGTTAATAATTTAATTCATTCTATGGATTCACTTGATATGGTTGTTGGAATTCTTCTACATTATGTAAATGTGTCGATGGATTCCTCCCCTCCACTTTCTGTAGCTATGATTTCCTTCCCATTCCTCTCCTCTTCAACCTGTATACCTTCCCCTAAAACCATAATCTCAGGGGAATAGTCAGGTCCTTCGGGACTCCCTGCACCATATAACCTTCCTCCTAGGATTGGGAAAGTAGATTCTCTGGGATGTGTCGGAATATTGGGGAAACACTCTCCAATAAAATCTGCAGGTAAGTCGACGGGTAGAAAACCTTATATGACTAGGGAAAAACACATGGCTAATAAGGAGGTGGAAAATGGAAAACATAAGTCACTTGAAGGGGTTCTTAGAGCTTGGAAAACCCTAAATCTCATGATATCATGATCTTTCAATCCTTTAGCTACAGTGGCCTAGCCAACCCATCGAAAAAATTGGCTCTGAAAAGTTTGGTGAATGTTGTCAAAGTAGATGTAATTGTTTTACAAGCAATGTTAGGGAATGATGATTTGATCAAGAGCGCTCCGAAATCTCTTTTTCCTGGTTGGTGTTTTGTAGCATCATATGCAAAATGTAGGCCGAGGGGGTTGTCTTTGGTTATAAACCAAAAATCTATAAAATTACTTGAGACATGGGGGCAGACCTAATATTTGGAGATGACATTAATTCTATTAATTTGGGAAAGGATCTGAAGGTATTAAATATCTATAGCCCTTGCCATGATAGGTTTCCTTTCTTGGATGGATTGATGTCCAAATCTTACATGAGAGTTGATAATCTGGTTTTTGGGGTAACTTAAATTTTTCCTTGTGAGCATCGAAAGTTTAGGGTCCTCATTCTCATGTGGACTACTGGGATGGGTATTTCATACATCTGTTGGAGGCCCATAAGCTTGATGATGTGTACCTAATAAAAAATGGGATTATGTGGAGAAATCAGTGATGAAGTGAAGCTAAGCTGGCTAGGAGGATTGATCGTTTCCTCATGGCAGAAGCCCTCATGGAGAGGACAAACTTGTTTTTCCAATGGATTGGAATAGGTGGTGAATCTGATCATCATCCCATATTCCTTTAACTTAGAGGGGACAAAAACAAACTTGGTATCCCCTTTAAATTTAAATCCTCTTGGTTAAAAGATGATTCTTATTGGGAGAAGGTGTCCAAGAATTGGACTCCATATGATCCAAATCAAGGGGTTCAAGGGAAGATCAATTTGTAGAAAATTGGAAGAAAGTAACAAATGCTAGTGTTTAATGGGCTTTACATAAAAATCAAAAGGATTAAGAAACCCTCAAAGTTGTGGAAAGGGATTTGGATAGTTTGGAATATTTTGAAGGAGGGGGCTATATCATAGAGGAAGCCAAGCAAAGGTGTTTTTCCTTGAGAAAGAAAGAAGAATAATTTTGGGTGATAGAAAAGAGATGTAGAGACAAAAGAGTAGGATCATCTAGCTCCAAAGTGGTGATGACAATACAAAATTATTTCAAAATTTTGCAAAGGGTTGAAAGGTGCAAAAAACTATATGGGAGTTGGACGACCTGGAAGGAGGCAGGGTCTCATCCTTTGAGGACTTAGCCAGGATCAACGTGAGTCATTTTAGTAGTCTTTTCAATACCCTAGTAGAGGTGTTGATTGCATAGATAATCCGAACTTCTAAAGCATTCCTCGTTTCGTAGACCCTGAGGGAAAAAAGGAACTTATGGAGCCAGTGTCAAAGTTGGAACTGCGAAAGGTGCTCCATAGGTTTCGAAAAGACAAAATTACATGCCCAAATGGATGGACTGTGGAATTTTTTTTGGGTTTCTATGAGATGATGGGTGGTGACGTCCTCAGTATTATTGAAGAATGTCGAACATCAGGGAAAATCTTGATGAGAATTGTAGCAAGAAAGGCTCAATTTGGCTTACCCTTGGTCAAATTGAGAAATTCAAAATTTCTGCATGAATAAACAACTTGGAGGTAGTTAACTAAGGTGACATGGCTCCTGTCACTCAGTTAGCTCAATAAATTTGAGTTAGAAGGTTTGGAGTTTAGTTATGCATGTGTGATTTCTAATTTATAGAAATCTAGTTCAGGTATCTCCAGTTGCACTTAGTTAAACTAGTTCTAACAGTTAATAGAACTAGTTGGAGGTCAATTATGTAGTGGGGAAACATTCTAACTCGGAGATCATCCAGTTAACTAATCATTCAACCAAAAATAGCTCATGCATGCAAATAATTCTAATTGCTTAGTTGTGGTGTAGATTCCAAGGTAGTATAACACTAGTGGTAGACTACTCTTGAGTGTACAGGTGTTGCATGCAAGCAATGATCAATCCTTTGGAATTGCACAATCGTTTTGGAGGAAAATCCTACATAATAGGGGCCAATTCCCTCAAATTTGCGGAAGGAAATAGGAGCTCAGGTGGGGGCAGGAATTCTCTTAGTCTGGGTCATAGCTTTTCATCGAGTAGAGAAGACAATTATTCTTTTGTAGGTTGAGCTCAGAGTTGGATCTAGCAATTGTAATAGATTATCTATTCATTTTATTAATGAAAGCATGATTAAGGGGTTTTTATCAGTTGGTTTCCCCTATATACATATGTGTACTTGTGTATGTGATATATGCATGTTTGTGAATGTTGTTCTAGTTGTGAATTAATTTTTGTAGGGTAGTAGCATAGAATTGTGTCTCTTGATTCAGATTAAATTTCTTGAGCAATTGCAATTCTATCACCATATTTCTACAAATCCTCCCCTCTTTCAACTCTACATTTATTACCTTAATCCCCAAAACTGCTAATTCCCGTTCCTTTAATGATTTCAGGCCCATCTCACTTTGTAATTGTATTTATAAAATCATTACAAAGATTATAACAAATAGATTGAATTCGGTCCTATCCAACAATATATCCAATGAATATTTTTCTTTTATGGAGAATAGATAGATTCACGAATCGATCGGGGTCACTAAGGAAATCCTCCACAGTCTAAAAACTTGGAAGAAAAAGGGGATGGTTATCAAGATAGATTTATCCAAAGCATATGATTAGGTGAGTTAGTGTTATGTCAGTATTTTTCTTACTCATTTGGGTTTTGAGCTACCATTTATAAATTGGGTAATGAGTTGTTTAGCGACTGTATATTTTACAGTACTCATTAATAGTTATGCATATAATTTCTTTCAGTCTCAAAGGGGTCTTGAGAAAGGATTCCCTTTGCCTCCTTTCTCTTTTTTTTGGTTGTTGAGGGCATGAGCATGCAATTAAAGGATGCTAAAAGAAGAGACGACCTTCATGGTGTTTGGGTGGCTGAAAATATGACTATTATACACTTGTTATTTGTAGACGATGTCTTGCTTTTTTGTGATGGCACCTGAAGAGATATGGATACTTTAAAGGAGGTATTGAACTTGTTTCAGAAGGCTAGTGGAATGATGGTAAATGAGTAGAAACCTTCACTATTCCCTAATGGTCTAACCAGGGATGAAGTTCCTTATGTAAAAACTTTGTTCCCGTACTATAGCCTAGATTTTAAAGATGGCCTAAAGTACTTGGGGTTCTTTTAAAACCAAATGATTACGGGAAAACCAATTGGCAATTGCTTAATGCAAAGATAGAGAAAAGAATCAAATCATCGTGCTAAAGATGATTGTCTAGAGAAGGAATACTAGTGCTAATCAAATTAGTATTAGAAGTAACTCCAATGTTTTGGATGTCCCTATCCTGGATAACATCAGGGGTTCTAAATTTTATTCGCAAGTTATGTAGCAGGTTCCTGTGGATGGGAAGCAAAGATGGAAGAGTTTTACCTTGGGTAAGATGGGATAAAATAGCTCTTCCCAAAGACTAGGGAGGATGGGGACTAAATAATATTCCCTCTTTTGCAAAGGCTTTGGCTGCCAAAGTGGGATGGAGATTTCTTTCTATAGAAAGTCTTTGGACGATTATTGTTCATAGGAAATATATTTATGCAAGCTCCATTGAAGGGTGGCTTCAAGCTCCTGATAAAAAAAAAAACCAAGATATACATCATATGGAAAGTTGTTCTTTCATCCTTCCCCACTGTTGAAAATGGTTTGGTATGGAAAGTTGGTAATGGAGATAAATTGAAAATAGGCATGGAACCTTGGGTCAGTTATGGAGACAGTTTCAGTCTACCAGGGGAAATGGTTCAATTCCTCAATGATCATGGAATGCATACATTGAATCAAGTTATTGATCCACTTAGAACTTCTATATGGACTCAAGGATGGATCAATGCCCAACATCTTAATCTTTCCCCCTAAATTTCATAACCTATGGAATAATTATATGTTGGCCTTAAACATACCACATGTGTGCATTAGAGAACAGGAGGATGATATTCTTCGATGGGTCCATTCCTCATGGGGAGAATAAACTCGAAAATATGGTTTATGTGTTTATATGCAATGACAGATAATCAACTGCAGTTGCGTGGTGGTGGAATAAGATATGGAAATTAAAAAGCGCCCCAAAGACTTGCCTTTTCCTATGGTGCCTACTAGAAAATAAAACATCGACTTGGAATCATCTCCAAAAGTGGTGTATGCAGGGACTAGGGTGGTGTTTACTATGTAAAAATGCAGATGAATCAATAGATTATCTATATATCCCATGTCCTTTCACAGAGGTAGTCTAGAATGTCATCAAGAATCAAATGGAGGTGTTATGAATGGGAAAGGTGTATCATTCTAGGAAGTATGGAAGGATTGGTGGGAGTATGTCACCCCATAAAATCTTAGGAATATACCTCCTATTGCTTGATAGGGCATATGGAACACTCGAAACAAAGTTATCTTCAAATACAAATCCTTTGTCTCAAACTAGGTGGTGGTCAAAGCAGCTGCAAACTTTGATCTCCTACCTGTTGAAGAAGCATCCCATATCCCTCGGATCATTGTCGTTAAGGAGTTGGATAAAACCCTTCCTTGAGGTTTTTTAATGGCACAACCTCTAAAAATGGAAACTGTGGATGAGGGGCAGTTCCAGATATTCAGGAAAATCAATTTTTTAAACTTCAAAGTAGCTTGGGGAGGGGTACAAACAACTATGTGGAGCTTCTTAGCCTAAAACTCCTCTTGTTTGCAATTGAAAAAAAATATTCATTCCTTGCAGATTTTCGGTGATTTGATGGTCATTGTAAACTAGTTTAATGAGTTGCAACAATGCCACATTCACACATTTAGCCCCATTCTTGAGGAGGTTTTGCATCTCAAACAATATTTTAATCAGATTTATTGTCACCATATTTACAGGGGGTGGAACCATGACGTAGACACACTCTCTAAGATTGGTGCTACACATGCTTTGGGAGTATGGAAAATCTATGAGTAACTGAATGGTGTCACCTCAAAATATTTACACAAACCCTTCATCGAAGGACTACAGTTAGATATCCTTGGTTTAGTTTTTGCTTGATGATTCTAAGGACTATCTTGTTTTTGCGGGATCTTATTGCACTCACTTTATATATGTCATTGTGATGATTATGTGAAGTCGTAAATGATGTTAATTCTATTTATGTATTCTAAAACTTTAAGAGTTTTGTAATTTTGTCAATAAATTTTGATTTATCTCCCAAACAACCAAACATATATAGTTTTTTATCACTAACAATTATATATACTATAAGTGTAACTCACACATACAAATCAATTTTATTTACATTAATAAAATTACTATTTTTTCTTAAAAATAATAAAAAAAAAATAATCATAGATTTATAAAATAAAAATAAACATTACAATTTTATAATTTCAATAACTTAAATCCTTTATAAAATGATTAATCCATACTCATATCATCCAAACATAAAAACATCTCTTGAAAAACAAATGACTAAAATATTCTATAAGATATTTAAAAATTCATAAAGATTAATAAAACAAATCATTTTTACATTTATAAAATTTTTAAATTTTTAACATATATATATATAATTTATTTATAATATAAAATATTAAATTTTATATACCCATATAAAATGAAATAGATAAAATACTTTATAATATATAAAATAAATAGATAAAATTATAAAATATATTACATATCCCATATCATAAGTGTATAAAATATATTACATATCCCATATCATAATTGTTTGTTATTTTACTTTGTATTGCACCTCGTTGAGCACACCAACCGTGGCTCCTGATTGAATTTATGCCTAAAGGGTTTCTAAGCAATAATGAATTGTAAAAATATTTATATCAATATAAAAATCATTAATAATTATTTTTATTAAAGATGGATCATTAAATTGATTTTCTTGTCCTTAAACAAAATTTTTTAAAAAATATATTATATCTCACCTATTATGATATAATTCAAATGAATTTGTATTGCACCTCGTTGAGCACACCAACCGTGGCTCCTGATTGAATTTATGGCTAAAGGGTTTCTAAGCAATAATGAATTGTAAAAATATTTATATCAATATAAAAATCATTAATAATTATTTTTATTAAAGATGAATCATTAAATTGATTTTCTTGTCCTTACACAAATTTTTTTTAAAAATATATTATATCTCACCTATTATGATATAATTCAAATGAATGTGTTATTGTTCTAGTTCAATTTAAATGAATGTGTTATATTTATAATGTTTAAAAAATATATATATGAAAAGAAGATAATTATAACAATAAATTTTTAAGATATAAATTTGTTTTCCATCTTTTTACAAAATCAATAGGCTTCTCACTTCTTACAGAAGAAAAATGAGAAGAAGATAATTATAACACTGAATTTTTAAAATATAGAGAGTCTACGTTTGACAAAATAATAAATATTGTGTTGGTTGTTGTGTAGTCTCATTCAAATGGTGAAATTCGTTGGTTTTGCTATAATTGGTTCATCACGGTTTGTGGTGTCCTTCATTATGTATCCTAGGTCACAAATCAAAAATACATGCCACAAAGTGGTTTTGCATGGCTATATATATCATACAATCTTTCTAATATGCCCCAAATATCCAGAAAATACCACTTGAGGAACCTCATGATAATCCCTTTGTATCCATGTTCATTGATACTTCAAATCATTCCTCAAATTATGGGGTTCATTACATAAAGAAGGGCCATCTAACCAGGTGGACAAAGGGGTTCATCTATCACCATTAGTTTGTCCTGGTCTAATGAATGGTGGTGGAGAGATGAAAAGGTAGGCCAAGGGGAAGGGCTAGGCACTATCTGTGGACCATCACATGTGTGCCTCAACCCGGGACAAGGGTGTCATCCAGGCCCATTGCTTTTTTTTGGCCCTTGCTTTTGACTTTGCCTTTTTCTATTAAGTCTTTTGGGCTTTTGCCTGACTGGGGACACTACCATGGGCTCACAGTCTACAAGGACATGACAAGTAGCTGTTAATATCAAAGGGGCTTGTTGTTCTAGCCAAACTCCAACATTTGCTTGTCCATTGATCGAACCCAATCAAAAGCTTGGCTGGCCAGGAGGAGAAGGTCAGGGGAAATGGAAAAGGAAGGAGGAACCAACCATGTTGGCTTTCGTTTCGCTGGAATTTGGTGATTTTTGTTTTAAATGTAATTTTGGGAGTGTGTTGTCTAGTTTTATTCAAATGGTGAAATTCTTGCTGAAATTTGGTGATTTTTTTTCTAAAATGTAATTTTGGGAGTGTGTTGTCTAGTCTCATTCAAATGGTGAAATTCTTGTTGGAATTTGGTGATTTCTTTTTTCAAAAAATGTAATTTTGGGAGTGTTTGAATCATTTTTTGATGGTAGAAATAGATTCGGCACAATCAAACATCCATAGGGCTCCTAAAATCTTGAAGTTTGACAATAGTACAAATTTCCAAAATTTGTACGAGATTTTCTCAAAATCCTATAAAAATTTCCATAATTTTCTTAGCAAAATTGTGACCTTATTGAACTACTGCAATTTTTTTTTTTAATCTGAGTTATAACTGTCAAACTTAAAAATTTTGAATACGACAAAATTCTTAACAATATTGTATCCATTTCCACCGTAAAAAATCTACCATAAAAAAAAATACCATCCAAAAATTTTCTGACTTCCTTAAACAACGCCTATATATACTCTCTTAAAATTCAAGATCATAAATATCAACTTATCCAACATTTATATTTAGTAATTTTGTTGGTAAATAAAGATGTGTGAGTGCTTAGTGTAAGGATAACTTGTGCGACATGTTGGATGACCGAGTTTGTGTCGTCAGCACCTTATGGAGATATATAATATGTTCAGTGTCGGCTACTCATATTCATTGTTTTGCCTCAAAATAGAAAAGTTAGTTAATTAAAGCTCTTTAAATATTTCAACGAATTTTATGTACAATATTTTAATTGATTAGTTAGTAGAGTGTGTATAGGTTACAATGTCATTCAGAAAATCAGAGAAATTTCAGTATGATTTAAAGAAAATTTTGAAAATTTAAATGTTTCAATATTTTGGGTATCAATTTTTTTTTATAGTATTAAATCTAATTTTACTGTCAAAATATAGTTTAAAAATTATTACAATTAATAAAAGGTGGGGCCCAAAGCTCCTTATTATTTAATTTTTCAATTTATTAGAGTAGGTGTAGCGCTGTAGGTTAGTCACTTGTCCTCAGGCACACGTCATTGCATGATGTCATATTCACGCTCCCACGTCGTACTGTTAGTGGCCCTCACACGTCAAATCCGTGAGGAAATGACAGCGCGATGGAAAGGGGACCCATCTCGTCTCCCGCTCCGGAGTGCGGAGGAAATGAAGGAATTGAATGCAATTTTTCCCGCGGTTTCTAATTATTCTAGGTGGTTTTTGTGTTTTTTTAAAAGTGATTTTAGGTGAGATTTTGACTTTTAAGTAGTTTAAATGGTATTTTTAATTATATAAAGAAATTTAAATATTTTAAATTTTATTTTGAAATATTTAAATAATTTAGTGTATATAATTTAAATTTGTAATTTTAACAAGTGTTTGTTTAATTTTCAATCAAATTAACTAGAAAAAGTTTGGCGGTGACCATAATGCAGAATAAAGTGACGGGTGTCGTGCTCTGCTGCATAAAGTGGTGGTGTTAGGTGGAAACTGTTTGGTACTCATTCTACTCAACTATAAATGGAGAGTAAAGTGACAGGCATCCTAGTCTGCTGTATTAAATGGTGGTGTTTGGCCGAAATTATTTAGTACTCATCGCATAGAATTATAAATTTTCCGGGACGGACGGCCAGAACTATGTATTGAGCGCTCTGCGTAGCTTTTGCGAGGTTGAATTTATATTGATGGGTTCGGAGATCGATCCTGCGGCGGAGAGTATGACGAAGAAGCGCTCTCCCGAATCATCTTCAGCTTTAGCGGAAGGGAGCCCCAAGCGGCCATGCGCCGGCACCCATAACGACAGTGACAGCTTTGAAGAATTCTTTGCTATGCTGCAACGTATCGAGGCCACCAAGAGGCAGTGCGGGGGTAATGGGCAAGAGCCCGCTGCAAAATGCATCGAGGCGGGGAAGGCCGACGATGCCAAAGCCGTTGCGTCTCAGGTGCTGTGGCGGCCTTCATTCGAGTGGGAAGATTTTTTACCCCGTGGGAATAGAACCTGCGACGTCGACTCGAAGACCGGCGAGCGGGACTTGAAGGGGAAAGAGCGTGAGGAAGAGCGATTCTCGTCGGATGCGAGTATGGACGGAGATAGAATGTTGGATCTGAATTTACCGTTGGAGATGGTGCCACTGTGATGACATTGGGTTGTTGTGAAAAAGTAGATTTAATCAGACATCATAGCATGTAATCTTCTTGTAAACTCTATCGTTAAAAATGTAATAAAATTCATTTTTGGTTTTAATGTTTTCTAAATGTATAATTACATTAAGTTGCTAACATCAATTTAGTTTTGTTAACATGAATTATTACCTTTAATTGTGAGTAAATTGTCGATTCCTTCGTGTAAATAGTCGATTCCTTCCTGCAGAATTCCGATGTTTGCATGTCTAAACGTGTTCAGGTCGAGGCCGATTGAAAATAAGTAAATTAGCAATGGTTTTTCAAGTTGCAAAGTATACGAACAGAAAATTATTTTGAAAAATTAAATTAGTAAAAGTCAATGACTAAAGAGATGCTTTGATGTTGTTTAGTCAACTTCAATCAACATCTCCATAACATTCATTTTAGAAAAAAGTTAAAAGTAATTGCTAATTTAGTAAAAGTGAATGACTAAAGAAAATTAAGGTTATGCTGTGATGTTATTTAGTCAACTTCAATCAACATCTCCATAACATTCATTTTAGAAAAAGTTAGAAGTAATTGCTAATTTAGTAAAAGTGAATAACTAAAAGTCTCTTGGTGAATCACTATGCAGAAATGATTAACGATGAAACAAATGCGTACAAATATTTTAATTTTACATATCAAAATGAGGTCCCAAAAAAATTCTTTAGTCCTCTGAACTTGTTCGGCCCACGGTCTATGGAGAAATATCTAAATTCATTGGTATAACCTTTAAAACTTGGGGGAAAATCAACGCAAAGGTGTATCTCTTTGTTCTTCTCGCGCACGGGCGCTACTGTCATGAGGGCGAGCGATATGAATCGTTCTTCTTCCTTCCAGGAGGAGGAAGAGAATCAGGGAGCTAAGCTTTCCGTCTCAATCCACCGAACCGGCAACGCTTTCCCATCCGTCCTTATGCAAACAATGGAGTGTACTAATGAGTTTCTTCTCTGCAATATTAATTTCTGGCGATGTAGGGTTTTCATTTTTGGTTGTCTGGCCTATATACAAGAAACCATGTTATTCATGATGCGGTCTCAACTTCTGTTTCACACACAATAATACAATTCATTGACACTTCAAATGTTCGAAAAGATTTTATTCTTATACATCATAGATAGAGCAAAAGATTGAAAGACAATAGAGAAATATGGTATACCTTTGAAGTAATTTTGTTCTTATACATTATACATAGAGCAAAAGATTGAAGGATAATAGAGAAATATGATATACCTTGTGGCCAAGTGTGAGGAGAACCAATCCTCCAAAATCCATTAGAATGACTACGTTCTTCAGATGGGAACAATAGTTGGTCCACTTTGAAAATAAGGTTTTCACTCAGATCATACTAATAGTTGTCCACTTTGAAAATAAGGTTTTCGCTGAGATCATACACAATTAAGTCATTATAGTTGAACATCAAAAAATTCTTCCAAACGGTTGACAACGTGACAGAGTCCTTGCAGAATTTATCGTCAAATACAATATTGTTAAAAAACCTATAGTGTAAACTATCTTACCATTCATTAATCAAATATGATATTACATATATACAAGAGTCTTGTTTCAAAATAGGAAAACTATCTTGGACACACAATGTGTTGGTTCAGAGAATATCTCAACCACACACAAATCTAGGAACATAGTTAGGAACAAACTCTTTCACATAGAAATAATCACAACTAAGACAAGTAGGAATTACATATATCAACACAGCCCCTTAATGACTATTTGTCTCGATATAATCTTCAAAGTCTAGTTGTGGTCAAACAAAACAAAAGAATATGTTGATGTCCATATAAAGGAACAACCATCCACCGAAATGCATGGGTGCTAACCGTTGCAACCGCTAGTCTTGTAGGATGTCCTTCGCATACATGGTTCTTTCAACCATTATAATTGCATACATGTACATGTACCTGTAAATCCCCCTCCAATATCATCATGGGTTTTATCAGATCACTGTAACCATGCTCCGAGTTTTATCGGATCACCCTCAACCATGCCACCAAGGGCTCTGAGCCACCACGGCTCAACTCAGCCACCAAAGCTCAACACAGCCACGAAGGCTCTCCAACTGTTATGGGCCGCAAATCTGCCACTAAGGCATTCCAACCACTCTGGGCCACAACCTTGTCACTAGGGCACTCCAGCCACTCTGGGCTACAAACCTGCCACTAAGGCACTCCAGCCACTCTGGGCCACAAACCTGCCACTAGGGCACTCCAACAACTCATCTTGGATACACCATACCATTTATATGCTCGAACACATCATTGCCATCCCACATGAATATCATCGGTTTTGTACTTTTGAGTCTTTGACACCCTTATTTTTAACTTTGGCATTTTGGTCTTGGATCTCCATATTTTACATGTCATTCATTAGAGATGTGAATTCTAACAAAATGACTTCACATTGAGGTTGCGAATCTCAATATGTATACCAACTTCCAAGACATTCATCTTCACCCATATCTTGCGCAAAGATTATATTTCTAAAACATAAAGACTAATAGAAAAATTATTAATCCAGACGAAAGACTCCTTTACCATGAGAAATCACTTTCAGTGAGGATGAAAAAATATGGCAGTGTCACACATACTATGACACAGTATGGACAACGTTGGATCTCTTCATTGGCATGGATAACGTTCGATCTCATCATTGGCAGCGCAGCGGACATGAGGTGTTCTGGGTTTCTCCAGCAATAAGGGTCTCTCCAAAAAGAAACCATTTGTAACAGTTCAAATCTCATCAAAGAGAGAACACCCAACTTGATGTTCAATTTGCCAAAGTGATTGACACAAAAATCGTCGACTCCATTTTTCTCTCCCAGTACATTGTCTCTTCATCATCTGGACTCTCAGCAGATGCGAGTCTTCCAGTTGCACCAGGAGACCCATCGATCTGTTGCTTCTTGCGCTCAGCATGGATGCATCTGCTGAGAGCTTCAGCGCTTAGCTCTTGACATCTATTTTCCAGAGCCTCCACACAACCGTGAACAGAGCCTAGTACATGCACAATGAGGAAAAGGTAGGGCATTGCACGATGTTTCATTCATTCTCCCACCAAGTTGAGACAAAATGATATTGGCACCCGACCTTGTTCCATCATCGACCATCGATACATCGACGCCCAGATTAAAAAAAAACATCCGCCTGTGTGAATGGGCAAACCCCCCTCGTGTTCGCAGACCACCACAGTATTGGATCCTCGAAGGCCGAGAAGACTACAATGAAGGTCAGGTTTTTGGTGAGCACCATGGCACCGTAAGAGCTCAGTGCTCAAATGATCTTGCTTGAGTTATTAATCACTCGATACCCTGCCCATTTGCCCCGATTTGTAGTGCCTGAACCAGGGCCTCAATGCATATATTCCCCATAGTAGAGGGTGTTGAGGGCGAATGATCCATTCCATTCAAACCAACCAGCGAGTTGAATCAAGTCGCCAAGAAAACACTGCATGAAGACAGTGTGAGAGTACTCTTTCCATGGCCTCCCAAGGTATGCCTCGAACGAGCTTTTCACTGGAACCAGGTTCGGGGCCGCGGTCACATTACAATTTTGAATGGAAATTCCAGTGTTCTCATTGGGGTCCTCCCTTCCCTAAGCAGTGTAAAGAATCTTATGTTTCTCCAGGGGTCTCCGCGCCAGGAGATTGCAATCCTGAAAAACGACAGAACCCTCTGAGGAATAATAAACCAACACCGCAGATTCGTATGTAGAATGTTGGCTCTACACTCAGATCGTTTTGGCTTTGATCTATGGATCAAGTTCTTTAGCTAAAATGCAGGCAGTCTCTCCCAACAACAATCATTCATTCAACAAACTAAAGTAAAACACACACTACAAAAATACTCCCCATTATTTCCCTCAGCCCAGGACAAGCCAACCCTAGGAGGGGCCAGGCCCTCACAGGCTCTGATACCATGTTAAAAAACCTATAGTGCAAACTATCTTACCATTCATTAATCAAATATGATATTACATATATACAGAGGTATTGTCTCAAGATAGGAAAACTATCTTGGACACACAATCTGTTGGTTGAGAGAATATCTCAACCACACACAAATCTAGGAACATACTCCTCCACACAGAAATAATCACAACTAAGACAAGTAGGAATTACATATTCCAACAAACACTTTCTGTGAGTTCTTGGTTGTCTAGGTGAATCTTGAAGATCATTTTTTATGAGAATATGGAACACCAAAGCAAGAAAGCAAAGCAGGTCACGGATGAAGGAAATAACAACCAGAAGCAACGCAGGCCACAGATGAAGGAAATAACAACCAGAAGAAACTAGATCATTGAAGTTATTTTTGGAAATTCGAGTGTCCTGAGATCTCGTACATGGTAAAAAATGATTTGTAGAAGAACACCTTTGATCAAAATACTGTCAAAATTTTAATAATATAATTTTTTTGTAATAATCAATTTATAATGTATAGAGAGTTTTGTGACTATAGCAAAATAAATTGACGTTACTTATACTAACATTAAATTTATAACTTTATTAAAATTTCAAAATTTTAAGCAATATTTTTAAGGTAAAGAATTGTAAAATAATATATTTAAATAGTTTATGCTTATTTTTTAATTGAAATTTAGTAAAATTGTATATTGATAGTTGGCAAAATTATAATATTTATTGTTTAAAATGTGTTTTTAAATATATAAATAAATTTAGCACTTTAAATTTTTTTAACTTTTTAGATTCTATAATTCCAAATTACAAAACTCAAATTTGTTAATACAACAATTAATACAAAGGTTTTACAAAAATATTATGGGTAAGGATTTGAACTCACCCAACCATTTATGTCACTAGTCATTTTAATATTTATCAAGCATAACTCATAGTATTAAAAGTAGAGATTTAAACCTTGGTGAAAATGATATGAATCATTGGAGTAAACTACCTTAAATATCCCCATTGATAATAATTAAAGTTAATAATATGTCTATTTAAACCATTCTTTTATTTTTTAAAATAATTGTATATACAATAACTTGAATAAAAACAATCAAACCAAGTCAATATAAAATTAACTTCCATATCATTTGGAGAATGCTTAATTTAGAACCAAAAATAATAAAATCATTTATGATATAAATTAAAATCAATATTATATTATAACACTTGTAGACTTGCACTACCAAATTTATAAACAATAGTACATACCACATACAGAAAACTTGGGCGGCCCACCCGCTTGACCGTAGGTTCAACGACCGTCGCCAGAGCCCAGTCACCACTCTGGACGCCCACCTGGCATTCAGTGCAGGATCGAAATTTCAAAAGGGCTTTCAAGCTAGAGAACTCATAAGCATAGTTTGGATTAGTTTAATTTATTTATTATTATAATTTATTTAATAAAATAATGTGTTTTTAGTTTATGTGTTTAAGTGATAAATATATTAAAAAATAATAAAATTATTTTAAAGTTACATTATAATTAATATTATAATATTCGTGGAGTTATAGTACCATTAATGCTAATTATAATATTCATGGAATTATAGTACCATTAATGCAATCGAGAGAATATTTTAATCTAATAAAAATATTTAAATTTAAAAAAAATATATATATATATATATATTAAATTTGAAAACACACAGGCACATAGATATAATTATATTTTTTAAACTTTTATCTTTTTTAAACTTTTATCAAGGATGTGACGTGTGTGGCCCACTAACTGTACGACGTGGTGACATGCAACTGAAGACAGTGGCGAACCCATACCTATTCTCATCAATTGAAATATTGTACATAAAAATCGTTGAAATAATTTTATTTAACAAACTTTTCCATTTTGAGGTAAAACAATGAAAATGACTAGACGGCATTGAACATGTTACATATCTCCTTATGAAGACACGAATTCAATGTAGCACAAATTATTGTTACACATTTATCAATGCACACGAAGCACTCAAATATCTTTATTTGGCAACAAAATTAGTAAATATAAATTTACTTAAGTTGACACTTGTAATGTTTAAATTTAAAAGCATTCAAATCTAACAATCTATACAATACGATATGTATTATTTTGTGAGGCTAGACTCTTCTTGTAACTCAAATGGGTTTCCAACTCTTCTGTGATGTGTAAGATGACGCTGGAGTGCAAACGCTCCCATGGCCACCTTGTGTGTTAGGGTATATGGTCTAATTAAATACTTTTAATGGGTCGTACAAGAGGGGAAAAGGATAATCATAATTAACTCTCCACGGTCGCGGGATCGATCTCTATCACTTTGATCTCTAACTGCATTAATCCCACTAATTCCTCCCACTACTATGTATTTTGGGCTCCCATAGCAAGGTACGATTCATGAGATAAAACTTTGGAAGCATCCGGGTTGGATGAAAGTTAAACTCTTTTTGTGGCTGGTTTTTCAAAGGAAAATCCTGACTTGGGATAATATTAAGAAAAGGGGATTCCTAGGGCCTTCTAGATGTCAGCTCTGTGAAGCCCAAGAGGAAACCATTGAGCATATTCTCAACCATTGCTCTTTCACCTCCGGATTATGGGATTCTTTTACAGTTATCTTCCAACAATCTGACAAAGATATGGGAAGCCTTTTCAACACTCTCGCCAAATGGAGAAAGAACTTTTCGGATAATCAAGTTCTTGGTTCTGCTGAGCTCTTACTCCAGGTTCCATTATTTGGAATGTTTGGAAAGAAAGGAACAACAGGATATTCAAGAATGTTAAGAACTCTTCCCAGAACATCTTTGATAGAATTCTAAAACAAATTAAGGAAACGGTTAGTATCACCATCAGAAATCTTCCCTCGAACCCCCCTTCGGCCACACACTGGAGAGTTCTCTGCAGGCTTGATCTGCAGGGACTGGTTCCTCAGGGCGCTATCAGGAATGGGTCAATGGGGAACCCAGAACTTGACTTTTGGCACCCTCCCCCTAGGGGCTTTCTCAAATTCAACATCGATGGGGCCTCCAAAGGTAATCCGGGCAAGGCTGGCCATGGAGGGGTGTTAAGAGACGACAAGGGAGATATTATTTTTATCTTTTATGGCAACTTAGGAAAAACCACCAACAACATGGCAGAGTTAATGGCCATGGAGCAAAGTCTTGAGTTCCTGGTTCAGGAAAATCAGCAAAACACAATCATTGAAGCGGACTCTGAAATCATCATCAACTCTGTCAGAAGAATAAGCTGGGGAACAAGACCGGAAAAAGTCTCTTCAAATTGGAGGCTTATTCATGTCTTCCAAAGGATTCATAATCATCTTCAAAGCCTGAGAACAGTCAGATTTTCACATGTGAGAAGAAAGGCCAATAAGCTAGCGGATTTGCTAGCTAATCAAGGAGTTGTCTACACAGATAATAGGGCAGTGATGAATTGGCGCGATTCCCCTAACAACAGACTAAAAACGATCTGTCAAAACCAAGCTATTGAAGACAATACAACGTTCCTTAAGAGAGTAATGGAGACGGGTATGGTCAACCAGCAGGGGCCGGCTCAAAGGCATGCTCACAATGGGGTTTTTGATTCTGGTTCGGATAAGATAACCGGGGTCTCCTGGTTTGAGGGATGCACGGAAATTTACAGGTGTTTTGACAAGGATAAAGGGGCTTCAAGGGAAGCCGAAAGGCAGGAGCTGTATGATTAGTGCTTCAGGTCTGGAAGGGTCTTCGTTGTGTATGTCAGGG
Organism: Pinus tabuliformis; assembly: GCA_031772625.1. Taxonomy (NCBI): domain Eukaryota; kingdom Viridiplantae; phylum Streptophyta; class Pinopsida; order Pinales; family Pinaceae; genus Pinus; species Pinus tabuliformis. The sequence goes on from CM062812.1 coordinate 822,137,389, forward strand.
AGTAGATGATTCTTGTTGACCGTGAAACCAGTGTTTCCTTTTCCCGCTCTCTCTTTCCGCAGCTTGGGTGGTTTTCCATTGATCGTTTTGGCTTTGATCTATGGATCAAGTTCTTTAGCTAAAATGCAGGCAGTCTCTCCCAACAACAATCATTCATTCAACAAACTAAAGTAAAACACACACTACAAAAAAACTCCCCATTATTTCCCTCAGCCCAGGACAAGCCAACCCTAGGAGGGGCCAGGCCCTCACAGGCTCTGATACCATGTTAAAAAACCTATAGTGCAAACTATCTTACCATTCATTAATCAAATATGATATTACATATATACAGAGGTATTGTCTCAAGATAGGAAAACTATCTTGGACACACAATCTGTTGGTTGAGAGAATATCTCAACCACACACAAATCTAGGAACATACTCCTCCACACAGAAATAATCACAACTAAGACAAGTAGGAATTACATATTCCAACAAACACTTTCTGTGAGTTCTTGGTTGTCTAGGTGAATCTTGAAGATCATTTTTTATGAGAATATGGAACACCAAAGCAAGAAAGCAAAGCAGGTCACGGATGAAGGAAATAACAACCAGAAGCAACGCAGGCCACAGATGAAGGAAATAACAACCAGAAGAAACTAGATCATTGAAGTTATTTTTGGAAATTCGAGTGTCCTGAGATCTCGTACATGGTAAAAAATGATTTGTAGAAGAACACCTTTGATCAAAATACTGTCAAAATTTTAATAATATAATTTTTTTGTAATAATCAATTTATAATGTATAGAGAGTTTTTTGACTATAGCAAAATAAATTGACTTTACTTATACTAACATTAAATTTATAATTAAAATTTCAAAATTTTAAGCAATATTTTTTAGGTAAAGAATTGTAAAATGATATATTTAAATGGTTTATGCTTATTTTTTTAATTGAAATTTAGTAAAATTGCATATTAATAGTTGGTAAAATTATAATATTTATGGTTTAAAATGTGTTTTTAAATATATAAATAAATTTAGCATTTTAAATTTTTTTAGCTTTTTCCATTGTATAATTCCAGATTACAAAACTCAAATTTATTAAGACAACAATTAATACAAAAGTTTTACAAAAATATTATGAGTAAAGATTTGAACTCACCCAACCATTTATGTCACTAATCATTGTAATATTTATCAAGATATTATAACTCATAATATTAAAAGTAGAGATTTGAACCTTGATGAAAATGATAAGAATCATTGGAGTAAACTACCTTAAATATCGCCATTGACAATAATTAAAGTTAATAATATGTCTATTTAAACCATTGTTTTATTTTTTTAAATAATTGTATATACATTAACTTAAATAAAAACAATCAAACCAAGTCAATATAAAATTAACTTAACCCATATCATTTGGAGAATGCTTAATTTAGAACCAAAAATAATAAAATCATTTATAATATAAATTAAAATCAATATTATATTATAACACTCCTGGACTTGCACTACCAAATTTATAAACAATAGTACATACCACATACAGAAAACTTGGGCGGCCCACCCGCTTGACCGTAGGTCAACGACCGTCCCCAGAGCCCAGTCACCACTCTGGACGCCCACCTGGCATTCAGTGCAGGATCGAAATTTCAAAAGGGCTTTCAAGCTAGAGAACTCATAAGTATAGTTTGGATTATTTTAATTTAAAATTTATTTAATTTATTTATTATTATAATTTATTTAATAAAATAATGTGTTTTTAGTTTATGTGTTTAAGTGATAAATATATTAAAAAAAATTAAAATTATTTTAAGTTACATTATAATTAATATTATAATATTCGTGGAGTTGTAGTACCATTAATGCAATTGAGAGAATATTTTAATCTAATAAAAATATTTAAATTAAAAAAAAAAATATATATATATATATATATTAAATTTGAGTCACACCAAATTTTAAAACACACAGGCACATATATATATAGTTATAATTATATTTTTTTAACTTTTATCACGGATCCGGATGTGACTTGTGTGGCCCACTAACTGTACGACGTGGTGACATGCAGCTGAAGACAGTGAGGAACCCATACCTACTCTCATCAATTATTGAAATATTGTACATAAAAATCGTTGAAATAAAAATGAGTAGACGGCATTCAACATGAGGTAAAACAATGAAAATGAGTAGACGGCATTCAACATGTTATATATCTCCTCCATAAGGTGCTGACGACGTGATCCGAAATGTAGCACAAATTATTGTACACATTTATCAATGCACACGAAGCACTCAGATATCTTTATTTGGCCACAAAATTAGTAAATATAAATTTACTTAAGTTGACACTTGTAATGTTTAAATTTAAAAGCATTCAAATCTAACTCAAATGGGTTTCCAACTCTTCTGTGATGTGTAAGATGAGGTTTGAGTGCAAACGCTCCCATGGCTACCTTGTGTGTTAGCAAGGGTATATGGTCTAATTAAATACTTGTAATGGGTCTTGCATTCCCATGGTTACATTGTGTGTTAGCAAGGGTATATGGTCTAATTAACTAGTTGCAATGGGTCTCCCAAGAGGGGATATGGATAGTCATAATTAACTTTAAAATAGCAATGGTAATGTTGCTAGAATTTAAACCATATTTACTTAAAATATATATAAATATATATATATAAACTTTAAAATAAAACACAAGTTATGAATGATAACATAATTTATTTGGACATAGGTATTTTAGAAAATTTATATCAATATATATTGATTATATAAAATTTGTATTTCACTAATTTATTTGTACATAATTATTTTGAAAAAATTATATCCATATATAATTATATTTAATTGTTCAACAATCTCCTTTGAGTTAGAAAGTTCCAAGAGGTTTTAAAGATCTTTTCATAATGATATTAATAGTTTGATTTAGTAATTATGGCATAGTGATATAGGCCAATTAGAATAATGTAACACCCCTAAGCACGGGACAATGGCATTACTTTTACTGACATTATTTTCATTTTTTACTTTGATCATAATCTATGAAATAATTTGGGAATTTAAATTAAAAACATTTAAAAGAGGAATATAGCAAAATAATAATGATATTTTTTTTTGTTAGTATTATGTTAAATTCTACTTAGTTAAGGAATGCTTAGAAAGACTTGAAAAGAGGATCCTGGCTTCCATGTAGTTAAAGAAAAATAGTTACCCATTCTTGAGGGGAATGAAAAATAAATAAATTCTCTCAGAGGGGGAGAGAGATTATGACAGGGTGTGTTATGGTAGGGCGTTGTCTGAGAGTGCAAAAACTGAGAAGGGGCTTCTAGATCTGGTAGTAGCCAGTGGAAATCCTAAGAAAAGGTCATTATGGACTGGATAGGAGTCTCGAGGTCTTGTAATGGTTTCATATGGACTGGATAGGAGTCTCGGGGTCCTGTAATGGTTTCATCCTTAACTATTCTAGAAGTCAGGAGGCTCGGGGGAGGCCTGGACGTGATTTCCAGACTCACAGGTTTGGTGGTTAGCAAGTTAATTTCCTGATCAAATTCCTTAGTAGACTAGATTAAACGGATAAGTATTAATTTTCTTGAATAAACTGGTTTTTTGTTTGTGGATAACTGAAATAGGAGGGTAAAACTAAAGAATACATAAGATGGTTAGTATGTTGATCTAGTATAAGAATAAATGGAAAATGTGTGATGAATGGAATGAAAGATAGAGATCTATATTCGATAAGTAATCGATGGGATTTCTGTGAATAAAAGAGGGTTTATTCTGAATTGGGTTTTATGTGAATAAAAGAGGGTTTATTTTGAATTAGGTTTTATGTGAGTTAAAGAGGGTTTTATTTTGAATTTATGGAATACAATGAGGAATAATGCATTGTAAAAGGAAATATATCTATATATTGTAATAATTATAGCCACAATGTGAAATGTACAAACTTTTTCTAAGCACATTAGACATAAATCCGGAAACCAGGAACTCACATAACTGTGATTGATAATTATAACCAGTAGAGTAATTTCTATCAAAGAACTGTAAAGGGTTTCATATGTTTAGTAAATCCTCTTGTAAATGAAAAGCATACATGCCAAAGAAAAGGTTTTCTCTGCAAAATTAGCTTTACAAATCATTGATGAGTCCGGTTAGTTCTAAGTAACTAGGGATGGTTAATCCCCATAACAGTTTGCATTATAATTAAAAGGAGCATCACCAGCACCACATGGGCCAAGAGGAAACTTCGCCGGAGTGAGGCTACCACCTTGTCGGGTGAGTAAAATCTCGTTTAATAATATAAAGAACCCTTAAGTTACTTCTCAGAAATAAAACGCTATCAAAACTCAGAAATAATTTTAACAAGAACGAAAACCACAATTATATATGTGAACAATGCCACAAGTATGAAACAATTACATGGCAAGAACTATATATGTAAATATGAATCCTGTAGTCAAACCACAATGATAGCAACAACAAATGTTCATGATATTTAGAACCGAGAAAATGCAAAAAACTATTGAGTAAGACATCGTAGTTATAACAGAATTAAACTTTAATAAACCTAGTTCAAAAAAGGGTATGTTAAGCTCTCAACAAAAATAACCCTAAATAATTACAATCAAACCCTAACTTTGAATCTAAATATGGCTGCAAGTGCCGGTTAAATTATTTCCCTCTGAACAGAAGAAAAGAAACAACTTCTTCCTTAAAGTCGTAAAGGAGGAACAACTACTAGTGTAACCTAAAATGATACCGGGATTGAAGCCAGACCGGGGGACAGAATGGTGACCTTCAAACAAGAAACAGAAAGCAGAGGTGTTAACCCGGTAAGTAATAAAAAACCTCAGAGGAGCAGAGCAATAACCCTTACAGCTAACAAAACAAACCACATACCGCTGGGAGAAATTTTGGCGTTGGATATGACTAAACGTTGAAGTGAATCCACCTTTGAGAGTGGAAACCTGCATCCACCAACTAGTAGGAATGACTCTTATAGCAAATAAAAACTAATAACCGTATTAATAACCTAAATACACTGTGTTGTATTAAGAGAGGCTTACCTGAATACCTCTGTTCGGTGTTTTCTCAACGATGCTGAGTAAAAAACATGAAATTCTCTGAGGAAGTTGTAGAGCTCTCCCGGAGACGGTGTAGGAGAAAATGCAAGACCAATTGCTCGCACTGGGGGATGTCGTTACCCTAACTTCCATTTATGGAAGGAAGGCCATAGGATTAATAACCTCAAGATCCATGGTGGAGAAGAGACAATGTATCATAACCTCTCCAGACGGTAGCAAACCCTGTCCCTAGGACAGATGTGGGTCAACCATCGAGAAGGTTCGGAATATACATCGCCAACCATGCTAATGTTTAAAGAACCTGTATTATATCCCAAATTGTATTTACATGTAACCCAACGGGTTACTGGAAAACAATGGTCGCCAGGTGAAATAGATTAGGTGGAATATTAAAGATTAACCGTATCAACTATAGTTCCCAAACTTGTTAATAATGATAAATCACATTACATTAGTTCCATATGGCATTGAATTTTAAGTTAAGTATAAAGTCTTGGATTTTATCGGATATAAATTTCATAAGGCTATGGTATCAAACCTTTACCATAAGACTATGGCATCAAATGTTTTATAATGGTGAATGGTATGTACTAGCCAAGTAATTGATTACAAATAATTTTTATTTTTTTTATTGTATGGTAAGTTTGTATTGTATTGACATGTTACAAGTGGTATCAAAGCCTGGTTAAAGCATTGTGGTTGTGTTGGGCAACTAATTGACAATTCGTGTGTTGTGATCATAGTGTTAAAAATAACAACAAGAAATGATAAAAATAGAATCCAAAATATTCCAATTTTAATTTGTCCTTGAATTAAAATTGAGAATTAAAATTCGAATTTAGTCTCACCAGCTGCTTGAAAATAAATAATTAATTCATTATGGATTAATTATTTGGAGAAATTCAAGTTAGAAGTCTTTGTGAAGTCATGCAACAATTATCCCTTTATTTAAGGAGATTATCCCTTAATTAAGGAGATAAGATTGAGTTATATTTGAGTTGTAATTAGTTAGGTCAGTTTACTAAGTTAAGTCTAGTTAAATTAGTTCCAAACTGTTTGAGGAACTAATTGTGAGTTCAGTCAGTTAATGCATGCATGCATCCAACTAGTGTACTCTAGATAACTGAAGATTATCTCATCATTAACTCATGCATGTCTATTCTAAGAAAGACCCAGTTTAGATTAAACACAGGGATAGTGTACTATCAGTTGCATGTTTTCTCCTATAAAGGAAACTCATGCATGCAGAAGGAACAAGGTTCATTGAGGATTGCGCAATTCTGACAGTGTATTAGAGCACTGTGTGAGAGCAGCGTTACAATGGGTGAAGGTGATCATCCCAGAGGTAACTGCGCAAGGAAATAGGAGGCTTGGAGGGCAAAGCAGAAGGCTTGTGAGAAGCTTTGTTTGCCTGTGAGCATCCAGGAGGATTGTACTGAGAGCTGGCTAGCTATGAGAGCTAAAGCTTTGTGTAATTATGAGATATTTCCACCTTGTATGATAATACAGATAGTGGGTTTTTTAGCTGAGGCTTTCCCCTGAGTATTCTTCTGTGTTTCATGTGCATTGATTATGCTTCTGGTTATATGTGTTCTGCTTGATCTTGCTCAAATCTATTAAGCTTCCGCAAGTTTGATTGTAGAAGTAGATTAAAGTATTTTGCTTTAGTTATATTGCATTATCAGGTTAATCTACAGTGAGAATTTCTACATGGTATCAGAGAAAAGGTTATCGGAGCTGTGAACAATATACTGAGAAGAGAATTCGAAGTTTGAAGTTTGGGGTTGCAAGTGCAAATCGAATTCATCTCATACTTCAAGGTTGGTCAATGGCATTCTATGGCTTGAGACTCAAGTATGTCTTAGAAGGTAGCTCGAATTACATAGCATGGAAAGATCGCATGGAGGTTGTATTAGAAGACAATGACTTGAAGGATTTCATTGATCAAGAAATCCAAAAGCCAACTTCAACTAATGCACAAGAGTTGGCTGAGTGGAAGAAGTGTGTGGCGAGGGCGAGACGGATCATCCTTGAGGGAGTTCGAGACCATATTGTCTCGAGTCTCCATGGGAAGGATACTCCATATTCAATGTGGAAGACATTGAAGGACCTCTACCAGAACAATAGCGACCAGAGGAAATTGGCACTCAAGGATAAGCTTCGAAGAATCAAGATGGAGAACTGCGATACTATTTCCACATATCTGAACAAGCTCACCACTTGCAGAGATGAGCTTAGCAGTGTGGGAATAACTACTGCTGATGATGATATGGTGAGCCTTGCTCTCCTTGGCCTTCCAAAGAGTTGGAATAGCTACTAGGACTCTGTGAATGGAAGGGAGAAACTGCTGGATTGGGAACAACTGTGGTCGGATCTCATGCACGAGGAGATCAGGAGCAGCACACGAGATGGTTCTTCATCCAAGGATGATGAAGAAAATTTGGCCTTAGCAAGTAAGTCAAGGAAATGGAAGGAGAAGGATTCTCATTCCAAATCGAATTCTTCTCATGGAGGGAAGAAGGTTGAAAAGTCTAAAGTGAGATGCTTTAATTGTCATGAGATGGGTCATTATGCGACTAATTGCCCATCGAAGAAGTCCAAGAAGGGATGCTCAGAAGGATCTAAAGGTGAGGCATTGGCCTCTCAATTCGAAATGGACTTCACTCTCAACCTATGCATGGTGTCATCGATGATGGGTTGTGGTTGGTATCTTGACAGTGGAGCCTCATTCCACATGACCGACGATAAAAGTTTATTCAGTACCTTGGAGGAGAAAGACCTCAAGATGCACATAGAGATGGGTGGTGATGAAAGTTTTAGTGTTTCAGGAGTGGGCATTGTTGCTTTTCAGAGGGAGCATGGAGCTTCTATCACCTTGACAGATGTGAAGTATGTGCCTGGACTAAAGAAGAACTTGGTATCGGTCGCGATGTTGGAGGAAAAAGGCTACGATGTTGTTTTTAGTAAGGGAAAGGTTTTCCTTAGACACATCACCACGAGACAGGTGAAGCAGATCAGTTCACAAGTCAAGAACCTGTATGCTCTTGAGGTTCAAGATACATGAAAAGCCTTAAGGAGCAAGGAAAGTGTTAGAGACTTGGTGGTTGAGAGGGAGAGTAAATTACCTCTCAACATGCAGTCTTAGAAGAAGTCTCAGACAATTGTGGAGGAACCATAATTGGAGAAGTGAGCAGAGGGATCACATGCTGCCATACCTCCAGGTGTGAGGTGGGGCGATGTGAAGTGATAGTCTGAAGAAGGCTAAAATTGGGTAGGGTCCATTGAGAGGTTTTATCTCATGGATCGTACCTTTCTACGGGAGCCCAAGTACATAGTAGGGGGAGGAATCAGTGGGATTGATGCAGTCAGAGATCAAAGTGACAGAGATCAATCCCGTGGCCATGGAGAGTATGACGAAGAAGCGCTCTCCTGAATCATCTTCAGCTTTAGCTGAGGGGAGCCCCAAGCGGCCATACGCCAACACCCATAACGATAGTGATAGCTTTGAAGAATTCTTTGCTCTGCTGCAACGTATCGAGGCCACCAAGAGGCACTGCGGGGATAACAGGCAAGATCCCGCTGCAAAATGCATAGAGGCGGGGAAGGCCGACGATGCCAAAGTCGTTGCGTCTCCGGTGCTGTAGCGGATTTCATTCGAGTGGGAAGACTTTTTACCCCATGGGAATAGAACCTGCGGGGAAAATACCTCAGAGGAGCAGAGCAAAAATCCATACAGCTAACAGAACAAACCACTTACCACTGGGAGAAAGTTTGACGTTGGATATGACTAAACGTTGAAGTGAATCCACCTTTGAGAGTGGCAACCTGCATCCAACAACTAGTAGGAATGACTCTTATAGCAAATAAAACTAATAACCAGCTTAATAACCTAAATACATTGTGTTGTATTAAGAGAGGCTTACCTAAATACCTCTGTTCAAGGTTTTCTCGATGATTCTGAGGAAAAAACATGAAATTCTCTGAGGAAGTTGTAGAGCTCTCCCGGAGAGGGTGTAGGAGAAAATGCCAAACCAACTGCTCGCACTGGGGGATGTCGTTACCGTAACTTCCATTTATGGAAGGAAGGTCATAGGATCAATAACCTCAAGATCCATGGTGGAGAAGAGACCATGTATCATAACCTCTCCAGACGGTAGCAAACCCTGTCCCTAGGACAGATGTGGGTCAACCATCGAGAAGGTTTGGAATATACATCGCCAACCATGCTAATGTTTAAAGAACTTAGATTATATCCCAAATTATATTTACATATAACCCAACCAGTTACTGGATAACAATGGTCACCAGGTGAAATATATTAGGTGGAATATTAAATATTAATTGTATCGACTATAGTTCCCAAACTTGTTAATAATGATAAATCACATTACGTCTATTCCATATGGCATTGAATTTTGTGTTAAGTCTAAAGTCTTGGATTTTATCGGATATAAAATTCATAAGACTATGGTATCAAACCTTTACCATAAGACTATGGCATCAAATGTTTTATAATGGTGAATGGTATGTACTAGCTAAGTAATTGGTAAAAAATAACTGATTACAAATAATTTTTATTTTTTTTATCCTATGCCAAGTTTTTATTGTATTGACATGTTACAAGTGGTATCAAAGCCTGGTTAAAACATTGTGGTCATGTTGGGCAACTAGTTGACAATTCATGTGTTGTGATCACAAAGTAGAGCAAGGAATAATAATCTATCAAGTGGACCATGATGCATAGGTGAGCAGGAAGTACATGGCCCATTCAACATCAGTGGAACCCAACCATGCATCTGGTGTAGGTACTAACCCAGAAGTATGAGTGTAGTTAGAAGGGAACCATCAAAATCCCATTGCCATGTTTATGGAAACAGTCCAACAGCTGAAAACTGAAATGGCCGGATTAGAGTGGGCAATGAGATACTAATGCGAGATCAATAGAGAATATTGAAGAGTATATCAGATCGTCAGAATCATAGAACTATTATACCCAGTTCTAGTAATGAAGAGTGGAATGAGAAGCATAGGCAGGGAGACGAAAATGCGCTAGAAGGCAGTCATACTCAACATTCGAAACAACATAAGGGTGGAAATGAAGAAGGATCTGACAATGTGTCAGACCATTAGAAAAATAAGAAACAAAAAATTGAGTTAAAAGGAGAGTTTCGGAAGATAAAACCTCCAATTTTTTATGGAGAAATGGAGGAAGTTGTTGAAGCCTGGCTAATTAACATTAATAAATATTTTCAGATCTATGAGTATGATGACAATCTCAAAGCAATATTGGTGATTTACCAACTGCAAGGTAAGGCCACGCAATGATGGGAAGAGGTTAAGGCCAAACACGCAGTTGATGATAAAAAGGTGAATTGGGGAGATTCTCATAAATATTTTAAGGAAAAGTATTTAACTGAGCGATTTTATGATGATAAGGCAAAGGAGTTTCACGATCTACAACTGGGACAACTTTCTATGGATGAGTTTGGGGCCAAATTTATGTCCTTGTTGCGATAGGCCAAGGTGAAGTGATTCATGAGTAGCCTACCTATTTTTATGAAGGAGTGCTTGGAATTCGATAATCACAAAACCATGGACGAGGCTATTAGGAAGGCACGAATCTATTACCAACAGATGAAGCAGAAGGGGGAAAGTGGTAAGTCTTGGCTTAACAAAAAGACATCCAAGAACTTTCAGAACCTGAAAGGCACAAAAGGAGGAAATACCATAAATGTATACAAGAATCCATTAAACAAAGCTTTTGGAAGAGGGAAGCAAAAATTTAAACCCCAGAATGAATCAAAACAGATGGAGGTCTTTAGTAAGCCTGAATCCAGTCAATTACAAAAACCCCCATTGCAGTGTTGGGGTTGTGGAGAGCCACATTATTACAAAAATTTCCCTCATCGTACTAGAACGAAATGAGTTGCTACCATTCAGGAGGCTTCACGAAACATACGTAGGATTAACGCCAGCTTGGATGGTGTTGAAGCCTCGAAAATTGTTGCTTACAACATGGGGGAAAACCACCTGGTCTGGACCTTGGTTGGCAGTTCCTTTTTTGTTTGGTGTAGTGGCTCCGATTGGGGATAATGGGACCAGTTTCCCAATCTAATTTATGATAGTGATGGGGTGATATGTGATATTTTGGAGTAATGTTTAAGCTAAAAGTAATCTAATCTAAACTAATAATCACATGTATATATCCTAATTTAAACACTATCTAGCTATGACTATACCCGGGAATAAATTTGAAGTATGCGATCTACAATAATGTCTTAAAGCAATTGGTAATAAAGATCATTCAACTGCAATAAGAAATGAAATCATTTTAACAATAATCGTTTCGGATAAATAGTTAGCCGAAACGATTGTGAAAGATATATCGCATAAGAAATTATTCATGTATTCAGCATAAAATTTAAGGCCATCACCATACAAAAGTGCAATAATGCTAACCAAGATTCAAACTTTCATACATAAACAACTTGAAGAGAAGTTATTGCTTAATACATAAGTAAAACAGAATTACGAGATAAAAGTACCATTTGTAATAAGTTCTTCTCATGTGTTTCAGCAATATTGATCTACTTCCAATCAATCCAACACCATCTAAGAGTACAAAAGTGAAATTTCAGTAGACTATGCCAGATAAGATGAAAATAAATCTTGTTCCATTCATTTCACCAGAACTTCCTCAAAGGGACAAAAGTGCATGTTTTGAAGATTGTTTTCTGATAAAATTTATGGACCCCTCTCTAAATGCATGAGAGGGGTTTAAATACTAAACTATAAAACTAAAAATAGATTATTACAAAAATAGTTGAGGAGGTTTAAACGACCTTCCTCAAATTATGCAAAATAAAACAAAAATAGAAATGAACATGGTGACTAACTCCTTTGTGTTTGATCTTTGAGATTGCAGATGTCCGTCATGAGCTTGAGCTGTGTCGGTCAACCGATTTTAGATTTCAACTGCCCAGTGAACATGATGTCGGTCAGTGTTGGCACCATTTTCTCTGTGGAAGTGGTTAGGCATCGCAGGGTCATCCACTGGCTGTGAGGTTTCACTAAATGTCGCCAGTATGCTTCCCAGTTTAACCTGGTCGTTTGCCTAATTGCTTCTCCTTTTTCCTCTGTTGCCTGCCTCCACTGTTGTTCGAGTTGTTTGACATTTGGAAGAAAACTTGGAATGGACTCTGCCACCAGGTTGGCGCTATGTAAATTTTCATTGATGTTCTCGATAACACTATTTGTTGCTATTGTTGCGTCTGTTGTTGCCTTTTCTGCCTGTCTAAGCCGAGAATCCCAGTCTGCAAATAAAATTTCCTTGTGTGATTCCTCCAATTTAGGAAAGTCGATCTTTCTCCCATATTCTGAATTCTTCCAAGTAATGAAGTCGGAAACTCTTTTCAAGATTTCATCATATTCGAGTCTCATCTCAATGACTTGACTCATCAATTTGTCACTTGTCTCGCAATAGGAATTCCATTGCGAGATCTTCTGGCATAATAGTTCCTTTTGGTGCATCAATTGGGAGTTAAGGCCAAGCGCTTTAGTAATAAACTGATCAATTTTTGGATCATCTTTATGAAAATCAATTATTCCTTGTATCTGCGCTTGCTTTTCTGCTAAGTTGGCTTGATGTTTTATTTGCATCTGCTCGAATTCTTGTTGGAGCTTAGCTAACTGCGATTTTGCTTGCTGGTTAGATTTTTCTTGTTGTAACTGTTGTTCTAACAACAAAATTTTATTTTCCCTTTCCTTGAGCAACACTTGCACCTCTGTTGCATAGGCTCTTGCAAACTGTGACAGTCTAGTAAGGTTCTTGGATGGGTCAATGGATGAGTCTTTCCAGACAATATCCATCGGTTCATTATCGGGAGTAGTAGCATTTGTAGCATCCAACTTCCTCTTCTTCCTTTGTCTTTTAACAACGGCTTTGTGGGCAGGGCTATAGAATACATCTAAAGGAGGAATCTCCTCAATCCTCAAAATAATTTTAGAGGTAGGAGTGACAGGAATGTGCTCTACCTCTTGAGTATTTACAGTTTTCTCTACTGCAATTTCTTGAGTTGTTTTGTGTTGTGGAGTTTGTAGCTCTGGAATTTGTTCCTTTGTATGGAGCTTTCTATTAAAGTGCTCCCATTCTTCGTCTAAATCAATCACTAGGGGTTTTATTGGTTGGGTGGAGGTGGAATGAATTTCAACCTGTTTTTTAGCTGAAGTTTTCTCAGCTGTCTTTTCTGTAGATTGGGTTGTATCTTTTTCTGACTCCTTACTTTTGCTTCTCCCATTCTGTGATTGTTGTTCTGAGTGCTCTGACTCCCTGGTAGACTTTTCTTGGGATTCTGCTTCAGAATCAACTTTAGAATTTTCTTTGGAACTCCCTTCCAGACTTACGCTGGGAGTTGGCTCCCTTATTGGTTCAATCTGCAATTGGTCCAATGGGACCTTTAATAGTCTCCTTTCTTTGTATTCATGAAAGGCCTCGAGATCTCTTGGGTCAAAAAGTAGTGATGCCATGTGCTTCACATCTGTGAATGTCTCTTTTTGTAAAAAGATGTCATCAAATGCATCTTTCTCATGACTAAATACCTTCACTTTTACCATGGTAGTAAAGTCTTTGGCAGTGCCAAATGGGTCATACTGCCTTCCTAGGAATTTAGGTAATTGTAGAGATAACATGATCTCTACTTCTTTAAATGCATGCCCCACATCGTGTAGTGACAATGCTCTATACTGCAAAGGGAATGTAGGCCATATGGCCTTTTTTGCTTCCTTTAATCCTTTGCTCAGCCCACCCTCACTAGTTGTTTAATAGGCTATCTCTCTGGCCATCAATTTGTCTAGAACATAGTATGGGAGGACATGCGGCAAGGTAATGCTGCAAAATACCCTGATATATGTGAATGTTTCCTCTCCAAACCATCTAGCCACTGGGGGGATATCTACCTCGGCTTTCTTGGAAAACCTAGGAGCATCTCGGTTGTAAATATGTTTATGGATAGGTAGCATAACTCCATGACAAATTTTGTAAAAATGTGGGTGAAACTGAGATTCCCACATGTCTTTATGGTATATATGAATGGGAAGTGGATATTTGACAGTCCACTTCCATCCCATGACAGGAAATTTTGAACCAAAACAGATTGCATCCATCACATATGCACTCATAAAAAATGGAGGGTAAACCCTCGAAGGGACACTTCTTTTCCTCCTATACTCCATTATCGTTCTTGCTAAATTATCAGACAAAATTTGGGCCCAATTCATTATAGTTGTGTTTACGGCTGCATCTATCAATGGCAGCCATTCTGGGGAAAATTTAGTGCTATCGGGCTTGCCAAATATCCTACATAGCATGGCCACTACAAAACTATGAGGGGGAGAAATAGACGCAGTAGAGTACATACCATTTTTGTCCTTTTTTATTTTTCCCTCATTATTTGACTAGGTCCAGGTGCAATCTATTGGGTCCTCGTTCTCTTTGGAAAACTTCTCAACGAACTATTTGTTGTAGATGACTTGTGGCTTTGGTAGGTGGTACATAAGCCGTAGGTTGTCTAGCGAAAAAGATCCCATAACCTCTTGGCTTCTGGTCCTGAATTCTCTGTCTGAGATATTAGCCTCATAAATAACCCATTTAACCATATCTATATAAGGGATTATCTTTGGGCGCACAGCTATGTGATGCAAAAATGAGCATGCTATCTCAAAAATGGAGGCATCTGAGGAATCACGACCATCAACTGTGATATTTGTTTCCAAAAGTCTTGGTTCCTCTTCTTCTAATATATTATACATGGTTTCCCACGTAGAGGTTCCTCCATCTCTGCTACATGTAGTATCCGAAAATAGAGGAGTCATTTCTGATTTCTCAGATGCGACTACCTTGCCTTTCTTCACCATCGCTCCCAAAGATTTGTTCTATGGATTGTTCCTGAAAGTGGAGAAAAACAACAACTATCGGATATACAAAGATAATAATGAACGTGAAATGGAATAATACAAACAACTTGTAAAGGTGATAAAAAGGAGTTTTATTTGAATGCAAGTAAGAAGATATCATATCACGTTGAATGGCTTTTCACACATAAATGCCATTAACCTTCACTAAATTCCCACTAATGTTTCGTTATCTCTTAGCTTTAATGCTCATAAATGTCTGCATCGTAAGTCGGGAAGAAAGCTTCTAGGGTGGCAAGCCTTTGAATTGCGATAATGTCGATTTTGCGATTTGCGAAGCAATATCGCAGATCACATTATTGCATTATGCCTTTTTCTTCTTTTCTTATCGTCTCTTATGTTTCTGCGAGATGCGAGATGCGCAACTCTTTATTATTTCTAAGACATAGCTCATTTGTTAGGTTTTCTATGTAAAGACCTTTTTACTAAGCAACGGACCTAAACATTTGTTTGTAATGTATCTCAGGAGTGGGTTCGGGTCTTGATCGTATTTCACAATTTCGACCAATGGTAAGTTTGTGGTGCTCTTTTAAATGCTCGAAATGCGATGTAGTAAGGGAAATGATGCGATCACAATTTCGCATTTCACTTGTTTTTAGGTAACTTATTAAGGCGTGCCTTCTATGAATAGCGATATGTAATGTGAGACTTAGTTTTGATGAGAAATACCTAAGGACCTAGTTTATATAAGAAACTTAGTAGTTTCAAAGCGTTTTAGCATGAAGTCCTTCTTTGATTGCTTTTCACTAGATTTGGTGGGTTAGAAAGGCTTTCAATCATGCTTAATCGTGCGATATGCGGGAAAGGCAAGCATTTACTAGTTCTTTTGAAAAGGGGTTTGATTGATATCTTGTTTTATTCCAAAATTAAATAAGAAAAATGCCTAAATGCTAAGTTTATTTTTGGAAGGATTTTTTTAAAGGGTCCCCATTTATTAATGTAATATTGACTACTACTATTAACAAATGGGGGGTTGTTGAATAGCACAACAGATGGTCATCAAGTGGAATACCAGTCCAGTATGATTGAGTTGGAAGGTAAAATATCTAATCATGTTGTATCAATTTTAATATACCGAGGAGATAGTTCAAGCTATGTCAGTCCTAGAATTGTTGAAAAATGTCATTTACAAAACAGTAAGTTTAAAAATTCTTGGCTGGTGCAATTAGCCATTGGGGCGAAAAGAAGAGTAGTGACCAAAGTAGATAAATGCCCCATTCAAATGGCAAGCCATCCCATTGATGTAGGATTAAATGTGTTACCTTTTGGGTCATACGACGTCTTGATAGGGATGGATTAGTTGGAGGACCATTGGTCCTTAGTACATTGCAAAGATAAAACCATCAACTACCTTAACAAGGAGGGTGTTAGACAAGAATTGCAAGGAGTAAAAAGGCCCATGGTCCTGCGACCCATCACTACCTCTCAGTTAGGCAAGTGTATTCGTAAAGGATGTCTGATATATGTGGTCTAGGTGGGATTCACTAACTCCAAAGATAAATCGGTCCCCTTAGAAAACCTACTAGTGATTTAGGATTTCGTGGATGTGTTTCCAGAGGAGATACCAGGATTACCTCCTAAATAGGATATTGATTTCATAATAGAATCAGTCCCTCGAGCTGCACCAGTGTCTCAGACTCCTTACCGAATGAGTATACCTAAATTAACAGAGCTTAAAATGCAATTGTAGGAATTTCTTGATAAAGGTTATATTCACCCAAGTGTGTCCCCTTGGGGAGCACCTGTTTTGTTCGTCAGGAAAAAGGACGGCACCCTGAGATTATGTATTGATATTGGACAACTTAATAAGCTAACTGTTAAAAACAAATATCCTTTGCCAAGGATGGATGACTTGTTTGATCAAGTGAAGGAAGCCACCACGTTCTCGAAGATAGACTTGTGATATAGATGTCATCAAATAAGGGTGAAGGAAGAAGATATTCCCAAACAACTTTTAGAACATGCTATGGTCATTATGAGTTTGTAGTTTTTCCTTTTGGGCTTACCAATGCTCCAACCACTTTCATGAGTCTTATGAACGGTATATTCCACCCATATCTTGATAAGTTTGTCCTAATTTTTATTGATGATATTCTCATATATTCCATAAATTTAGAGGAACACAAGAAACATTTACAAATTGTGTTACAAACATTAAGAGATCATCAGTTATACACCAAATTCAACAAATGTGATTTCTAGAAAGATCGGATACAATACTTAGGCCATGTGATTTCTGCGGAAGGGATATCTGTAGATCTCAAGAAAATTAAAACTATTATGGAATGGTCGGTTCCTGCTAACATTGCGAACATCCGATCCTTTATGGGATTAGAAGGGTATTATCGTCGTTTTATTGAGGGGTTTTCTCAGATAGCTTATCCTATAACAACCCTATAGAAGAAGGGAAAAACCTTCAAATGGACTGATGAATGTCAGCATAGTTTTGAGTCATTAAAACATTTATTAACCACTGCCCTAGTATTAAATATCGCAGATCTAGAAAAGGAGTTTGTGGTATGTATTGATGTTTTTCAAGGAGTGGGTGGTGCGCTAATGCAAGAGGGTAAAGTGGTTTCCTACGATTCAAGGAAATTGAAAGAACATGAGAAAATATATTCTTCTTACGATCTGGAATTAACCACAGTGGTGCATGCTTTAAAAGTATGGAGGCATTATCTGTTGGGCAAGAAATTTATGTTGATGACAGACCATAGTAGCCTAACCAGTTTATTTAAACAATCTCATTTGAATGCACGACAAGCAAGATGGACAACCTTTTTAGGTGAATTTGATTTCGATATTAAACATCTTAAAGGAAAAGAAAATCGGGTGGCAGATGCACTGAGTAGGAAATCACATCACCTCTATGAAATTTCATATAGTCAAGTAGAATTTAATTTCTCAGATCAGATTAGGGAAGTTGCTAATAAAGACCCAGAATACAAGTTTTTATGGCAGCAAGCCAATCAAATAAACAGTTCAAAACAACAAGCTAATTACATGATAAATGAAGACAATTTGTTAACCTTCAGAGGCAGAATATATGTTCCCAATCAGCAAGTTGTTAAATTATTTATTTTGGATGAATTTCATAAGAGACCCTATGTTTCCCACCCGGGGTATCAAAAATTGTTCTCTGCTATTAAGAAAAACTATTTTTGGCCCGGAATGAGAAGGGATATCATAGAATATTTAGCCAAATGCTTGGAGTGTCAGCAAGTTAAAGTTGAACACCAACATCCAATGAGATTGCTTAATCCTTTACCCATCTTGGAATGGAAGTGGGAAGTAATTACATTGGATTTCATCACAGGACTACCTAAAACCTGAAGGCAAAATTATTCAATCATGGTAGTGGTTGATAAATTAAGTAAAGTAGCCCACTTTATTCCTGTTCAATCCACCTATAAAACTAGATAGATTGTAGACATATTTATGTGAGAATTTTTTAGGCTCCATGGGATGCTTAAGGTTATGATTTCTGACCAAAACATAAAATTCACATCTGCTTTTTGGAAAACTCTTTTCACAGGTTTGGGCACTCAAGTTTAGTTTAGCACTGCTTATTGAGTAAATCAGGTATTAGAAGATATGCTACGGATGTATGTAATGCAACAACCCAATAAATGGGAGGAATACCTCCACTTGGTGGAATTTTCATATAATAATAGTTATCACGAATCTCTGAAACTAAGTCCTTTTGAGGTTCTTTACGGAAGAAAATGTAAGACACCCATTAATTAGAATAACCCAGAGGACAAGTTAATGTTGGGACCCGATATGTTAGCGGAAATGGAAAGTATTGTGAAGAAAATTTGGCAGAATCTGAAGGTTGTGCAAGATAGACAAAAGGCATATGCAGATAAGAAAAGAACGTATAGGGAATTTCAAGTGGGAGATCATGTTTTACATTCGAATTCGACCTTGAAAGAGCACCCTGCAGTGGAAGGGATGTGCAAAATTAGCTCCTAGATACTGCAAACCCTTCCAAGTATTGGAAAGGATTGGACCTATTTCATATCAGCTAGCATTGCCCAGCCACATACGAGTCCATAATGTATTCCATGTATCCTTGTTAAAAAAATACATATATGACCCTAGACACATCATTAACTAACAAGAAGTGCAGGTACAAATTTAGTTAAGTAATTAGTTATGATGATTGAAGATGTTTACAAAATATTAATTATTAATGACATTTTATCCCGTGAAACGGCTAGAACTAGATGAAGAATTTCTAGTAGAGCCCCTCCATATTCTCGAATGGAGAGAAAAAACGCTACAGAAGCAAGTTATCACCCAAGTTAAAGTGCAGCGGAGGCACCTTATCCCAAAGGAAGCTACTTGAGAGGACGAAAGCTGGATGTGAGAATCATATCCAGAATTGTTCTAGAGAACATGAATAAACATCGAAGATGGTGTTTCGATCAGGGGGGAAGATGTAACACCCCTGAGCATGGGAAATTTGAATTACTTTTACTGACATTACTTTCATTGTTTACTTTTATCATAGTCTACAAATTTTTTTGGGAATTTAAATTAAAAACACTTGAAAGAGGAATATGGAAAAGAACATAATCATATTTCTTTTTTGTTAGTATTATGTTAAATTCTACTTAGTTAAGGAAATATCGAAAAGACTTGAAAAAGGGATCTTGGCTTCCAGGTAGTTAAAGAAAAACAGTTACTCATTCTTGAGGGGAATGAAAACAAAAAGGAAAAATTGTCTCTCAAAGGGTGGAGAGAGATTATGACAGAATGTTGTCTCAAAGTGAAAAAAATGAGAAGGGGCTTCTAGATCTGGTAGTAGCGAGTGGAAACCCTAAGAAATGGTCATTTTGGATTGGATAGGTGTCTTGAGGTCCTATAATGGTTTCATCCTTAACTATTCTGGAAGCTAGGAGGCTCGAGGGGAGGCCTGGACGTGATTTCCAGACTCACAGGTTGGGTGGTTAGCAAGTTACTTTCTTGATCAGATTCCTTAGCAGACTAGATTAAACAGATAAGTATTAATTTTCTTGAATAAACTGGTTTTCTGTTTGTGGATAACTGAAATAGGACAGTAAAACTAAAGAATACATAAGATGGTTAGTATGTTTATCTAGTACAATAATAAATGGAAAATGTGTGATGAATGAAATGAAAGATAGAGATGTATATTCCATAAGTAATCGATGGGATTTCTATGAATAAAAGTAAGTTTATTCTGAATTGGGTTTTTGTGAATAAAAGAGGGTTTATTTTGAATTGGTTTTTTTGTGAATTAAAGAGGGTTTTATTTTGAATTTATCGAATACAGTGAGGAATAATGTGTTCTAAAAGGAATTATATCTATATACTATAATAAATATAGTTGCCACGTGAAATGTACAGATGTTTTCTGAGCACATTAGACATAAACCAGGAAACTAGGAACTCACAGAACTGTGATTGATAATTATAACCAGTAGAGTAATTTCTGTGAAAGAATTGTAACTGGTTTCTTCTATTTTGTAAATCCTCTTGTAAATGGAAAACATACATGCCAAAGAAAAGGCTTCCTCTATGAAATTAACTTTTGCAAATCATCTATGGGTCTGGTTAGTTCTAAGTAACTAGGGATGGTTAATCCCCAGAACAGTATGCACTATAGTTAAAAGGAGCATCACCAGCACCGCATGGGCAAGGAGGCAACTTCGCCGGAGTGAGGCTACCTCCTTGTTAGGTGAGTAAAATATCGTTTAAGAAAATAAATAACCCTTAAGTTACTGCTTCGACTGTTTCTCTCTTTGAGGGTTTTAACATAGGATATCTACATCTTCTTACTAAGGCCCCGCCCAAATTTAAAACTTGATTAACCCATCTAGCGTTCTTGTGGGTGGTTGTATTAGGCTCAAGAGGAGTATAGGGGCAATTCCTCCCACTTACTCATGCTTCCGCTATAAGAGGGAGGAGATCCACTAATTCTTAAAGAAAATGAAAAAAAAAAGATCTATATCTTAAAAGCTCATTACTATAATTATCTTCTTTTTCATTTTTAAATTTCAATTATTTTTAATTTTTAACATTACAAATATCATACATAACATTTATTTAAATTAGATCATAATAGGTCACATATAATAATATATATATTTAAAATTTTATTGGCGAAAATAATCTTTTGTAATTTAGTTATCAACTTTCAATAAAAATAATAATTATTGATTTTTATATAGATATAAGTATTTTTGCAATTTATTAATGGTTAAAAACCATTTATGCATAAATTATTTCATCAATATGATTTAACATGATGTGATATAAACTATAAAAATAAAAAATAAATTATAAAAAAACTATAATTTCATTGGGTTTAATGGTTAAGCACATACATGCCTTCTTTTAAAACACTACACATTCAAATCTCAAAGAAAATACAATATTTACACCTTCATAATATATATATATATATATATATATATATATATAATTTTTATTTACTCATTAAATTTTATATGATAAAGTATTTTATTTTATTTGAGTAGATGTAGATGTTTTCTTATATAAGTATTTCTGGGATATAATTAAAAATTTAATAATATTAATATATATATATATATGTATATAAAATTTATATAAAATTTCATAATTTTATAAAAAACATATTATGTAGAAATGATTTATTTTTGTTCAAATACGTTATGAATTTTTTTATTTTTATAGAATTTTATTAATTATTTGTTTTTAATAAGATGTTTTGATTTGGGATGATATGAATTTGGGATTAAGTATTTTATAAAAGCTTAGGTGAAAAATATAGAAGGATAAATTAGGTTTTCTTTGGTAAGTTAAATTATGTTGTTTGCAAAAATCATATTATATAATTGGTTCGCCACCACATAGCAAACGGTTCAAGACTTTAATGAAGTCACTGGAGTAGGGTCATTTGCCTTTGCACCAGGAGGCTCTTGAAGCTTGAACTCACATTGAATATGTTTTTCCATGTGAGTAAGACAAACACCCATTTTATCCAAGTAGTCTTGCATCTTCCACTGATTCTTGTAGATTTCTTTCAAGAAGGAGATGGTATAATTTATGTCTTCGTGTTTTTCTTTGAGGACACAACCCAACAACATCTCAAGCTGCCAATGGAGAGTAACTGACTATAGATATTATTTCCTTTTGCCCCTGGTGTGACCAGGTTTAGGAAGCTAATAGGATACCTTATCCAAAAACTCAAAATCTAAATGAGCATGGCATTCCTTAGTGACCTAAGCTTCCCATTTCTAAATATCCTTACGCATGATAGGAGGGTCATCACATAGAAGGTTGCAACAGCCTCCTTGGCTTGTGACTCCACAGATGACCTAGAGGGCTGACTCGAACCCCCTTCACCTCGGCACCCTCTTGGTCAAAAGTGGGCCATGCTTCCAGTTAACCTAAGTAGGCAAAAACATAAGAGAAAGGAAACACACTCGCAACCCCTAAAGATATCTAAAATACAATACCTCCTTCTCCACATGAAGAAAAGCAAAGACAATCAGAAAGACTCCAAAACTACTACCCCCGATCAACACCATCCCGACCCAACTCCCCATAGAGTTCGAAGACCATGAACAAAAGTTCCAGAAAAGTAGAACGCTCCTCAATAAGTGAGCAGTCCCACCATTATAAAGATTTAAACTCAATGCCTCTCCAAGCTCCAACATCCATAGACCCAAATAACAAGAAACCACAAGAGAGACAACAAGTCTCTTACTTGTCACAGTTAGCACTCCAAAATGCATCAAGACCAGAATAAACTTTGACATAAGAAAAAGCAAGATACATAGCCAATGAGAGGTAATTACTCGAATATTTAGCATGCACATAAGAACTCCGAAAAACGAAGACCAACAACCTATCACCTCTACTTCTGAATGCAGGGGATTAATCAGAAGGCGCTCAATTAGCCCCCCGCCAAGTTTCCAATCCCCATACTATTCAAAATCACCACCAATAGAAGTGAGGACACCTAATGAACTCAGAATAGAAAATACACTAAAAATTTGCATGGAGGAAGGAAGGAAAGTGTAAGGACCTGCAGTCCGTGCGACGGGCAAGGCGACTCAACCATGCGAAGGACGTGCGAAATGTGAAACAAAATGAACCTTGGACGAGTTTATAAGGTGTTGGGCGAGTTGAGGGGGCGGTCCCATGAGTTGGGCGGGCCGACCCTCCTCCTAGGCGAGACAACACATTGTGAAAGAGTCGGCTTGGGCGTTGGGCGTGGGTCGGCCCGGTGACATAACCCGCCACCCGCCTGCATATATTGGAGGGTGTTTGGAGGCAAACAACCATCATTCGATCAACACGAGTTCGAACAAGGAGTTCTGCAATGCGTGGATGAGCCCGCACGACGGGCAGAACTTGGGTGAAAAAACTCGTGTGGAAAAGTCTGGTGAAAAACTTGGGTGAGAAACTCGGGCAAAAAACTCGTGCAGAAAAGTTGGGTGAAAAACTCGTGCATAAAACTCATGCAGGAAACTCGTGTAGAAAACTCAGGCGAGGTCGTTGGGTAGAACTCGGGCGAGGTTGTTCAGGCAGAACTTGGGCGAGGTCGTCAGGAAGGAAACTCGGGCGAGGCCGTTCAGGCGAATCGGGTGAGGTTTTTCGGGTGAGCCGGGTGAAGTCGTGTGGCGACCCGGGTGAGGTCGTTCGGGCAAACCGAGTGAAGTCGTGTGGCGACCTAGGTGAAGTCATGTGGCGACTCGGGTGAAGTTGTTCGGGTGAACGAGTTTGGGTGAATGGGTGGACGTGTGGACGGGCGGCTGGGTGAGGGCGTGTCGTGCACGCCGAAACGAAGAATCGTGCAGACGGGCGACTTGGGTAGGGCGCGTCGTGCACGACGAAACGGTGGAAATGGTGAAGTGTTGAGGTTGTGAACGAAGGTGTGACTCGTGCGGAGGCGCCTGTGTGTGGCGACTTGGTTACGACGAGGCGCGCCCAAGTTGGGCAAACAACATGATTGTGTGACGAGGTGAACAAAAGGTTGGTGAATCGTGCAGCAACCGTGCAGAGATGTCGACCAGCTGGGCAACCGAGTTTTCCGAAGTTGGAAATTTGGCTAAGTGTAAATTTGGGGTTTCCCAAGATTTAACTTGTATTTATAAAAGAAGATTATATATATTGATTTGGGCAGACTCATATTGCAGGGAGTTGCCCCTCCCTTTATACTGTTGTGCATTTCTATTGTATAATGTTGTTTATGTGAATGTTATGGGCTTTCACTGTGTATAAAGGACAAAGATAATACTTGGTAATGAAAAATAAACTAAGTATGGAATGCTAGGCGTAGTAAACAATCGTAAGTATTGGTAAAAAGAAAATGGTTGGTAGTGCCGCACCTCGCTATAGTGCGGTTAGAAGAGTACCGCTAGAGTAGGGGCGTGACAGGTGGTATTAAAGCTAGTGCCAGGGAGCTGGTGCTAGTGTTGAAGCATTGAAGTTGATACACACCTGCACTTCGTGATAGGTGGTATCAGAGCTGATGATCAGGAAGCTATTCGGGTTGACAATGAAGTGCTGATCCCACTGCACTATCGTGACAGGTGGTATCAGAGCTAGTGCCGGGGATCTGGTGCTAGTGTTGAAGCATTGAAGCTGATACACACCTGCACTTCATGACAGGTGGTATCAGAGCTAGTGAACTGAATCAAGGAGCTGATTCTACAAAGACCGAAGACTTGAAAGGAAGTTCAAGTTTTGTCGGAGACAGGTGGAATATCAGGGTGATTCAGGTGAAAGGTGAAACAGGTTTAGCAGAGGTGAAGCCTTTTGCTTGGACCAAGCTGAACGACAAGACATGGCAGGTTTGGAAGAATGCGAAGGGAAGCTCTTGCTTACCTTATACAGGTTGAAGCGGTTGAAAGAAGAGAATCCCCGGATTGGAAAGGAACTTGAAGTCTTGGAAAGGAATGTTGAAGACGAACTTCTTCAACTTGGTTGGACAATGGAGCAAGATGAAGTTGTCGATTGTGCTAACAAGGAAGAGGAAGCCGTGATGATTGAGGATGTTGCAGATATGACAATGATGGAGGATGAACTTGAGATTGATCAAGTTGGACCAGGATCATGCGGTTTGCAGACATGGATGGATGAGGATACTCACATGGAGGAGCCTCATGATGATGTAAGTAATATTGATACTTGTGTTTCATTTGAGCATTTGGTAGATGGATTGTATACAGGGAAGAGAAAAGTCAGTTTGCCGATGCAAGGGAACATCTTACCATGGATGCCTATGATGATACCTTGTATGGAGAAGCAAGGATTGTTGACTGTTATAGGACTTGTTGGGGTTGTTTGTGACCTTATGGTAGAAGGTACAAAGGCCCGTGACAAGGGAGGAACATGATGATCATTGCGAAGGATTGGGTCATGCTTTAGCCACATGGAGAATTGGCTAAGTGCCCGGCATGAATCATGGACAAATTGAAGGGCACATAGTTGGGTATGATGATGCTTGGGTGGACTTCTCATGGCCGAGACCAAGAGCAAGTCTTGGTGGAACCTTTAGTAGGGGAGCTATGATGGAAGGGATTGGTGATGATGATGATATGGATGGGTGATCGAGTTCATTAGACCGAATATGCAGACTTGGATGGGATGACTGATTGTTGTGATGGGTCTACTTGGGTCGACTAGATGGGAAACTTAGTCATGGACATCAGGTTGGAGACATGGAGCATGGCAGTCTTATGCAGGGACATGATGTAGGAGCACTTGTAGAGGTGTCACTTATGGGCATCCAATGAGGAGTGCCAAGGCAGGGATGTTGTGCAAGTGGATTTGCTGGTGTGACATGGAGATGTTTTACTTATGAGCCGATGGAGAGGTTGTGCACTCTTGTACAAAAAGGCCATGGACTTGGATGGAGTTGTGAGCAGACTATGGAGCATTCCTACTACATGGAGAGCTGAGGCATCTTGCAGAGACCTTTGGGCCGAGACTTGTATGCTTGCTAGAGTGTTGGTTGGAGATGACTCATGGAGCTCATGATGACATGAGGTTGTGAATTTTAGGGACTTCATATATGGTGGACTTGGAGGATCTGAAGCATTGAGGAGTTGAGGTCAGAGACTTTGATGCAGAATGGGATGCATACTTCCGAGTACATGTATGGGTGTGGCTTGGAAGAGTGACTTGATGTGGAGGATCGATATGAGACACTTTGGAGTGATGGAGTTACAACGATGATGATGCCTTGGTGGCAACACTTGGGCATGGGTTGAGCCGAGACTTAACCACTTTTGACACATGGGAGCTGATTGATCTATGATCATGGGCAACACATGGATAGATGAGACAAGTGTATACTTGTTTCTATGGCAGACTTGAGGGATGGCACATACAGATATGATGGAGGTTGCTTCATGGACCTGGATGTGGCACATCGAGAGTCGGAGTTTGATGAGATGATCTCTTCACTTTGAGGAGATGGATGTTTTGTAGATGGATGATGATGTTGGACAGAAAACATCATGGACAGCATGTTGCAGACGAGATGGAGACTACTTCATGGACCTGAGCATGGCTTATACTTGTATGGAGATGGATTCTTGATCGAGTTGATGATGTGACGGGATGTTCAAAGAAACAACTGATGGTGGCATGAGAATGTGCATTCTCATGGTTTGAGCGTGACAGTTGGATTAGCTACCCAACTAGTTCAAGCTATGGGGGCTAGCAGTGTGCAGAGATGTGTTAGCATTGTTGGAGTATCATGGCAGCAGTTCACATGAGGATGACACATGATGGGGTCGACACGATATGTTGTAGTGAGCATGTAGCTTGAGGTGGAGGGGCCAGCCTTCCATGATGGGGAGCAACATGAGGAGACTGTGACAGGGTGGTTGATGATCATGGATTGAGATGATTTCCGATGTATGACATACTGATGGGTGTATGCCTTGGTATGGTGATCTTGGTGACAGATGGTTGCCGAGATGAGATATTGTCGAGGACGACAATGACTTCAAGTGGGGGAGGATGTAAGGACCTACGGTCCGTGCGACGGGCAGGGCGACTCAACCATGCGAAGGACGTGCGAAATGTGAAACGAAATGAACCTTGGACGAGTTTATAAGGTGTTGGGCGAGTTGAGGGGGTGGTCCCATGAGTTGGGCGGGCCGACCCTCCTCCTGGGCGAGACAACACATTGTGAACGAGTCGGCTTGGGCGTTGGGCGTGGGTCGACCGGGTGACATAACCCGCCACCTGCCCGTATATATTGGAGGGCGTTTGGAGGCAAACGACCATCATTCGATCAACACGAGTTTGAACAAGGAGTTTTGCAGTGCGTGGATGAGCTCGCACGATGGGCAGAACTCGGGTGAAAAAACTCGTGCAGAAAAGTCGGTTGAAAAAGTCGGGTGAAAAACTCGTGCAGAAAACTCATGCGAGGTTGTTGGGCAGAACTTGGGCGAGGTCATTCAGGCAAAACTAGGGCGAGGTCGTCACGCAAGAAACTCAGGCAAGGTCGTTCGGGCGAATCGGGTGAGGTCGTTCGGGCGAGCCGGGTGAAGTCGTGTGGCGACCCGGGTGAGGTCATTCGGGCAAACCGGGTGAAGTCGTGTGGCGACCCGGGTGAAGTCGTGTGGCGACTCGGGTGAAGTTGTTCGGGTGAATGAGTTTGGGTGAACGGGTGGACGTGCGGACGGGCGGCCAGGTGAGGGTGCGCTGTGCACGCCGAAACGAAGAATCATGCGGACGGGCGACTTGGGTAGGGCGCGTCGTGCATGACGAAACGGTGGAAACGGTGAAGTGTTGAGGTTGTGAACGAAGGTGTGACTCGTGCGGAGGCACCCGTGTGTGGCGACTTGGTTACGACGAGGCGTGCCCAAGTTGGGCAAACAACACGATCGTGCGACGAGGTGAACGAAGGGTTGGTGAATTGTGCAGTGACCGTGCAGAGGTGCCG
Organism: Pinus tabuliformis; assembly: GCA_031772625.1. Taxonomy (NCBI): domain Eukaryota; kingdom Viridiplantae; phylum Streptophyta; class Pinopsida; order Pinales; family Pinaceae; genus Pinus; species Pinus tabuliformis. Next base: position 822,165,358 of record CM062812.1, read on the forward strand.
ACGAGCTGGGCAACCGAGTTTGCCGAAGTTGGAAATTTGGCTAAGTGTATATTTGGGGTTTCCCAAGATTTAACTTGTATTTATAAAAGAAGATTGTATATATTGATTCGGGCAGACTCAGATTGTAGGGAGTTGCCCCTCCCTTTATACCGTTGTGCATTTCTATTGTATAATGTTGTTTATGTGAATGTTATGGGCTTTCACTGTGTATAAAGGACAAAGATAATACTTGGTAATGAAAAGTAAACTAAGTATGGAATGTTAGGCGTAGTCTACAATCGTAAGTATTGGTGAAAGGAAAACGGTTGGTAGTGCCGCACCTCGCTATAGTGCGGTTGGAAGAGTACCGCCAGAGTAGGGCCGTGACAAAAAGGGTCCTTGCTCCATGTTGTCGATAAGCCCGATTTATCCCAAACATAATGTTGTCATACCATCCACCAGAAGCATACACAACTGAACTACAAGAGAAGGTCGCTTTCCCACATGTTCCTTATCTCGCAAAAAACTCTTAGACTTAAAAAGCCACTTGTCTCCTTCACCATCTCAAGTAGGGGAATCTTGATACACTGAACCACAAGTGTGAAATAATAGTGTGTCTGCATGTAATCATCTAGGGGAGGCCACACCACCGCTCCATTAATTCCCTCAAAAAGTGGTGTGATGGGGAATACCAATCTCGATGCCTCATCATGTCAAATAAATCACCTCGATCGAGAAAAAGATAAATTAGATTATTCAAATTATAAAAATTTAATTTTTATTTTTATTTCTTACAATTAATTTTTAAAATCTCCTTTGTTATTTTGTTTACTTAAAATAAAAATTTTGATACAATACATTTAGAAAAACCTTTTAAATGGATTACAAGTAAAGGTTTATCTAAAATTAATGTAATGATGAACAACCAATGTAAACATTACGTCCAACGGTAAATTCAGATCCACGACCTTCGACGAGACTTGCTCTTTCTCATGCTCTCTCTCCTTCAAGTCCGAGTAGTCGGCCTTCTAGTTGACATCGCAGGTTTTATCCCCCGAGATAAGAAATCGTGCCACTCAAACAAAGGCCGCCACAACCACTTTAACGTAACGACTTTGGCATCACTGACCTTCCCCGCTAAAAAATATAATAGTTCTAAACATTTACTTTCCGGGGTATATAATTTTCAATGAATTAGTTTTTGGGTATGTAATTTTTTTAAAATGATATATATATATATATATATATAAAAGCCACTTTGTGAATGTTATTTTTTTGAAAAGTTTCTATTTTTTATTATTTAGATTTTATCTTGACAAGAATGTCGAGATGAATTTAATTCTTGGGAAAAAATTAACATTAAGTTGCGTAAACTTAATAATTTAACATTTATAATTCATTTGGGAACCATCTTAATTTAATATAAAATCATTATTTTTGGGAAATTAGAGATGCTTAAATAACCTTTTTCTAGGAAGATTCTTGGCATCAACTCCTTAAGTTGTAAGATAATGTTAAATTTCACTAGCTCTACGAATATATGACCTCACATGGTAAATCATCAGTATCATAGTATTGGTCCTTATCCACTAAACATTCACACTAGCAATGTTGGGAATCCAAAGATTTTTTGTATCCTTATTTAGAGGGGAGTATTTTGGATGCTTTATGGATCGATCTATACCAAAGAAAAATCAAGATTCAAGAGGGTAAAGACAAATTAAGATGGAAACACCAACTAGTGAGAACCTTCAACTTGAAAGAAGCTTATGGCATTTGAATAAGATTCACGAATCTTTCGTCATGTGACATCTAGGTAAAAAATTGGAAACAAAACCTTTGGCCAAAAGCGTCCCTATTCTTATGGCCCCTTGCTCATTGAAAATCTCTCACTTGGGACAAATTGCAAAAATGAATCTTTCATGGACCTTCACTTTGTTACCTCTATTCTCAAAACTCGAAGTCTATGGAAGATCTATTTAATTCCTATCGTTTTGCCTCAACTTTATTAAATAAAGGATATTTCATTTTATGTAGAAAATCCCGTAGATTCACAAACTAATGCAATTTGCTAAATAAAGAGACAAGAATATACTTCTACTCTTTATAGCGGAAGCCCATGAACATCGAGCAAACAATAATCAATAGAGGAAGATAATCAAAGGCACATAACACAATAAGTATCTGGGGAAAGCCATAGCTCAAAACCCCACTATCTATTTTGTATTAATTCAGAAAATCAAGATGAAATTACAATGCTTGTTCTCTCTAGAACAATCCCAACAATCAACAAATTCAATCTCCAACTCATAAGAAAGCTCAAGGCCAAAGCTTAGCCTCTTCACAAGCTCTCCAAGTCTCTATTCCAATGTGTAATTCCTATGGAGGATAGCTTGTATTTAAAGGGAAATAAAGCCTCTACAAACTGTGCAACCCCTTAAGGATTAGTTCCTGATTGCATGCACTATCGGTGCAACTCAGAAAAATCTAAAACAAATAGCACACAATCCCTGCACTATAGTCTCAACTGGGTCTTTCTCAAAATCGACATGCATGAGTTTCTGATGAGTAAATATTTAGTTAACTAGAGTAGCACTTGGTGGAGTTCATTAGTGTCACCACTGACTGTTAATTCACTATTAGTTCTCTCAATCAGTTTGAGAACTAATTTAACTGAACTGACTCATGAAACTAAGTCTTCTATTTTACAACTCACAATTAACTAATATTGGACTCCTACAACGTAGGGAGACCATACACATGACTTCCAAAAGACTTCCAACTTGAAATTCCTAAGTTAAGTAAGTTTAATAAACTTAATTTAAGTATTTTAAGTTGCTATGAGAATAGAATTCAAATTTAATTTCTGGTTTAATTCAAGGTCAAATTAAACTGGACTCTCTTATTGCCATTTCTCAACATTTTCTTCCATTCTAATAGAATCAAAGAAAACATTATAGCTATATATTGAGGTATAATGGACTTAGTCATCCAATCATCAATTGTGCTTAGTAACTAGTACCAGGGTTTCCCTTATGGGAAACATGGAATGAAGTGAATCGTCAAACATTCAAAGGTATTAAGACATCATAAGGTTTTGTTTGGGAGTTCCTTAGGAAATCCATCAAAGAATCCATTATCTTATCCCCATGGCTTGCTTAAGAATGACAAGGCAATCCTATGGAATCTATCACAATTCAATCCTTTGACCTATCCCATTCTCATGCTCCTCCCCATAATACTCTCATCCCCCCCACTCCTAATTTTTTCAAACTAAACTTTGATGGTCCCTCTAAGGGTAATATAGATCTTGCCAACTCCTAAGGTTTGTTCAGAAAATATTCAAGCCATATCCTCCATATATATGATGGATCTTTTGGATTGGAAAATAATAATAGAATAAATTTATATGCCTTGGAATATGGCATCCAAGTTTCCTTCGAAGAGAGTCACATTGGTCTCATTGTAGAGGAGGATTCACAACTCATCATTCACATGATAAAAAAGAAATTGAAATTATTCTCCAACTTCAAAAATCTTGTGTAGCTGGAGACATGAAAGTGGGATGGAATGCATCTATAGACTCCTTTCCTAAATATTAGTGGTTAAATTCCCTCTCATATTAGGCACACGTGGAACAATCTTGAATACAAACTAGTAAATGAAGGCCTCAAACATGGTCCCTCCCCTCTGGATCTTTGATGGAATGATCTCATCCCTTCTAATTTAAAGGATCAATGTTTTCAAATTGCTTTGGAAGATTGACCTTCCTCCCAATTGTGGGTGGATAATGAAGACACCCCAAGTGAGGATCCACATCTCCATGCTTCGACCACCCTTGACACTCATGAGGTTGGGATATATGAAGAGTTTAATGGCCATTCTTATTAGATAGCCTTTGAAAATCAATAAGGATAGTCATGTAGACTATCCTTTACATCATTTGAGAATCAACACGATGCTAATTTATGGTTACACAAGCTCAAGAGCTCTAATATTGATGCAATTCTCCACCCTTGGAACCTTTATTAATTAAGTTACCTTGAGCTCTTTTGGTATTTTTGTAGTTTTCCCCTACTTTTATGGTGACCTTTGGTGGTTTCAAGCTCCTCTTTTTACCTCTAACTCTTACCTCTTAAGCTCATTCTTGTTCTGTCAAATTCTTGATCTACTTATCTCTTATCTCACTCGACCTTAAAGATTGGTTCATATCCCGTCGTTGCAAGAGTTCTCATTTTACATTGATGCTAGCCAATTGGAGATCATTGTTCCTCACTCCATCATCCTATTCCTTCATCATCATCCTTATTTCTCTCTCAACACCCACCATGCCTCATCGTCACCCCTCTAACTCCAGTAAAGTAGTAGAAGAAGGGAACCCCCTGGTAATCATGCCCAAGTCAACATAGAAGCCTCGACAATCTGTTACTGGGAGAACATGTCTAGGGCATCCCAAGAAGAAATGGACATAGCAAAGTAGGATGCCCACGTTGAGTGATGATTCTTTCTAGATGTTGAAGTAGAGGAGAATGTCAAGCAATGGATTCTTGATACTAGTAATACCCTTTCTAGGTAAATATAATGATGCAAACTATGGGTTTATACTAGCGAATGATAACTACAATAGGTAAGGTTTTGGTTGAGCATAGAAAATCCCAATAAGAAATTTTGTTTTGCCTAGAAGCCCTTCAAATTCATATTACTAAGAAAGACAACAAAGTATTGGTGCTAGTTAAGAAAATGGTCAATCTAGATTTCCACAATAGCGATAAGGAACAAAATATCTTGACACCCACCAAGGTGGACTTTCCCACTAGTTAAATGAATGTTTGTGTTCTGGTTTTTTGAGTTCTAAGAGATTATGTAGGCCTAACAGTCTTACTGCTAGTTTTTGTTATATTTTATCCTCTAATTTTCTAGACAAACTCAAACTCAACTTCGTATATATAAGTATTATATTACATTTGGCATGATAATGTTGATATATATATATATATATAATACTAGTTTGGATTCCCTAATGGCAACCCAGTATCCATAAACATATAATATTTTTATTTGAAAGTATTACCATGCCTACCTAACTAAAAAAGAACATTAATTGATTTCCTTTCCAACTCTATACGCTATCAACTTAATGAGTACACCATAAATATTTAATACAAAGGCTAATTATTTAATAAATGGACATTTTTTTCATGATTTTTATTCAAAGATGATAGTTTAAATAATAATACTCACAAAATTGAAATTTCATTAAACCACTACAACTGGACATTATGATTCATGCATTTTTTCTCTGTATTTATCCAAATTCTCAAACTTGCAATTTTGAGAATATTGATGGGATTCGAGTGGCATTTTCCAAAGATAAGGTGATTTGATTTATCATTAGCTAGTGTTACTTAGTTTCTCTTCTCAAATCGGAGAGATTAAGCAAGCCCAATTTATTCAATTAGATAATATCATGGACACTCTAGTGATTGAAAAACTATGGCTTGCCTCTTTAGAAGCATAATGTTAAATCTTATTTAAAGCTTATTGATAACATTTTTATTTAGTGCATGGATTTTCTAACAATAACCTCTAATAATAAAGACATGGATATTTCTATTTAAACAATTTTAGAGAAGAAAAACAATTCATCAATTTACAAAATCATTGGTTGGTTTGTTTGTTTATTTGTCTGTTTTTTAATCTATGGTGATTTGGTAATATATTGGAGTAATTTGGGCAAGGCCCAAGATCATATCTTCTAGTTGTTGCTATAACCCTAGTGTATCCAACAACCCATAAACTAAATATACCAATAACTTATAACTTAGCAAGAAGTGAGACATCCATGAAGGAGGGGAGCACCTACTCTTTGAGCTTCATCACAATGGGCCAACATGTCCCTCTATGAGAATTGATATTGGGTGGAGGGGAAAACAAAACATTTTACCAACCACTCAAGTGAAACCCATGAGATTGCAAAATCCATGAAAATAAACTCAATCACAGATAAGAGCATTACCAATTTCTTCTTTCCCTTAATTGGAGGAACTTTATTCTTTAATTTTCATAGAACCCATGAAAATTAAAGAACAAAGTTCCTCTAATTAAGGGCAAGAAGAAATATCTAGTGCTCTTATCTATAATTGAGTTATATCTTATGGAATAATTTGTGTCCTAAGAACCTATGTTAAGTAGGTTGCCTACACACTCATATAGAATATGTATTATTCTAATAATAATAATAATAATGTAATTTTAAAATCACGGTCAAGATAAACACCAAATTGGTGTATGGTTCATATGGAATTTATATATAAAATAATAATAATAATAACACTTGTTCTACCCAGATTTGATTGTTAAAGTCTATTGAGATGCACATACTCTATCCCCTTTAGATTTGAACCTATAACCTCTTACAAAGAAGTATGTGCTCTTACCCATAAGGCCCACTTAAATTGTAACTAGTTTAAAATTTTTAACTACACTCACAAAAAATGTCACGTTTTTATTAAAAGGCCAATAAATTGCATTATGTAACTCATTGTTCACTTCAACTATAACCATTTAAATTAACAAATTTATATTTTAATTAAAAAATAAAAATTTAAGAATATTTAATATTCCTAATCTATCATTTTTATATTCATTTTATAGACGTGTTGTTACTTGCTCATCATGGTTTATTTTTAAATAGATTTTTAAAATAATTTTATAAAGACTTAAGTGTGTTATTATTATTATTTATTTATTTTATAAAAATTTATTTTTTAATTAATGAATATATATATTTTTAAACAAAATGACTATTTATATTATATTAAAAGACTAGTTTCCATAGCCAGTATCATTTACATTCAATAATTACATTAGTAACTTCAAAATTCCAATACAATCGAAGCTTGGTTTTCCTAGTGTCGCAAACTTTTTGTGTTTTTACAATAATTCTTTGAAAATGTCCATATATTCTACAAAATTTCCCCAAAAAATGTTTATATATGTAAAACATACCACATTATTGTCTAATTTTCCCTAGAAGGGCCAAGTTCTAACTTTTTCTCAGGTGCCACCTACTTGCCATGAGTTGCTCCATCATCTCCCTCTGCTCCTGCGACAACCGCGTCCTGCAAAGACAGTATTGGTTCCAGGAAACCATGTTTTTCTTCATACTTTGAGCTCCATGCTGACTCTCATTGCTTAGTCTTCAGTAGCATAGTTTATGTCTCCATACATATGAGCTTGCGCTCCATACGAGCGTGCATCCAATCTAATTTATGGTCCACCATCTTTGCATGATCAACCCTCTAATTCTCCATAAAGTCCAGCCTCCTACCCAAAACTTCATACATGCCTATCAAATTTTTAAAGAGCTTCCCTACTACTTTATTCTAGCGATCAAAATCCCTGGGAGGATCACGATTCTCCATCACTGTCAACGATCAATTCGTCAGAAAAGGATTCAAACTGGATAACAACCAAATAGGCTCATAAGCGTCATGGATTCCCTTATTTATTGGCTCCTGCTCACATGAAGAAGGATTCTCACCAAATTCTAGAATATTCCCTCCTAAAGATGAAACATCAGAGCATTATCCCCGACCATTGAGCCAGTCCTCATGAAAAGAGATCACATGAAGGCATCAAATAGACAATCCTAAATTGATCACAATTCCCATATCGACTGCGACTAAGAAGACCACTGAGTATTTAAAACAAGATTCTCTTCTTCACTATTACTCCAAGTGTGGATGTCGTCGTGCATGGTATGCAACATGTGCTGGATATACCAGACTCCCATCTATCCTCCCTCGTCATCCATCCTGTGGTGGTGTTATTCTTACTGGTGGCTTGCGTTTATTCTCCTTAATTTGACTAATAGAGAGTTTTATTTGAACGATCTCTAAAAAAATTGCATTTATTACCTTTGATTACGGGATTGGCGCAATTAATCTTGCTCCATGATGGAGCTCAATAACACCTTGTTTTAGTTGGGAACCTTGATTGGCTAGCATATCCGTCTTCTCATTGGGCGATCTAAGGACGTGGTGGAGAGTGAGTCCCTCAAATTTTGACGCCAGTAATGTAATTTGATGGACAATTGGAGGAAAACATGATGCACTTCCTAATATCACCTTAGAGACCTATCTTATTACTAACATTGGATCTCCCAGGATCCTTAATTTCTTGATTCCTTTGTCCCTAGCAAGGTTAAGGCTTTTCCAAAGTGCCCAGAACTCAACTTGATTATTAGATTCCAATCCAAGGCCCTAGGCAAAGATATATTCTTTTTGTTCTTCAGGGCAATAGATTACCCCTCATGCTCTTGTCGGCCCTTTAAATTTTTTTTTTTTTAATTACGTCGTAAGGCGTTCCCTCTGAGAAAAACTTCCCTCTTGCCCACCTGTCATCACTGTAGGCCATTAGATTATATGTTAGACGATTGAAAAATGTTCAGTCGTTCGATCAGATTGGATGAAGGTAGTTAAGCATTAGTTGTAAAGTGTAATGCTTACGTTCAATCAGATCAATCGAAGGTCGTTAGGAATTAGTTGTAGAGTGTGCTTCTTATTTTCTTTAGGTTTTCCACAACGTTTCGGAGGGTTTTGGCCACTTTTGATTCCAAGGCATAGGTAAAAATTGGGCCATATCATACTGTAAGGATCAAGGATGCCCTTGCAGATGTCAAGACTCTGTTTTATGCCACGAAGAAATAGCAAGAGTGATGATGTGGCCTCTTTTTTTGCAATTTGGACCTCCCCTCGAAAACTAGAGTTTGACTAATAACATTTGATGCCTTGTCACAAGAGCTTGAAATGGTTTTTTCGATATCCTCCAATAAAGGGTGGATTTTGTACTGGAGCACAACGCCTTCTTCAACCTATGCCTGACTTCAAATTCATACGAGCGGGCATTAAATCTGCCCAGGAGAAGCTATAGGTATGGTTGCTTGTGTAAAATGGGGAAAATGCAGACGATTCGTGGTAGAGAACGCAACACAATCTCCATGCCCAAGGAGCTCAAGGACTTCATCGTCGACAAAAATCTCCCGCTCAGCCTCAACCATTTCGCCGTGAGAATGAGGGAGCAAAACGTGACGATTGTTACAACTTCTTTCTCAGAGGCTGCCATTATTTGATAATACCTTGTACATTTTTCATTCCATGCTAAAATGGAAAAATGAATGAAGTTTTGTTTTCTGAGTTTTGTTCTTGTATGTAATATTTAATAGCTAGATAATGAGTGGAATGAGTTTGCATTTCTTTCGTAATGTTTAATGGCACTAGAAGATGCTTTGTATGCATAGCTTTAAAGTGTCTTCTTGGATACAGGTTCAAATGCAGTTATGCATGGTCTTGTTTATCAGTCTAAAAGGGGCAGGGTAACATAATTTTACATGTCAAAATCCTATGGTTGTTCCAGCCTTTGTTTAAGTCGAGAATCACCAGCTTGTTGCTATCATGAACGCACACACGAGGGATTATGATGGACTGCAAGATCCTTATAAATGATGAGGTTGTGGAGGCAATCACTGGGCTCCTGGAGGATATCTCTTCTCAATACTTGAAATTTGTATTAAAATTTATTATTCATTTGCTCTTGATCCAAATCCATATAAATATATTTAATAAATTAAAATAATCAAAATACTTTTTCTTTCTGGCAAGCTCAAACAACTTGCATCTTCCAAGGAAATATAGTCTGCCATGGAGGCTCATGACTCAAAATATCTACTTTGAACAAGTACGATATGCCGAATCCTTCATTTCTCCATTCCATTATACTTTTCTTTGATGGTTTTTTTGATAAGGATGTCTCAATTTTGTTTAAGACTGAGTTTTGAAGTTACGAATGAGATTGGAATGAACAGGCACACTTTGGACAACAGTGGCTCATATCATCACAAACCTCATAGGAGCAGGAATGTTATCTTTGGCATGGAGTTTTGCCCAATTGGGATGGATTGCAGGGCCTATGACCATGGTTGGTTTCACTCTTGTCATGTTGTATTCCACTTTCTTGATCTCCAATTATTACATGTTCCCCAATCCAGTCTCTCTTTGGGCCCAACAGAAACTGTTGTTACAGAAAGGCAGTACTAGTGAATTTAGGTGCTATATCTATCCATTTTTAGATTGTTTCAGGTTTTTCTTGCATATATTTTCTACTTTCATGATGTATTTCAACCAATATCAATATAAATCATTTTAACATTAGGTTTATTATCTAGACGTTGGCATCATATTTCCATTATTCAATGATGTGCTGGGACTTTTGGGTGCTCTGAATTTCTGGCCATTGATAGTCTACTTTCCAGTCAAGATCTACATTGCACAGAATCGATAGATGACTTGTCGTCTACAATGGTAGAGAAGGGATCAGTTTGATAGTAGCCATGGCTTCTCCCATTATAGCTATGCTTATGGTAATTGTAAGTTGAGGAACTTGCAAGCATATAGTTTGTGTGTTGATGATAGTAATGGGCAATGAAAGGATGGTATTCGCTGTTATGAGGATGACGCCAAATCTCTGCCTTCTTCCTGGATCTCCTCACACACTTCAGAATATTCTTTGCCTCTGCGTAGCCATTCACTGTAACGTTCTGTATCGCCATGTCAATTTCTATCGTGTATGTCAATAAATTGTTTATACACCACTGTCAACAGTATATGGTAGACTATGTTTGAAAAAAAAAAAACAGATCAATCTATTAGAGAGACCTGATATTACCGCATACCTTCTAGCTTAGAAAGAGCCCTGTGAATCTTGTTTTCGCAGCTACTACAGCACATGTGTACTTTCATATTCACAATTTGCATTGGTTCCAAATAACCTTCTGGTTAACAAAACGGCACACATCAAGAGGAGAAAAAGAGGAAAAAACTCACGCATGTTGCATGAGGTTTTGCCTCTGCGTAGCCATTCACTGTAATGTTCTGCATCACCATGTCAATTTCTATCGTGTCTACACCTGCAAGAACAGGTCAGCGCAGATTATGTCAATAAATTGTTTATACACCATTGTCACCAGTATATGGTAGACTATGTTTAAAAAAAAAAAAAAAACAAAACAAATCAATCTATTAGAGAGACCCGATATTACAGCATACCTTGTAGCTTAGAAAGAGCCTTGTGAATCTTGTTTTCGCAGCCACTGCAGCACATGTGTACTTTCATCTTCACAATCTGCATTGGTTCCAAATAACCTCTGGTTAACAAAACGACACACATCAAGAGGAGAAAAAGAGGAAAAAACTCACGTATGTTGCATGAGGTTAAAAAAAAAATTATGGTGATCATAAGAGGATGAATTGTGAACTAACAGATAATTTATTTGGCAAACTTGTCATAAAAATTAAGGTGTCATATTCAATTCTCTATTACACAGCTTTGCTTTCATCCTAAAAGATGGATCCAAACACCACAATTATACATGAAGATAACTTTGCATTGCAAAATACAAATCCAACCAAATTACCAAATCCTATAATTACAAAATATAGGAATTGATGGTGACATCTAATATCTAATGAGTTTTAAGGAAGAATAGAAATAAGGACTTTCTACACACAACACCATCTTGTTCATCAAGATTATGATTTAATCATTTAATCAAAAAGATCTTGGCCCTTGGTTGATGACGTGATAATGAGATAAGATTTGGGCTTTTGGCTAATGATATAATAATGTGATAGGAAGATAAACTCCAAATTAGCATAAGGAATGATGTTTACGTTTAATAGGATTTGATGAATACATTTGATATCCGAGATTTGATGAGTTTGTGGTAAGAATAGAGAATTGACTTTCTTTAAAAATGCTTAAACATCTGATATTTAAGATTTTCAAAACCAGGACTCTTGAGAGATTATATTAAATATAGACATTAACATCGTTCTGATAGATCAAATTTAATAACATAAATCTTTTGATTTTCAATTGCATATCTCATGGATATGGATTTGGATAGTTATTAGTTCAAATTTGAATTTAAAAATAAATTTGATAAAATAACGTAAATTTTTGTATTCAAATTTTATTAATTAAAAACAAAATTTATTAGTGTATATAGTCAAAATTCATCAATATTTATTATATTTTTTTTAATAATTCATCTATATAAAAAATTATATATTTCCTTATTTTATTAATTTTCTAATTTTTATCTTTAATGATTTTTTTTATATGTCATGATTCTTCTCTATTTATACCTTACGACGTTTCCTTTGCAACATTGGTGCAATTGCTAGTTTAATTCGTATTTAATATTGATATCAATTTTATGCTATGTATGCATTTATGTGGGTCTATTGGTTATGCACATATATTTCTTCCTAAGAGGGCATAAGTTCAAGTCAGTGAGGTAGAATATGTAAACCTTACTAGATTGTACCTTGTTCCACAAACAAGTAGATCTCATACACCAACGTTGTGACCTTAAAATATATATTATTATTATTATTATTTACTACTTATTGTATTATTATAATTAAATTTATTTACGTGTTATATTTGTGATAAAATATTGGATTTAATGTTAGAAATAAAAAATTGTAAATATAAAATGTTATTAAGTTGGAAAAACTTACAATTGAATGAGAAAAATACTATTTAATTAACATGATGTGTAATTAGTATATCTACCCTAATCATAAACACTTCATTCCAAAAGACCAAACAAAAGTAAGAAATGAAGTTTGAAAGGTAAATGAAGTAAGAAGGAATAAAAATGGACAATAAATAGGAATATATTTAAGGCTATTATCAGGGATAAAGACAAAAAAAAGAAGCGAATATAGTCTAAATCCTCATATGGAATTATCGTGAGTTTCCATGGAACAAAGACCCTATATTAAGTTGGATCCTATGTGAAATTTATAATATATTTATGGTTGACACTTGGAAGCATGAAAAATCTAAAGTCCCTCACACTAAGGGATTTGTATTGTGGTTGGCATGGAGCAAGAAATCATCCCCTAAGGGAATAGAGACATAGCTTGTTACAAAAAATGAGCATTTCTCTTGACATTTGGCTTCATAAGAAATACCCTTTTAATTAATGCATATGGATGGAGGTTTATGATATTAGTACTAGGGAGATGTATATAGAAATATGTTATTTTGTGCCTATTAATTCTACTTTTTATTAAAAAAATAATTTAAATAATAATTGTCCCTACAAAAACATAGAACAAGATATTTTCACCCTAAGAAATGAAGATAATATCTTCCTACTGGGAGACTTGAATGTTAGAATTGTATTTGATCAAGTTATTCTTCAAAGCAATGATTCCAACCCTAATCCTCTCTAACTAAATGAGTACATTGTTTCCACTAACATGTATAAACGAAACTATGAATACATTGCTAAGAATTTATTTAGTACCGAGCTAGCCAAGCTTTGTAGCTCTGAAGATATAAAATACTTTGCAATGGTCTAATGAAATGGCCAAATTCTTACCAAATGACTTGCATCCATGGGTTAGAAAATAGTGTTGTAGATTATGTGATTTCAAATATCCCCATATACAACCAAATAGTAAATTTTTACCTTTTAAACAACCATGAGCCTGACTCCAATCATATAGGCCTTTAACCCTAACCCAAGACTTTTTTGACACAAACACTCCATCGAGGAAAATTCTAGTAACAAAACACAATTTCTATTTGACAAATATAAAGTTGATCCTTTCCTAAAGGACTCAAATTCAAAATTAAATCTCCTATAATATAAAAACAATATTGAGGACTCTCCTCCCAGAAGCATCGATTCACAAACCTTTATCATAATTCTATGACACCCCTATCTATTTCCATTAAAAAATTCTCTATCAAGATGCTAGGGAAAAATTAAAAAAAAGGGTAGCCAACAATTGGTATGACAATGAGTGCAAAATTTCTAAAAAGCCATCAGGGATGGTTTTAATGAGATTTTAAAATTGTATAAGATAAAAAGATACAAAGCCCTAATTAAAAGGTAAAAAATATGCTACATTAATAGACAACAAAAAAATCTTCTCCACCTATCAAAGATCGATCCTCAGATATTTTGGAGGAAATTTTTGACTCATAAAATTAATAAACTAGTACAATTCCCTTAAATGAATGGAACTACCTCAAAAATATTTATGAATCCCCTATTGTTATGGAAAACATTTGAACTAGGTGGATATTGGTGGCCACCCAGCAAGTCCACTTGGACCCCCACCATTGTTTCTTTCAGCTTTTCAGTTTCCTTAATTGTAGCACAATTTACTATTTTTAGCAATTTTTCGGGTCCTGAACTTCCGAGCCGTTTTGAGGCCCTAAAAAACGTTTTTTAGGAAAATTGGGAGCAACATGGGTCCATGGACTGATGTTGCTTTTCCCAAAGTTTTAGTTCTCGGATAGATCTTTCTAATGAGATATTGTGCCCATCAAACAGAGATCGTATGCCAAAGTTACGACCCCGGGAAGTTGATGTACCAATTTACCCAAACAGGGCCCACAGTTTGGCAATTCATCTTCTAGGGTTAGGCTTTTGGATGTTTAGGGTTTTCCATTGTTTCTCAACAATAAATAGGCCTTCGAGCCTCATTGTAACAGAGTTCAGAGGCATGTAGCCGCAACATCTCTTCTCAGAGATAATCTACCATCGCCCTCGTTGGTTTATTTCCATTTCTATTTGTAAGCATATTTTAGTATTTTACAGTAATGAAATGAAGTATTATTTCTGCTGCATCTATGGTTATCTTTGTAATTTGTTGCGTTCCATTTTAAATTCGAATTAATGGTATCAGAGCGATCTGCTTTTTCTCTGTTTTTCTTTGCTTGTCCCCAACGAGGTCGGGATATAAGGAGTTAGGGCTTGAATTGGTCGAACCTTTGCAAGAACAACCTCGCAAATCCCGATGGCCTCCCATGGCAGATGAAAAGAAAGACGAGGGGGCAGGAGATCCTATCAAAATCTTGCTCGAAGAAGCCCTCGAGCGGCAAAGGAACGTGATGATGGACAACTTTGCCTAAATCCTTCAGCGGCTACCCAAAGGCTACTCTGGAAACGCCACACCCTTTAACGTACAAGTTAATTTTGAAATGCCCATCTTCGAGGATCAAATAGATGCAGATGTCGTAGATAAATGGTTAAATATGTTAGAAGGGTATTTTTCTTTTCATGATTTTTCGAGTCGGGAAAAGATTATCTTCGCTCTTCACAAAGTAGCCCCCACGTCAAAGACTGGTGGGAAACCTACTGCGAGCAGAAGGATGAAAGTATAGGCTCACTATTTTCAGCCGCACTTGGAATTCATTCCAGACTGCCATCAAGGAGCAGTATTACCCTGTCGGAAGCTATGAGGATCAATACATAAAGTGGACAATACTACGACAGGGAAGGGACCAAGACGTGCTAGAGTTTACCAATATTTTCCATACTCTTCGCACAAAGTTGGGTATCAAGGATTCGAAGCAGCATTTGGTACTCAAATACCATGGCTGCCTGCACAAGTACATCCAGGAAGAAATATAATTCCTGAACATCTCCTCGCTCGGCACGGCATACCGATACGGCATCAAGGTCGAGCAAAAGTTTAAACAAAAGAAGCGAGAATTTGGATCTGCGAATCCGAAGCAAGGGAAAGGTGCCCCTAAACCGCAGAACAAAGGACAAAGCCAAGGCGGGGCGACCCAAGACAACCTGCCAAAGCTGCAAGCAAAGAACAACATCATGAAGCTGAAAAAGGACATAGGAAAGTGGTGTCAGTTCCATAAGAGCTCCACTCACAACACAAATGAGTGTTGGGGCAAGCAGTCACTGGTGGCCGAGCTAAGGGTTTTAGAATCAGATGCATGTTCCGACTCTGAGTCAAAACCCAACAAGGGGAATGATAAAGGGAAGCATATTATCGATGCGAAGCCCAACGCCACTGTTGCCACCACAAAGATCTAGAAGGAGGAACCTGAAGATCCAGAGGAGGAGGAGCGTCTCTTCCACTCCCAGATGTGGGTAAAGGGCTCCCCGCTACAGTTCATTGTCGACAGCAGGAGCCAAAAGAACCTCATTTCGGCAAAGGTCATGAAGCGGCTGGGCTTACCGACCACAGCACATCCACAACCATACACCATCGGGTGGCTTCACCAAGGACGGGATCTTCACGTAAGCCAGCAGTCTCGCCTTCCATACAACATCAAGCCCTTCACGGATGAGGTATTGTGTGACGTTTCGCCCCTTGATGTTTGTGATGTATTATTAGGACAACCATACCCGTGGAAGCGACATGCTGTGTATCAATCAAGGCCCCGTGTTGTTATTGTTACTTTGGAAAATAAGTTGTATAGGATACCGGAGTTAGCACCGCCTATCGCCATCTCTTTGGTTACTGCAAAACAATGCAGTAAGCTGATTTCCAAAACCGGGAAATTTGTTTTCCTGATGATACGCCCTCAAGGAAAGAAGACGACGGTGGCCACGACCTCTAGACAGGGCCCCTCCACACGACAACTACAGATGGACAAGGTCGTGGAGTAGTACGAGGACATCTTCACGTCCCCTGCAGGGGTTCCTCTACACTGTCAAGTCAAGCACTCCATCGATCTGACCCCAGGTGCGGCGCTGCCCAATGGACCAATCTATCGGCGCTCCGTTCTGGAGAATGATGAAATCAAGAGGTAGATTCAGGAGCTATTGCAAAAAGGTCACAACCGTCAAAGTTCATCACCTTGTGGGAGCCCGATCGTGTTGGTACAGAAGAAGGATGGGACTTGGAGACTCTGTATTGACTATCGGGCGCTGAACAAGATCATTGTCCATAATAGGTACCCGATCCCACCGATTGATGACCTCCTGGACCAACTGAAGGAGGATAAATATTTCAGCAAGATCGATTTGAAGTCAGGATATCATCAGGTACCAATCGAACCCTCTAATGTGTGGAACACTGCCTTCAAAGCCAAGGAGGGCCTTTTCTAATGGTTGGTTATGCCTTTCGGATTGATGAATGTTCCCACAACCTCCATGAGGCTAATGGATGACGTCTTGCGGCCATTCACCAACTCATTTGTAGTGGTATACTTGGATGACATCTTGATCTTCAACCTGAGTTGGGAAGAGCACCTCCACCACATTCGGCAAGTTCTCCAAACACTGTGGCAACACAAGTTATGTGCCAATTTGGAGAAATGTACTTTCGGCATGACCCAGGTTCAGTATCCGGGATACATTATTGATGACCGGGGGGTGCATGTGGATCCAGCCAAGATCTAAGTCATTTGTGATTGGCCATCTCCAACCACTCTGACAAAGCTCCACAGCTTTCTAGGTCTTGCCAACTTCTACCGTAGGTTCGTGTTGGGATTTTCTCATATCACTTGGCCCTTGAGTCAAGTCACCAAGGGAGGATCAAAAGCAAGATTCTTTTGGTCCGAGTCTCAAAAGAAGGCATTCACAGAGTTGAAAGATCGCCTTTGCTCGACACCAGTGCTCGCATTACCAGACTTGCAACAACCATTTGAGGTCGAGACAGATGCCTTTGACTATGTTATTGGGGCAGTACTTACTCAACACGGGTATCCCGTGGAATATCACAGTGAGACACTTTCAGACATAATCTGGAAGTATCCCACTTATGACAAAGAGATGTATTCCATTGTACAAGCCTATCGACAATGGAAGCATTACATTTTGGGGAAGGAAACGGTCATCCACACAGACCACCGACCCCTGCAGTTCATACAGACCCAAGGGAAATTGCATAATGATCGCCATCAGAAGTGGTCCAAATACTTGCAACAGTTCCATTTGAATATCAAGTATAAGAAGGGCAACACCAATAATGTTGCAGATTATCTTAGTCGACCACCGATCATGGCATTAACCACCGTGCTCAACTCTTGTGGGCATGAGACTTCTGATTGGCCACTTCTCTACAAAAGCGGCCCAGAATTTGGCCACGCATACTAGACACTCTTGGAGGGTCAGCATGTTCCATATTTTCACCTCCAGGATGCCCTATTACGCCACCCGGGTCACCTTTGTGTTCCTTCAAGCGAGCGTTCCAAGATGATTTGGGAAGCACACTACAGTCAGGCTGCTGGGCATTTCGGGGTCGAGAAAACGGTGGCAGTAGTGCAAAAGTATTTCTATTGGCCGAATCTTCGACATGATGTTGGGAAGTACATCAAATCATGCACTGCCTACGCCATTACCAAGCCGACCATCAAGAAGCAAGGCCTCTATACCCTGCTGCCTACCCCTAGTTGACCTTGCGAATCCATCTCCATGGATTACATGTCGGGCCTTCCTTCTAATAAGCATGGAAATGACTGTGTTTTTGTGGTCGTCGACAGGTTCTTGAAGATGGCCATTATGGTGGCCTACAAGAATAATATCACAACAGAAGCCACTGCTAAACTCTTCTTTAAACGAGTGTGGGTACACTTTGGGATCCCACAGTCTATCATCTCAGATTAGGACAGCAGGTTCCTCAGTACATTTTGGTCCAGCCTCTGGTTGATGCTAGACACCAAACTCACTAAGTCCACAACCTTCCATCCTCAAACTGATGGTCAGACAGAGGTTGTGAATAGGATGATCGTACACAGTATGCGCATGTACAACTCAAAGCATCCACGCACATGGGATGAGAGCCTCCCCTATGTTCAACACAGCTACAATCGGGCTCTCCATAGCTCGACTGGCCACAACGCTTTTTAGGTGGGCTTGGGATTCTAACCACTATGTCCCATTGATGTGGCCATGCCATTTGCAGCTACTCACGTAGATTCGGCTCATGTCTAGTCTGAAACAGATAAGGCAAACAACTTCATAGAGCACATCCAACATATTCTCCAACAAGTCCACGACATTCTGGAGAAATCAAATGCCAAGTACAAGCAACGACATGATCAACATCGGGTGCCACACAAGTTTTAAGTGGGTGAAAAAGTCTGGTTGCATTTGCAAGAGGAACGCCTTACTGGATCCTATCAGAAACTCAAACCACTTCGATATGGTCCTTACACCATTACCAAGGTTGTGGGAGACAATGCATTTGAGCTCAACATTCCCCCATTCCTTGGCCTGCACCCAGTGTTCAATGTGGACCGACTTCGACCATATTTTCCACCATTACTAGACACATTCGACATTGCAAAACAACTCACACCCACAGAGTTAAATCCAGATTGCATGGAATAAGTTGTAACTCATTGGATCATGGACACACAGATCAAGCACACTCGCTAGCAGAATATCCAACTGTATCGAATTGTCAAAGTAGGCCAACTCCATCATCAACACAAGTGGCTCACCAGGGACCAAGTTCAACAGAAGTTTCCTCATCTCATGGAGGAACTCAACACAATGGGGACCATTTCTTCCTAAGGGGGGGAGGAATGATTCAGGTGGATATTGGTGGCCACCCGCCAAGTCCACTTGGACCCCCACCATTGTTTCTTTCAGCTTTTCAGTTTCCTTAATTGTAGCACAATTTACTATTTTTAGCAGTTTTTGGAGTCCTGAACTTCTGGAGTCATTTTGAGGCCCTAAACGACATTTTTTGGGAAAACTGGGAGCAACATGGATCAATGGACCAATGTTTCTTTTCCCAAAGTTGTATCTCTCTCATAGATCTTTCTAACGAGATATTGTTCGTGTCAAACAGAGATTCTATGCCAAAGTTACGACCCCGAGAAGTTAATGTACCAATTTACCCAAATGGGGCCCACAGTTTGGCGTTTCATCTTCTAGGGTTAGGTTTTTGGATGTTTAGGGTTTTCCATTATTTCCCAATAATAAATAGGCCTTCGAGCCTCATTGTAACAGAGTTCAGAGGCATGTAGCCACCACATCTCTTTTGAGAGATAAGCTACCATTGCCCTCGCTAGTTTATTTCCATTTCTGTTTGTAAGCATATTTCAGTATTTTACAGTAATGAAATGAAGTATTATTTCCGCTGCATCTCTGTATTTATGGTTATCTCTGTAATTTGTTGCGTTCCCATTTAAATTCGGATCAACATTCCAAATGTTCATATAGAGGATGAAGTGTTTACTATATAAAACATAAAGTTTGGATTAAATGGCTAAGAAAAGGAAAATTTAAAGACATCAAAGGCAACTAAGATGAAATCTTGAAAATTAGAGAGCCTATTCTCATTCCTCATATATACATGCTCTTCAATTTAGTATTCAAGCATGGCTTCCCTAAACCTAGGATTCAAAGTTTCATTTTTCCATCTTTAAAAGTGGGGATAAAAGTATTCCCTCTAATTATAGGACCATTACGATTAGTCGTATCCTATCCAAGCTCTACATAAGTATTTTGGAAGAAAAATAGAAGCAAAGGGCTTGAAAGTCACTAAAAAGAGATAAGGGAAAATTTGTCTTTAGGGGATATTATTTGACTATTGATCATCGTGTTCTATTGAAAATCATTGTTGCAGAGTATCGTGATAATGAAACCAATCTCCTTTGGTATTTCATTAATTTTAGAAAAAAATTTGACATTGTGCCTAGGACTAACTTTTGGAATATGTTAGGAGAGCTCAAAGTTCCTTATGAGCTGAGAACTACAATTGTAAGGTTATATGCAAGTGTCATTGCCAAGTTTAGGAAATACCAAGGGTGGTTTCAAGAAATTAATTGTAATATATCATTTATGCAAGTTTTTCCCTTATCCCCAACTCTCTTTGGCATTTATATCGATAAGTTAGAATGTTGCTTGTATGGGCTCGACTCTTACTGGTATAGTCATCATCCTTCTTCTTTAAGTTAATGATATTGTTCTTATGACATGGAATCCCTATGACTTCATTAATCATCTATAAATCCTCAAGGACTTTTTCTCTAGTATCATTATGATTGTGAACATGGACAAAACAAAAATATTGATAATCAAATCCCATAAAATCACTTCTAACACTCTCCTATATGATAATAGTAGTTTGGATGAAGTCCCTTCACACAAATATATTGGAATAATATTGTTGATAACCTTAATTAGAAGTTTAGTGTTGAAAAAAAATAATATATGAAAGGTGGAAAACTTAATACAAACTTGAAAACAAGTGTAAATTAGTATACCTTCAATTGTGAAATAAGAAAAAAAATTATATTTGATATTCTTATCACTCATGATATTTTATACAAGTCTCGAGATGTGGTATTCATGGAAAGTATTGGAGAAGGATAAAGCAAATCCAAAATAATTTGATAACTTATCATCTTATTATAAAAAAACAGTACACCTTATTGTATCCTCCTCATAGAAATACGGCTCTTATCCATTGAGTGCACAACCAGGGTTGGATACATAATGTAAAAGAGAAAGATATATAATATGGATGACTAGAGGCTCCCCAAAATTGCTTCTAACTCCAACCATATAGACCAATAGCTCAAGCAAATATAACATCAAGATGTGAATTCTTGGATAAAACAATGGGGAATACAGGATGATGCCATCTTGGCAAACAATATTAAAAACCTTATTACATCTAAATTTAAAAGGAATTTGTGGTGTGATAAAAAGTTAAAAAATAAAATCAAATAAAAAAATTCTTATCTTCATTTTTTTTAAATTTTTGCTAGATTAGGGTGTAAAATAAAATCAAAAAATATTTCAATTCTTGCTAGCACAAAAAAAATCAACATGATAAAACATGAACCAAACCCCACAAGCTACATAGCAAACCTAGACATTGGACGGTTCCCAAAACGCAATGGGAGGCTAATATTTTTAATCTTTGTGAAATTAAGAGAATTGAAGAAGAAAGACACTTCCTCTTAGAGTGTCGTGAGTGCACCCAAATTAGAAGTCAATTGCAAATTATTTGTAGCAAGAACGACTTTGTAACTTCCTAAGTTGTTTTCAATTGGGGTTATTGGGTGTGGTTGGGAGGAAGGAATAGAATCCTCTCCACATTCAAATAAAATATAAATTTATAGAAGATAAGATAAAGTGTTATATATATATATATGAAATTATTTGAAATAATGCCAATTTCTAAATCTAGTTAAATATCCACTTATAATCGTATAATTGTTTAATAATATCCAACCTATTTTAATGTGATTTGTTTAAAAAATAATATTGAATTAGTATATATTAAATAGTAAAAAATAATTTTTTTTGTTTTGTTTATGTAAAGTGAATTATACACATCAAAAACATGTGACTCCATCAAAAGTTTCCATACATCATACCAGCGTCTCACCTAGGCTACCAGGGCACAACGAAAATTGTACCCTCCAAAGGCGGATAAGAAATAAACAGAAACTAACATAAATACATTCAAACAAACATAAGATAGAATATTGGCCTATATAACCAATGATTTTAATTAAAATCGCTCTGAAAATCTACTAGTCGCCTTCATTTTTTTGGCCTAAAATATGATGAGAAATTTAAAAATTTATAATTTATAATTTATAAGTTGTTATAATCTAAAGCTTCTGTTCATTTTGGCCTAAAATATTATGACAAATTTAAAAATTTATAATTTTAAGTTTTTGAGTTTTTATAATCTAAAACTTCCATTCATTTTTCAATTAAAAAATGTAATTTGAAGAATACAACATTAAGCTTTTATAAAAATACAAATTTTAAGAATTTACACCATTCAAAAGTGTCATGCATTTGTGAAAGAATTAAAACTATTTTTACATTCCATAATTTAAAGAAAAGAAAGTAAGATGTTTAGATTACGCGCAACAGAACTTGGAGGGCAAACGCCGCCCTTTATCGGTAAAACGGTTGCAATTATGGAGGCGTGGGTTGCTATTTTTTTTCTGAAATTGTTTTCAAATTAATATATATCAAATTATATATAATAATAAAATAAAATAAAATAAAAACTAAAATAAATAACAATTTTATAATTTTTTTGTATTTTTAAATATATATAAATTTAATTTAATTTTTAATAAAAATAATTTTCTAAACCTTCAAATTATATAAATTTAATAAATAAATATATATAAAGGGATGGGTTGCTGTTTTTATTTTATTTTATTTATTTATTTTTTCTTCTGAAAATGTAATTTTTTCCGAAATTGTTTTCAAATTAATATATAGCAAATTATATATAAAAAAATAAAATAAAATAAAAACTAAAATAAATAACAATTTTATAATTTTCTTGTATTTATATTTATATTTATATATATATAAATAAAATTTAATTTTAATAAAAATAATTTTCTAAACATCGAAATTATATAAATTTAATAAATAAATATATATATAATGAGAACCAGAACAAATAACAATTAAATTTCATTTATGTGGTATCTTATCACGAAGATAAATATAATTTTTTATCATTTTATTTTAATTTTGAAAACTTAAAATAATTATTTTTATTAAAATAAAATAATTAATTTTAAAAAGTAAAAATTTGCAAATTAAATTTACTAAGCAAATGCCCCAAACGCAGTTTGGTATATGAGATTGTAGTGAACACTATATTAAGAGATTTACGGGATATTTAGACTATAGAGAGTTCACAAATCAAATTTTTATCATTATAAGATTTTTTTATTACATCTGAATAAATTAGAGTAATCAAAAAACTTTCCAAAATATAAAACAAATAAATTATTATTTTTAATTATTCTATATTTTGAAACTTTTTTGAAACATATTTTATAATTTTACTAAAAATTTAACAAATATTTATTAAAATTAAAAATCTCAATAATATAAACAACAATAAAATTTAAATATTATAAAAAATTCAAAATATTAAATCTATTTATACAATAAAAATACATATTTTAAACCATAAAAGTCACAATCTCACCCGAACTAACCCCAAAAAAAGGCAAAAACACATAAAATAATCAAACAAACCGCCACAATTAGTTGGAGTTAATTGTCGTTTCCTTTCATCTCCTCCGCACTCTTTCCATCGCGCTGTCTTTTCCTCTCGGATGTGACGTGTGTGGCCCACTAACTGTACGACGTGGTGACGTGACATCATGCAATGACGTGCACCTGACGACAGTGAGGAACCCATACCTACTCTCATCAATTGAAATATTGTACATAAAAATCGTTGAAATATTTTTATTTAACAAACTTTTCCATTTTGAGGTAAAACAATGAAAATGACTAGACGGCATTCAACATGTTATATATCTCCTCCATAAGGTGCTGACCACACGAATTCGGTCATCTGAAGATGAAAGTAGCACAAATTGTAATTGTTTATAATGCGATTTTTTGAAAATTTTTCCGGTGGGTTTTTCCGGTCAAAATCCGGCAGCAATTTATTGGAATCGCAAATTTGATAGCTAGTTTCTGCACAATCAAAGCCTCCCAGGGGTTTTCGAGGGTGCTGAATCCAACTATGTAGTTAAAAAACCATTTTAACTGCAACAAATCAAGATTTAACCTCAATTTCTTCCGCCGAATTCTGTCACCGGAATCTCCAAAAAATTGCATTATAGACAAGTCCGCACAAATTATTATTACGCATTTATCAATGCACACTACGCACTCAAATATTTTTATTTGGCAACAAAATTAGTAAATATAAATTTACATAAATTCACACTTGTAATCTACGAAACAATTTGGGAATTTAAATTAAAAACATTTAAAAGAGGAATATAGCAAAAGAAAATAATGATATATTTTTTTGGGTTAAATTTTGTTTAGTTAAGGAAAGATAGGAAATACTTAAAAAGAGGATCTTGGTTTTAAGGTAGTTAAAGAAAAATAGTTTCTCATTTTTGGGAATAAAAATAAAAAGGAAAAATTGTCTCTCAGAGGAGGGAGAGAGATTATGATAGGACATTGTCTAAGAGTGCAAAAACTGAGAAAGGGCTTCTAGATTTGGTAGTAGCCAGTGGAAATCCTGAGAAAAGGTCATTCTGCACTGGACAGGGGTCTTGAGGTCATGTAATGGTTTCATCCTTAACTATTCTGGAAGTCAGGAGGCTCAAGGGGGCACTGGACATTATTGCTAGACTCACAGGTTGGGTGGTTAGCAAGTTACTTTCCTCATTAGATTCCTTAGCATACTGGGTTAAACAGATAAGTAATAATTTTCTTGAATACACTGGTTTTTTGTTTGTGAATAATTGAAAGAGGAGGGTAAAACTAAAGATTGCATAAGATGGTTAGTATGTTGATCTAGTACAAGAATAAATGGAAAATGTGTGATGAATTAAATGAAAGATAGATATGTATATTCCATAAGTAATCGATGGGATTTATGTGAATAAAAGAGGGTTTATTCTTAATTGGGTTTTCTATGAATAAAAGAGGGTCTTATTTTGAATTTATAGAATACGGGTTTATTCTGCATTGGGTTTTCTGTAAATAAAAGAGGGTTTATCATTTATTTTGAATTGGGTTTTATGTGAATTAAAGAGGGTCTTATTTTGAATTTATGGAATACAATGAGGAATATTGTGTTGTAAAAGGAATTATATCTATATAATGTAATAACTATAGCCGCAATGTGAAATGTACAACTTTTTTTTAGCACATTAGACTTAAATCAGGAAACCAGGAACTGACAAAACTGTGATTAAATCCTCTTGTAATGAAAATCGTACATGCCATAAGAAAAAGTTTCCTCTGCGAAATTAACTTTTACAAATCATCTATGAGTCTGGTTAGTTCTAGGTAACCAGGGATGGTTAAGCCCCAGAACAATCCGAACTAATAATTAAAAGGAGCATCACCAACACTGCATGGACAAGGAGGCAACTTCGCCGGAGTGAGGCTACCTCCTTGTCGAGTGAGTAAAATATCGTTTAAGAAAATAAAGAACCCAGAAAGAAAAACTCTATCAAACCTCATAAATAATTTTAGCAAGAACGAAAACCACAATTATATATGTGAACAATGCCACAAGTATGAAATAATTACATCACAAGAACGATATATGTAAATATGAATCTTGTGGTCGAACCACGATGATAGCAACAACAAATGTTTATGATATTTAGAACCGAGAAAATGCAAAAAAATACTTAGTAAGACATCACAGTTATAGCAGAATTAAAGCCTAAGAAACCCAGTTCAAAAAAGGGTATGTTAAGCTCTCAACAGAAATTACCCTAAATAATTACGATCAAACCCTAACTCAGGATCTAAATATGGCTACAAGTGCTGGTTAAATTATTTCCCTCTAAACAAAAGAAAAGAAACAACTTCTTCATTAAAGCCATAAAGGAGGAACATCTATTAGTGTAACCCGGAATGATTTCGAGATTGAAGCCAAACCATGCGGCAAAATGGTGACCTTCAAACAAGAAATAGAAAGCAAAACAATAACCCTTACAGCTAACAAAACAAACCACTTACCGTTGGGAGAAAGTTTGGTGTTGGATATGACTCAACGTTGAAGTGAATCCACCTTTGAGAGCAGCAACCTGCATCCAATAGCTAGTAGGAATGACTCTTACAACAAATAAAAACTAATAACCATCTTAATAACTTGAATACATTGCATCGTATTAAGAGAGGGTTACTTGAGTACCTCTGTTTGGGGTTTTCTCGATGATTCTGAGGACAAAACATGAAATTATCTGAGGAAGTTGCAGAGCTCTCCTAAAGATGGCGTAGGAGAAAATTCCAGACCAACTGCTCGAACTGGGGGATGTTGTTACCCTAAATTCCATCTATGGAAGGAAGGTCGTAGGATCAATAACCTCAAGATCCATGGTGGAGAAGAGACCATGTATCATAACCGCTCCATACAGTAGCAAACTGTGTCTCCAGGATAGATGTGGGTCAACCATTGAGAAGGTTCGGAATATACATCACCAACAATTCTAATGTTTAAAGAACTTGGATTGATTTCCCAAATTGTATTTACATATAACCCAACTGGTTACCGGATAACAATGGTTGCTAGGTGAAATAGATTAGGTGGAATATTAAATACTAACAGTATCGACTATAGTTGCCAAACTTGTTAATAATGATAAATCACATTACATCAGTTCCATATGGCATTGAATTTTGTTTTAAGTCTAAAGTCTTGGATTTTATCATATATAAATTTCATAAGACTATGGTATCAAACCTTTACCATGAGACTATGGCATCAAACGTTTTATAATGGTGAATGCTATGTACTACTCAAGTAATTGATAATCAATTATACAAATAATAATAATAATAATAATAACTATCCTATGGCAAGTTTGTATTGTATTGACATGTTACAAGTGGTATCAGAGCCCAGTTACAACACTGTGGCCAGGTTGGGCAACTAATTCACAATTCGTGCGTTGTGATCACAAAGTAGAGCAGGGAATAATAATCTACCAAGTGAACCATGACGTATAGGGAGTAGGAAGTACACATCCCATTCGATCGTCAGTGGAACCCAACGATGCATCTCGTGCAGGTGCTAACCCAAAAGTATGGGTGCAGTTAGAAGGGAACCATCAAAATCCCATTACCATGTTTATGGAAACAATCCAATAGCCGGGAACTAAAATGGTCGGATTCAGAGTGGGAAATGAGAGACTAATGTGGGATCATGAGCGAATACTGAAGAGTTTATCTGATTGTCAGAATCATAGAACTATTATACCCATTTCTAGTAACGAAGATTGGAATGAGGGGCATAGGCGGGGAGACAAAAATGCGCTAGAAGGAAGTCACACTCAGCATTCAAAGCAGGATAAGGGTGGAAATGAGGAAGGATCTGACAATGTGTCAGACCATCAGAAAAATAAGAAATAGAAAATTGAGTTAAAAGGAGACTTCCGGAAGATCATACCTCCAATTTTTTATGGAGAAATGGAGGAAGTTGTTGAATCCTTGGTAATTAACATTAATAAATATTTTCAGATCTATGAGTATGATGACAATCTTAAAGAAAGATTGGTGATTTACCAACTGCAAGGTAAGGCCACACTGTGGTGGGAAGAGGTTAAGGCCATACATGCAGTTGATGAGAAAAAGGTGAATTGGGAAGACTTTCATAAATATTTTAAGGAAAAGTATTTAACTGAGCGATTTTATCACGATAAGGAAAAGGAGTTTCACGATCTGCAATTGGCACAACTTTCTATGGATGAGTTTGTGGCCAAATTTACGTCCCTGTTGCGATATGTACCTTACATTCAGGAGGAAAATCCCAAGTTGCAGCGATTCCTGGGTAGCACACCTATTTTTATTAAGGAGCATCTGGAATTCAATAATACCAAAACCATGGACGAGGCTATCAGGAAGGCACGAATCTGTTACCAACAAATGAAGCAGAAGGGGGAAAGTGGTAAGTCTTGGCTTAACAAAAAGGCATCTAAGAACTTTCAGAACCTAAAAGGCACGAAAGGAGGAAATACTAGATATGTATACAAGAATCCATTAAACAAAGCTTTTGGAAGAGGGCAACAAAAATTTAAACCATGTAATGAATCAAAACAAATGGAGGTCTCTAGTAATTCAGAACCTAATCAATTTCAAAAACCCCCATTGTAGTGTTGGGGTTGTGGAGAGCCGCATTATTACAAAAAATTCCCTCATCGTACCAGAACAAAATGAGCTTGTATCATTCACGAGGTTTCAATGGTTGGGGAGGTGGCACGAAACACGCCCAAGATTAAAGCCACCTTGGATGATCATCGAGTGGAATATCAGCCCAGTATGATCGAGTTGGAAGGTAAAATGTCTAATCATGTTGTATCAATTTTAATAGACCTGGGAGCTAGTTTAAGCTATGTCGGTCCTAGAATTGTTGAAAAATGTCATTTACAAACCAGTAAGTTTAAAAATTCTTGGTTGGTGCAATTAGCCATTGGGGCGAAAAGAAGAGTAATGGCCAAAGTAGATCATTTCCCCATTAAAATAGAAGGCTAGCCCATTGATGTAGGATTGAATGTGTTACCTTTTGGGTCTTATGACGTCTTGATAGGGATGGACTGGTTGGAGGACCATTGGTCCTTAGTAAATTGCAAAGATAAAACCATCAGCTACCTTAACAAGGAGGGTGTTAGACAAGAATTCCAAGGAGTAAAAAGGCCCATGGTCCAGCGACCCATCACTGCCTCTCAGTTAGGAAAGTGTATCCGTAAAGGATGTCTGATATATGCGGTCCAGGTGTGATTCACTGACTCCAAAGATAAATTGGTCCCCTTAGGAAACCTGCTAGTGATTCAGGAGTTTGTGGATGTGTTTCCAGAAGAGATACCAGGATTACCTCCTAAACTGGATATTGATTTCACAATAGAATTAGTCCCTAGAGCTGCACCAGTATCTCTAACTCCTTACCAAATGAGTATACTTGAATTAATAGAACTTAAAATGAAATTCCAGAAATTGATAAATGTTATATTCACCCAAGTGTGTCCCCTTGGGGAGCACTTGTTTTGTTTGTCAGGAAAAAGGATGACACCCTAAGATTATGTATTGATATCAGATAGATTAATAAGCTAACTATTAAAAACAAATATCCTTTGCCAAGGATCAATGACTTGTTCGATCAAGTTAAGGGATCCACCGTGTTCTCTAAGATAGACTTGCGATCTAGATATCATTAGATAAGGGTGAAGGAAGAAGATATTCCCAAACAACTTTTAGAAAACACTGGTCATTATGAGATTGTAGTTTTGCCTTTTGGGATTACCAATGCTCCAGCCACTTTCATGAGTCTTATGAACGGTATATTCCACCATAAACTTGATAAGTTTGTCCAAATTTTTATTGATGATATTCTCATATATTCCTGAAATTTAGAGGAACACAAGAAACATTTACAAATCATGTTACAAACATTAAGAGATCATCAGTTATATGCCAAATTCAGCAAATGTGATTTCTACAAAGATCGGATACAATACTTAGGCCATGTGATTTATGCAGAAGGGATATCTATAGATCTCGAGAAAAATAAAACTATTATGGAATGGTCGGTTCCTGCTAACGTTGCGTACATCCGATCCTTTATGGGCTTAGCAAGGTATTACCATTGTCTTATTGAGGGATTTTCTCAGGTAGCTTATCCTATAATGACCCTACAGAAGAAGGGAAAACCTTCAAATGGACTGTTGAATGTCAACATAGTTTTGAGTTATTAAAACATTTATTAACCACTTCCCCAGTATTAAAGATCGTAGATCTAGAAAAGGAGTTTGTGGTTTGTATTGATGCTTGTCAAGAAGGAGTGGGTGGAGTGCTAATGCAAGAGGGTAAAGTGATTTCCTACGAATCAAGGAAATTGAAAGAACATGAGTAAATATATTATGCTTATGATCTAGTGTTAACCACGATGGTGCATGCTTTAAAAGTATGGAGGCATTATCTGTTGGGCAAGAAATTTATGTTGATGACAGACCATAGTAACCTAACAAATTTATTTAAATAGCCTCATCTGAATGCACAACAAGAAAGATGGAAAGCCTTTTTAGGTGAATTTAATTTCGATATTAAACATCTTAAAGGAAAAGAAAATTGGGTGGTAGATGCACTAAGTAGGAAATCACATCACCTCTATGAAATTTCATATATTCAGGTAGAATTTAATTTCTCAGATAAGATTAGGGAAGTTGCTAATAAAGACCCAGAATACAAGTTTTTATGGAAGCAATCCAATCAAATAAATAGTTCAGAACAGCAAGCTAATTACACGATAAATGAAGACAATTTTTTAACCTTCAGAGGCAGAATATATGTTCCCAATAAGCAAGTTGTTAAATTATTTATTTTGGATGAATTTCATAAGAGACCCTATGTTGTTCACCTAAGGTATCAAAAGTTGTTCTCTGCTATTAAGAAAAACTATTTTTGGCCCAAAATGAGAAGGGATATCATAGAATATTTACCCAAATGCCTGGAGTGTCAGCAAGTTAAAGCTGAACACCAGCATCCAGCGAGACTACTTAATCCTTTACCCATCTCGAAATGGAAGTGGGAAGTAATTACATTGGATTTCACCATAAGACTACCCAAAACCCAAAGGAAAAATGATTTAATCATGGTAGTGGTTGATAAATTAAGTAAAGTAGCCCACTTTATTCTTGTTCAATCCACCTATAAAACTAGACAGATTGCAGACATATTTATGCAAGAAATTTTTAGGCTCCATGGGACGCCTAAGGTTATGATTTCTGACCGAGATGTAAAATTCACATCTACTTTTTTGAAAACTCTTTTCACGGGTTTGGGCACTCAAGTTCAGTTTAGCACTGCTTATCACCCCCAAACATATGGGCAAATAGATCAAGTAAATGAGGTATTAGAAAATATGCTACAGATGTATGTAATGCAACAACCCAATAAATGGGAGGAATACCTCCACTTGGTGGAATTTTCCTATAATAAGTGTTATCATGAATCTCTGAAACTAAGTCCTTTTGAGGTTCTTTATGGAAGAAAATGTAAGACACCCATTAATTGGAATAACCTAGAGGAGAAGTTAATGTTGGGACCTAATATGTTAGTGGAAATAGAAAGTACTTAGAAGAAAATTTAGTAGAATCTGAAGGTTGCGCACGATAGAAACAAGGCATATGTAGATAAGAAAAAGAACGTATAGGGAATTTCAAGTGGGAGATCATGTTTACATTCGATTTCGACCCCGAAAGAGCACCTTGCAGTGGAAGGGATGTGAAAAATTAGCTCCTAGATACTGCAGACCCTTCCAAGTATTGGGAAGGATTGGACCTATTTCAAATCAGCTAGCATTTTCCAGCCACATACGAGTCCATAATGTGTTCCATGTATCCTTGTTAAAAAAATACATATATGACTGTAGACACATCATTAATTGGCAAGAAGCATAGGTACAAATTTAGTTAAGTAAATATTTATGATGATTGAAGATTTTTACAAAATATTAATTATTAATGACATTTTATCCTGTGAAACAGGTAGAACCGGACAAAGAATTTTTGGTAGATCGCCTCTGTATTCTCGAATGAAGAGAAACAACGCTACGGAAGCGAGTCATCACCCAAGTTAAAGTGCAGTGGAGGCACTTTAGCCCAAAGGAGGCTACTTGGGAGGACGAAAGATGGATGTGGGAATCATATCCGGAATTGTTCTAGAGAACATGAATAAACACCGAGGATGGTGTTTCACTCAAGGGGGGGAAGATGTAACACCCCTAAGCATGGGACAGTGACATTACTTTTACTGAAATTACTTTCATTTTTTACTTTTATCATAGTCTATGAAACAATTTTGGAATTTAAATTAAAAACACTTAAAAGAGGAATATGGGAAAAGAACATAATGATATTTATTTTTTGTTAGTATTATGTTAAATTCTGCTTAGTTAAGGAAAGATCGAAAATACTTGAAAAGAGGATCTTGGCTTCTAAGTAGTTAAATAAAAATAGTTACTCATTATTGAGGGAAATGAAAACAAAAAGGAAAAATTGTCTCTCGGAGGGGGGAGAGAGATTATGACAGGACATTGTTTGAGAGTGCAAAAACTAAGAAGGGGCTTATAAATCTGGTAGTAGCCAATGGAAACCCTGAGAAAAGGTCATTCTAGACTAGACAATAGTCTTGAGGTCTTATAATGGTTTCATCCTTAACTATTTTGGAAGTCAGGAGGCTCAGGGGGAGGCCTCGACATGATTGCCAGACTCACAGGTTGGGTGGTTAGCAAGTTACTTTCCCGATTAGATTCCTTAGCAGATTGGATTAAACATATAGGTATTAATTTTCTTGAATAAACTGGTTTTTTGTTTGTGGATGACTGAAATAGGAGGGTAAAACTAAACAATACATAAAATGGTTCATATGTTGATCTAGTACAATAATAAATGGATTTTTTTTTATGAATTAAATGAAAGATAGAGATGTATATTCCATAAGTAATCGATGGGATTTCTATGAATAAAATAGGGTTTATTCTAAATTGGAGTTTCTGTTAATAAAAGAGGGTTTATTTTGAATTGGGTTTTCTGTAAATTAAAGAGGGTTTTATTTTGAATTTAGGAATATAGTGAGGAATAATGTGTTGTAAAAGGAATTATATCTATATATTGTAATAACTATAGTTACAACATGAAATGTATACACTTTTTCTAACCACATTAGACATAAATTAGGAAACCAGGAACTGACAGAACTTTGATTGATAATTATAACCAATAGAGTAATTTTTGTGAAAGAATAGTAAATGGTTTCTTCAATTTAGTAAATCCTCTTCTAAATGAAAAGAAGACATGCCATAAGAAAATGTTTCCTCTACAAAATTAACTTTTACAAATCATTTATGATTCCGGTTAGTTCCAGGTAACCAGGGATGGTTAATCCCCAGAAAAGTCTGAACCGATAATTAAAAGGAGCATCACCAACACCACATGGGCACGCAGACAACTTCACCGGAGTGAGGCTACCTCCTTATTGGGTGAGTAAAATCTTGTTTAAGAAAAATGATATGAGGACTCAGAAATAAAAACGATATCAGGACTCAGAAATAATTTTAATAGGAATGAAAACCCCAATTATATATGTGAACATTGCCACAAGTATGAAATAACTACACGGCAAAAACAATATATGTAAATCTGAATCATGTGGTTGAACCATGATGATAACAACAACAAATGTTCATGATAGTTAGAACTGAGAAAATGCAAAAAACTACTAGTAAGACATCAGAGTTATAGCAGAATTAAAGTCTAAGGAACCTAGTTCATAAACGGTTACGTTAATATCTCAACATAAATTGCCCTAAATAATTAAAATCAAACCCTAACTTAGAATCTGAATATGGCTGCAAGTGTCAATTAAATTATTTCCCTCTGAACAGAAGAAAAGAAACAAATTATTGATTAAAGTCGTAAAGGAGGAACAACTATTAGTGTAACCTGTAATGATTCTAAGATTGAAGCCAGACCATGCGGTAGAGTGGTGACCTTCAAACAAGAAACAAAAAGCATAGGTGTTAACCCGGTAAGGAAGAAAATACCTCAAAGGAGGAGAGAAATAACCCTTACAGCTAATAGAATGAACCACTTACCACTGGGAGAAAGTTCGGCGTTGGATATGACTGAACGTTGAAGTGAATCCACCTTTGAGAGCGGAAACCTACATCCACCAACTAGTAGGAATGACTCTTTGAGCAAATAAAAGCTAATAACCAGCTTAATAACTTGAACACACTGCGCTGTATTAAGAGAGGCTTACTTAAGTACCTATGTTCGGGGTTTTCCCGACAATTCTAAGGACAAAACATGAAATTCTTTGAGAAGTTGCAGAGCTCTCTCGGAGACGGCGTAGGAGAAAATGCTAGACTAGTTGCTCGAACTGGAGGATGTCGTTACCTTAACTTCCATCTGTGGAAGGAAGGTTGTATGATCACTAACCTCAAGATCCATGGTGGAGAAGAGACCACGTATCATAACTGCTCTAGACGGTAGCAAACCCTGTCCCTAGGAAAAATGTGGGTCAACCATTGGGAAGGTTCATAATATACATCTCCAACCATGCTAATGTTTAAAGAACCTAGATTGATTTCCCAAATTATATTTACATCTAATCCAACCGGTTACCGAATAACAATGGTCACTAGGTGAAATAGATTACGTGGAATATTAAATACTAACAGTATCGACTATAGTTGCCAAACTTGTTAATAATGATAAATCACATTACGTTGGTTCCATATGGCATTGATTTCTTTGTTAAGTCTAAACTCTTTGATTTTATCGAATATAAATTTCATAAGACTATGGTATCAAACATTTACCATAGGACTATGGCATCAAACGTTTTATAATGGTGAATGGTATGTACTAGCCAAGTAATTGATAATAAATAATTGATTACAAATATATATATATATATATATATATATATATATAGAGAGAGAGAGAGAGAGAGAGAGATATAGATATATATATAATTAATAATGTGGCAAGTATGGCATCAAACGTTTTATAATGGTGAATGGTATGTACTAGCCAAGTAATTGATAATAAATAATTGATTACAAATATCTATATATATATATATATATATATATATATATATATATATAATTAATAATGTGGCAAGTTTGTACCTGTATTGACGTGTTACAAATAATTTATACAAATGTAATAAGTTTTCATCTATTGACAAATCATCTATCAAGAAAAAAGAAAAGAAAGATGGACATTTGTATGTATGTGGTTTTTAAGTAGTAGCTTCAAATCTAAAAACACATAGGATATCTACATCTACATAATTTAAGAAATCAAATATTGTAGGGAGGTAACCATTTATCCCATAAATAAAAATATTTTGTACAATATTTTTTGTTGAATTAATTCTAGATCTTAGCCCATCACGCTAGGATGAATTGCACGAAAAGTGTTTGTTGATCAATACTAAGGCCCCACCCACATTTAAAACTTGATTAACTCATCTAGTGTTCTTGTGGGTAATTGTATTAGACTCAAGAGGAGTATAAGGGTAATTCCTCCTACTCAACTCATGTCTCCTCTATAAGGAATAGATCAACTAATTCTTGAAAAAAAATGAAAAAAAAAATATATATATCTTAAAAACTCATTATTATAATTATTTTTTTTTCATTTTCAAATTTAAATTATATTTAATTTTTAACATTACAAATATCATACATTAAATTTATTTAAATTATATCATAATATATATATATAGGCGAAGATAATCTATTGTAATTTAGTTATCAATTTTCAATAAAAATAATTATTAATGATTTTTATATAAATATAAGTATTTTTGCAATTTATTATTGGTTAAAAGCCCTTTAGGCATAAATTTGTCATGAGTGTGGTTTAACCAAATGTGATATAAACTATAAAAATAACAAATAAATTATAAAAGTGCTATAACTTCATTGGGTTTAATGCTTAAGAACTTTCATGCCTTTTTTTTAAAACACTGCAAGTTCAAATCTCAAAGACAATAGAATATATACACCTCCATATAAAATATAATATATATAAAATATTAAATGTTTATTTACTCATTAACTTTATATGATAAAGTATTTTATTTTATTTGAGTAGATGTAGATGTTTTTTTATATAAGTTATTTTTGGGATATAATTAAAATTTTATAAAAGATATTTTAAATATATATAATTTATTTTTAATTTCATAATTTTATAAAAGACATATTATGTAAAATGATTTATTTTTGTTCAAATACTTTATCAATCTTTTTATTTTTTTTTAGAAATTTTTTAATTATTTGTTTTTAAAGAGATGTTTTTATTTGGGATGATATGAGTTTGGGATTAAGTATTTTATAGAAGGATAAATTAGGTTTTTTTGTAAGTTAAATTATGTTGTTTGCAAAAATCACATTATATAGTTGGTTCATCACCATATAGCAAACAATTCATGATTTTAATGAAGTCACTGGGATAGGGCCATTTTCCTTTGCACCAGGAGGCTCTTCAAGCTTGAACTCACATGGAATATGTTTTTCCATGTGAGCAAGACAAGCATCAATTTTATCCAAGTAGTCCTGCATCTTCCATTGATTCCTCTAGATTTATTTCAAGAAAGAGATGGTTTAATTTATGTCTTCATTTTTTTCTTTGAGGACACAACCCAACAACATCTCAAGTTGCCAATGGAGAGTAACTGATTGTAGATACTAGTTCCTTCTGTCAAAGGTGTGACAAGGTCTAGGAAGCTAATATGATACTGTTACACTAAAATTTGTCACCATGACTATTTACAGTCAGTATGGCTCCATCAATAACCATACTGTCCTCCTTGGAAAGTCTTATACCTCTGCTCCTCATGTCAAACTCCAAAAAAGAGAGAAAGCCTTTAAAAATCAATACAACTTTGGTTCCGCACTTTCTCTTACTCTTACCTGCGTGTACGCACCTCAAGTATATAATACCTGCATACTTGTACGCTTTGTCTGTAAAGGGGTGGGTGCGTACTCCTGTAAAAGTCAAAAGGCGCAAGTTTTACTCCAAAAAACTTACTTGTGGTCGATTCTAGAGCATTCTAGAAGATGGTTTGACGTGGATTGAGCGCCTCCAGATGTTTCATGCATCCCAATGAAAGAGGAACTTATCCCATGAAGAGGGGAGCTATCCCTTTAAAAGAGGAGCTTATCCCATTGATGGTGGACCTGTTTAACTTCCTCCAAAGCATTATAAATACAGGCATTGGGCCAGAGGCAAGGGAGGTTGAAAGCTAAACATTCCTAAGGGTAGATGCTGCTGAAATTAGGACTCCCTTATAGAGCTTGAGAGGAGAGATTCCAATCCTTTCTTAGCTTCATTTGGAAGTGGGTGAGCTGATCAAAGTAGAGGAGAACTCTTGCTGGACCCTGGGAGGGACCTGCACAACACCAAGGCACTGGTTGTAAGGTTTCTTTTGTTTCCAATTAATACAATTAAGTTCATTTTTCTCAACAAGTTGTTATATATAATTTGTTTCATAAACTCCTTGGTCTTTATGATGAATATGTTTTATTATATGAGTTATTCAGGTGCTATGTAATAGTTTGCTTGTTAGTGAATGCAGGCTTCAAGGAGAAGGAGCTCATCTGGATCGGAGAGGCTTGGCTGCTACAAACAGCGTTGGACTAGAGGTAAGCCTTAAACACCTGGTTGCTTTTATTTTAAATGCATATTTAGGGAAAGATAGTGCTTGATTGTTTTGTTTGTCACTAGAAAAGCCTTGTTTTCTAGGGAGGTCGGTTTTGTCCGCAAAATTGACTCTTTCTGCATGACAAAATGGCGACTCTGCTGGGGAATCCATGGATTTGATTGATTTCTCTTTCGATTGATACTTTGATGTGAGAAACGTTGATTTCTTTCTAGTTTTTGACTGATTGACTGTGAATTTGGGTGGAATAGCTTAGGATTGAGTTAGTTTTTTATTTTTCTTATTTTTGAGAGTAGTACGCACCCTCTGCGTTAAGCACAGTGCGTACCTGTACGCACTTTTGCTTTGTACACAGAGTGTGGCCGCACTTGTGCAAACAGGCTGCCTGCGTACCCTGTCAAAAGTTTAGAAAATTTCAATTTTTTCCTTTTTACCTATTAGATTTTGTTTATAGTTTATTTATTGCTGCCCAGATCCACTGGTTACCTGTCAGAAGTTCTCATCTAGGCTTGTTTCATTAGCATCAAGGGTTTTAGTGAAGTTCATAGAAGTTCTAGCCCTAGGTTTGATTTTTGTATTGGTCTTGTAGTGACTCTGGCTTTAGAAGTTGTAAAAACCTTGGATATCCCTGGTCTTTTCAGTCTTCTTAGGAGTCAGACCTTTCGTAAAATCCACCTTTGTGAGAAACCTACCGTTGTGTTGCCTCTTTGCGGAATTTCGAGAAGGCTTGTTTGTTAAGCTGTGAATTTCATTCTTAAGAAAAAGAACAAAAGCTTTTTATTTTTGTTTTCGACTGATTTATGATTCTGCATGAATTAGTCCTTGGTTGAATTGTAACTGAGTAAAACAACCTGGAATTATATTTTGTAGGCTTTTACCTCATTAGATTTGCTTTTAGGTAAATTTCTCTTAGATTTTCATAGATCTTAAAACTGATTTTTGTTAAGTAGTTTTACATGCTTTGTTAAAATAGGAAAAATACAAAATCTCTTTTGAAGAAAGTTTGTTTAGTAGCGTTTGAAGTCTTTAAAAAGAGAAAGGAAGTTTTCATGAAATAATTAGTGGTCATGTGTTATGTGCTTTGGAAAAGATAAAGAGAGTTATTCTTTGATTTTCATTGTTAAGAAAGTTGTCTTTATAAAGTTTGCATTCTCCAACTCTCTTAGCTAGGGAATTCATTGAAAAAGGAAAGATTGTTTTTTCATCCTAGGTGCATCTTTTTAGTGGATTTGAGTCGAGTCTACACATCATAAGTTTCATCTCCGCTACCTTTTGTCCTAAAGAAAAGCCATAAAAAATTAACGCTTAAAGTAAAATTCACTTAGTAACTTGTTATTTATTAGGGCTCTGATACACCAACATAGATCAGGCTAGTGTCTTGGAGTAGGAGAGTAATTAACTCTCCAAGACAGTAAAAACAAACAAGTAGCTTATCTTGCGGTAGGATAAATCCAACTGTTACATTTATGCTCTGGGAAAGCTCCTCTTAAAGGAGAAGCACGAGATCGTGTCCGAACCAGTGAGGGGATCAATCCTCCTTCATTGGGAACGACGCCAGATATGCACGTACTACAAACGGTAAACCTCGGATTAACCATTGTCGAGGAGCCTGGGGTCACTTGTCGGTAAACCTTGGATTATTGTCAAGGAGCCGGCAAGGGGATTGAGCTTGTTACTCTGCCCTTGCGTGTGTATCGGATCGTAGACTGTTCCCCCAGGTATATTTGTTGCTGTTGGTGACCTTAGTGACTATTATCTTTAGGATTCTTCTTAAGGTGACGGTGGAGGGAAGATCCCACTGTACCTGGAGCAGACGTCGGCTAGACTCACTTGTGCAACCGTATCTCGATGATTTGCCTGCTCATTCATTACATCGCGCTGACCACCTTGTCCATTTACGAGCAATCTTTATGAGGTGTAAGCATTATCGTATTCGGTTGAACCCACACAAATGTGTCTTCTGTATAGAAACGGGTCGATTACTGGGATTTGTAGTTTCGAAGGCTGGCATTCGCGTCGATCCCTCGAAGGTAGAAGCTATCATCAAATTGCCTCCTCCTTCGAGTCTTCGCCAACTCCAAAGTTTGCAGGGGAAAGCAAACTTTTTACGACGATTCATTCCTAACTACGCCGAGGTTACAAAGGGTTTTACACGGTTGTTGAAACAGAACGCTCAATTCTCTTGGGATGAGATAGCTCAGAAATCTTTTGATGCACTCAAACACGCGTTGACCCATGCACCGTTGTTGCATCCTCCCAACTACAACCAGGATTACTTTTTGTATCTTGCCGCCTCCCATTCCACCATTGGAATGGTCTTAGTTCAGGAAGATGGATTCAGAACGGAACATGTGATATATTACCTTAGTCGAACGTTAAATCCAACTGAGCTAAAATACTCACATGTGGAGAAATTGGCGTTGGCAGCCGTTCAAGTTGTCCAACGTTTTCGTCACTACATTTTACTACGCAAAACTACAGTCATTTCGGATTGCAACCCTATGATCTACATTTTGACTAAACAATTGCTAGGGGGCAAGTACTCTAAATGGATTGTTATCCTGCAAGAGTTCGACTTGGAGTTTGAGAAATCTAAGTCTAAGAAATCTTTAGTTTTTGCAGAGTTAATGTGTGACTTCCCGCGTGCTGACACGGAAACTGTGGCAGAGGAGCCCATTGCGGACTAATCTTTGTTTCTAATCAGCACTTTAGATCCGTGGTATGGGCATATCATCGTCTATCTCCAGACCCAATCCTTTCGGCCCGAAGTTTCAAAGTCGGAACGTCGGAAAATTCGATTCCAGTCCCAACAATACAAAATTATTGGAGATACTCTTTATCGCCGTGGGGCGGACTCTATTTTTCGACGTTGCTTAACTCACGAAGAGGCTGAAAGGGTTCTAAATGACTGTCACTCTGGAGCGTGTGGCGGTCATATGTCTGGGTACGCCACAGCCCAAAAGATATTGCGCGCTGGCTACTTCTGGCCGTCCTTGTTCAAAGATTGTATTACTGCGGTCCGAAAATGCCACAACTGTCAAGTGTTTGATCGAAAGATGCGTGCTCCACCTGCTCCTCTCCACCCTATAATTGCCGTTGGTCCTTTTGCCAAATGGGGTATCGATTTTATTACATGTAACCCTCACTCGGTCGGGGGGCATGCGTATATCATCCTTGTGGTAGATTATTTTACTAAGTGGGCCGAGGCGATGCCTACATTCGAGGCAGACGGCAAGACAGCTGCAATTTTCGTGTTCAATCATATAATTGCCAGGTTTGGTGTCCCACAAGCGATAATCACTGACCATGGGCGCCATTTTCGAAACGTTATGATGACAGAACTTACAGGCCAGCTTGGTTTGCGTCACGATAGTTCAACTCCTTATTATCCACAAGCAAATGGTTTGGTTGAGTCCATCAACAAAGTTTTAGTTATCATGATCCGACGAATCATTGGTATTCATCGGTCGAATTGGCACAACATGTTATTTTCAGCGCTTTGGGCGTACTGAACCTCAGTGAAAACATCAACAGGGTTCACTCCTTTCCAACTAGTTTATGGTTTGGAAGCTGTGCTACCCTTTGAATGCGAAATCCCGTCACTGCAAATGGCCATCGAGTTACTTCCAGCTACTTCCGAAGAGGAGAAGCGTTTATTATACTTAGCTCAATTAGATGAGAATCGACGTGATGCTGCATTGGCGATCGAGACTCATGCAAAACATATGAAAGCTCAGTATGATCGAAATGTGACCCCTCGAAATTTTTTGGAAGGAGACCTAGTGTTATTATATGATCAAGCTAATGATAAATTAGGTGCTGGAAAATTCGTTCCTATGTGGCATGGGCCCTATATTGTCAAGCAAAAGCTAGCAAAAGGGGCCTATGAGTTGGTAGACTTTGACGGGGACTCTTTGGGTAAACCCAGAAATGGACTTTACTTAAAGAGGTATTATGCTTAAAAGAGTGGGTATGGAGATTTTTAGTTAGGTTAGTTTTTCTTTCTAGCTGGTGTGTTTGTTAGTTTAGACAGTGTGCTTAGCTTAGAGAGTGTGTTTTTTTGTCATTATTCTGGCTTATCTTGGTTTTACTCTTGATGATGCAGATGTCAATGCCTCTCCAAACATACATTGGTTTTGCTGATGGTGCTTGTCATAGTACATGGAATA
The DNA here is from genome assembly GCA_031772625.1 of Pinus tabuliformis. Taxonomy (NCBI): domain Eukaryota; kingdom Viridiplantae; phylum Streptophyta; class Pinopsida; order Pinales; family Pinaceae; genus Pinus; species Pinus tabuliformis. The sequence goes on from CM062812.1 coordinate 822,207,013, forward strand.
TCTCTTCCGCAGCTTGGGTTATCTATTCGCCCTCTGACAAGTTAGTTTCTATGCATGGGGTAAGCCTCAGTCAAACAACAAACAACATTGCCGAGTACAGTGCGGTGATTAAGTTATTGTCTGAATTTATTTCATTTGGGATTCAGAGTTTGATAGTGAGGTTAGATTCTGAACTCGTTGTATTATAGCTTAATAGAGTGTATGCCATTAGAAATCCAATGTTGTTAAGGTTATTTTTGAGAGTGCGTCTCTTGGAACGTGAGTTTGATTACATTGAATATCAACATATTCCAAGGTCTTTAAATACATTAGCAAATGCAATTGCTTCTCGAATGTTAAATAGACATTTGCAATAATCATACATGTCAATTTAAAACCATTCCATAACATGATTTACAAGATAAGCTGGTAATAATGATATATATAGGAGTGTGTCAAAAAATACATCGTCTTCGATCATAGGTTGAAAAACACCTTATGATCGGCAAAAATGATAAGTACAAAATGTCACATGTGTCTACAAAACGACCATCCAATCACTGGTGATGATCTCTATATGACACCACTGCACGGGCCACCCTACACAAGAACCTCCTAAAAGATCCTGGGACCCCGACTACATAGCGCTGAAGCCGGATTGGAATGTCATCTATGGTAGTCTCCGGTATATCTGCTGTAAGACACTCCAGGTCACTTTCCAACTCAGCCAAAGTCTCTGTGGCCTCGTCCTGTGGGGCCAGTGCCACTGCAGCTGGTAGTCTCCTCTCGTAAGGCCGGAGATTGGCTGGACGTCGTGGGCCTACATCTGCATTTTGAAAATTATTACTATCAGTTTTGAGACGATATAAAACAAACAAACAAAAAAAATAGATAGTTTAAAACACTTGTGAAAAATGAAGTTACCTGTATCATCCCATTGTTCTCCCGGTGGAAGAACCATGTCCGGATATCCACGAAAATCAATTCCGGCGTAAGGAAAATCCTGTATAGAAAAGACCTGGTCCTCTAACCAGTGAAAGTACTCCGGAGTAAATCGGACAACCTCCGTCCCCTCATCAGGATGACGAGCCATAACCGCAACCCATCGCATCAATTTGGGCTCTTGGGGAAGCCCAGCCTCAACAGTGAGCTGCTGTGGGATCAGCATCGGAACCCTCTCTAAGCCAAAACTCACAACTAAAGGCCCATAACCAAAGGTCTTTAGCTGTCCGTTTTTGGCTCTAGTCAGTTGGCCTTTTACATTGGCCAACACAGCATCACACCAGTTGAAAATGGTACCTCGATAGCAATCAATCGCCATCCGCATCTGGGATCCAGTGGCAATGTGTAAAGCGGCACCCCGCAAAGTCTGGTAACTGTAAAAGCAATCACCTTAAGTTCAGGACGGGATATAGTTTTGATATCTATCCCCTTCTCCTAAGTCTGAGTGTTACATCACTCTAGTCGGAGACTAGCGATAGACTGGCCACCTGGCCTAGTCCCGAACAGAGTCAAGTGTTCGCCTCTCTTGGGCAAACCAGTGAGCAAGTAGATATCTGTGGGCTCCATCTCGAGCTGGTGCCCTCCAATATAAAAACACTGGTCCTGAACGTTCCATCTTTCTACCAGCCACTCTAGAAAGCTCACTTGGGCCCTCATGTCAGGTATGGCCCAGTATTTATAAAGGCCGCATGCCTTCAAAGCATCAATTGACGGTTGATGATTAATGGTGGCCAAATCAACATCTTCGTGCTCTCTCTCGCGCCAATCGAGCATGGTGAACAATCTACATGCCAAAAAACATCCATTAGATTCCATGAAATCAAAAAAATTTGGTCCATTTTGGAGAATTTGGGGTTTAAAAACTTGTTGCGTGGAGTACGCACCCCGCCTTTAGGAACAGAGCGTGGGTACGCAGGGACCCTGAAGGCAAGGTGCGTACTCCTGACATTTTTCTAACTGAGAAAATGTCGGGGTACACGGGTCCCTAGTGTGATGCGTGCGTACCCCAAAAGGCGGTTTTTGAAACCACAAAACCTCCAAAAAATGAAATCTGGGGCCTAAAAAGAATTCTAAACGGATGAAATTGAAGAGGAGGATGTTGTAGAATACCTGGAAGAGACGGCGTTCGATTTCGACAGTGGGATTCTCCGCAATTTCCACAGGAAGTTTCTTGCCAAAAGCCCTTTTTCTCTCCTCAACAGTAAAATGGTAAAAATGAATTGGTAAAAGCCCTTTTTATAGGTTTTTTGGGTAAATAAATGGTAAATTTGTTTATTTTTCACCATGAAAAGGTATTTTTCAAAGTATTTTTATCTATCTTCAACAGGTATGAGTAATGTGTTGGTTTTTGTGCAGGATAAGGGATTTTCAGGAAAAATTGTCATTTTTTACAAACAAAAACATCAGAGTCATCTTTAAGCCCTTTTCTGACTCCTAAAACATGAAAAGATTGCCGAGCGTTTCTTTTACACTCGTTAAAACGGAATTAAAAGACGGTCCTCTTACAGCCCTTTTCTGACCGTAAAAACATGAAAAGATTGCCGGATTTTTGTCGTTTCAAATTCGATATTGGAAATAAAACGACGTGTCCTTGGTTGCTTTTTACTTTTCAGATCAGAGACACTAATCATGAAAGTACTCCTTGGTCGTAAAGATCAAGCGGTTCTCTCAAGTATTATTTTATACTTTTTCGGGCTTGGGAGACACAAATTTACGAAAAAGGTCAACCCTGGAGTCTTCTTAAGTTTTTCAGACTCTCTAAAATTGAAAAACGCCGAGTTTTTCCTATACTAGACTCGTTAAAATTTCACAGTAAAGGACCTGTTCGATTACAAACAGGAACGGACCACTCCTTCTTAGGGTTCAAATCTAAACTAAGTTGGACTCATCCGAAGGATGAGCTTATAATCAAGCAAATGTTATCCTCCTCAAGCTTGTAAAAAATAAAGAGGTACTTGCCAGAAATGGTGGGGGAAAAGAGAGGAAAATGAGCCTATTTGTTATACTCTGTCTCGGAAAAACCTTATCACCACTCTTGAACACGACACTTTTCATTCACCTGGGTTGGGAAATCCTTTGCCTAACAGTTGATCAAACCACATTGAAAGTCTTCAGCCGGTTTCTGGGTATTAACTTTGGGTCAATTGTCACCAAGCCATCTGTTGTGTCGTTATGTGTTCAAGAGGTCACTGCAAATAAACCATTCATCTGCAAAATATCTGTCATCCATCTTGACCATCCCTGAGTCAGTCCTTACAGCTACATTTCTTCAACTTGATCTATGATTTCGTGTTGTGGGCTTGCCTGCAACGGATCGCTTTCTATCGACATCAGCACATTATCTAGAAAGATGATCTAGGAATCATCAGTACCTTGAAATCTGCATGCCTCAATGGCAGGTTTCTCGCCTTTGACGACGGTTTACATCATTGACTTTCGATCGAAGGATTCTGTGACATGTTCGACATCAACACATTCATTCACATCTCACGGATTGTACTGGGTACTTTGAGAACCATTGACATCACTGGTGGTCTCTCTCACACTTGTTAACAGTTTACATCATCGACTGGTAATCAAGTGGTTTCTACCATGTTCGACATCAACTCATTTATTCGCATGGATAGAATCGTACTATTTTGGGAAGCAGAAATGAAGACCCTGGATCTAGTTTCCGCCATCCAGGCTACGAGGAGTTTTGTATTCATTATACAGTAGACTAATCATAAACAGATGGCTGCGTCCATACTGTGTCTACATGTGTCTATGATTATGATGTATTGCAAAATCATTCCTATATCAGAGCAGTAGTTAGTTTGTTAGTTAAGTTTTTGATCTGAGTATGGGAATGCCTACCTCAACGATGATATGATCTCATATATGTATTTTGTGTTGAATATTTGCAGGTTCCAACTGGGCTCTCCACAAGATAATCCTCGAAATGATAAAGTGCTTCACCCTTCCTAGATGATATAAAACCCTAATCTACTACAGACCTCGCACTTTAGGGGGCAATCTGTTACACTAAAATTTGTCACCATGACTATTTACAGTCAGTATGGCTCCATCAATAACCATACTGTCCTCCTTGGCAAGTCTTATACCTCTGCTCCTCATGTCAAACTCCAAAAAAGAGAGAAAGCCTTTAAAAATCAATACAACTCTGGTTCCACACTTTCTCTTACTCTTACCTGCGTGTACGCACCTCAAGTATATAATACCTGCGTACTTGTACACTCTGTCTGTAAAGGGGTGGGTGCGTACTCCTGTAAAAGTCAAAAGGCACAAGTTTTACTCCAAAAAACTTACTTGTGGTCGATTCTAGAGCATTCTAGAAGATGGTTTGACGTGGATTGAGCGCCTCCAGATGGTTCATGCATCCCAATGAAAGAGGAACTTATCCCATGAAGAGGGGAGCTATCCCTTTGAAAGAGGAGCTTATCCCATTGATGGTGGACCTGTTTAACTTCCTCCAAAGCATTATAAATACAGGCATTGGGCCAGAGGCAAGGGAGGTTGAAAGCTGAACATTCCTAAGGGTAGATGCTGCTGAAATTAGGACTCCCTTATAGAGCTTGAGAGGAGAGATTCCAATCCTTTCTTAGCTTCATTTGGAAGTGGGTGAGCCGATCAAAGTAGAGGAGAACTCTTGCTGGACCCTGGGAGGGACCTGCACAACACCAAGGCACTGGTTGTAAGGTTTCTTTTGTTTCCAATTAATACAATTAAGTTCATTTTTCTCAACAAGTTGTTATATATAATTTGTTTCATAAACTCCTTGGTCTTTATGATGAATATGTTTTATTATATGAGTTATTCAGGTGCTATGTAATCGTTTGCTTGTTAGTGAATGCAGGCTTCAAGGAGAAGGAGCTCATCTGGATCGGAGAGGCTTGGCTACTACAAACAGCGTTGGACTAGAGGTAAGCCTTAAACACCTGGTTGCTTTTATTTTAAATGCATATTTAGGGAAAGATAGTGCTTGATTGTTTTGTTTGTCACTAGAAAAGCCTTGTTTTCTAGGGAGGTCGGTTTTGTCCGCAAAATTGACTCTTTCCGCATGACAGATACCTTCTTTAACAACTCAAAATCTAAATGATCATGACATTTCTTAGTGACCTGAGCTTCCCACTTCTGAATATCCTTACGCATGATAGGAGGGTCATTGCATAGAAGGTTGCAGCAGCCTCCTTGGCGTGTGCCTCCACACATGACCTAGAGGGCATGCTCAGACCCCCTTAACCTCGGCGCCCTCTTGGTCAAAAGTGGGCCATGCTTCCAGTTAACCTAAGTAGGACAAAACATAAGAGAAAGGAAACACACTCGCAACCCCCAAAGATATCTGAAATACAATACCTCCTTCTCCACAGGAATAAAAACACAAACAATCAGAAAGACTCCAAAACTGTTATCCCCAACCAACATTAGCCCGACTGAACTCCCCACAGAGTTCGAAGACCATGAACAAAAGTTCCAAAAAAGTAGAATGCTCCTCAACAAGTGACCAGTCCCACCATTATATAGAGTTAATCTCAGGGACTCTCCACGCTCGAACACCCATAGACCCAAATAACAAGAAACCACAAGAGATACAAGTCTCTTACTTGTCACAGTTAACACTCCAAAATGCAACAAGACCGGAATAAACTTCGACACAAGAAAAAGCAAGATACATAGCCAAGGAGAGGTAATTACTCAGATATTAAATAGCATGCACATAACAACTTCGGAAAACCAAGACCAACAACCTATCGCATCTACTACTGAATGCAGGGGATTACTCAGAAGGTGCTCAATTAGCCCCACACCAAGCTGCCAATCCCCATACTATTCAAAATCATCACTAGCAGAAGTGAGGACACCTAATGAACTCAGAGTAGAAAATACATTAAATTTTCATGAAGGAAGGAAGGAAAGGATCCTTGCTCCATGTTGTCACTTTCCCACACCTTCCTCAGCTTGCAAAAATCTCTCAGACTTAAAAAGCCACTTGTCTCCTTCACCATCTCAAGCAGGGGAATGCTAATACACTGAACCGCAAGTGTGTGAAATAATAGTGTGCATGCATGCAATCGTCCTAGGGAGGACACACCACCCCCTCCATCAATTCCCTCAAAAGTTGGCGTGATGGGGAATACAAATCTCGATACCTCATCATGTCAAATAAATCACTTCAATCGAGGAAAGGATAAATTAAATTATTATAATTATAAAAAGCAATATTTATTTTTATTTCTTATGTTTAATTTTTAAATTAATTTTGTTTTAGTTAAATTATGTTAAAATACTTTTAAAATATATATATATATATATATATATATATATATATATATATATATATATATATATATATATATATATATATATATATATATATATATATATATATATATCCAACTTCATTTTGAAAACTACGGATCATCTCAGCGTCAATTTTAGTGTTATTATTGAAGAATGCCAAGAAAATAAGATCTCCTTTGTTATTTTGTTTACTTAAAATAAAAAATTTGATACAATACATTTAGAAAAACCTTTTAAAGGGATTAGAATTGAGAAACATGTTTGCACAAAAAAGCTACCTTGTATTCTATTAAACATCACGTAGAAATACAACAAGTATTGGTTCAAGATAGAAATTCTTTCTTAACCATACAATCAATTGGTTGAGAAAATATCTCAACAAAACACCAAAATATGAGCTATATTAGTTGGACTAAATCTCTTAGATCTAACTAATTAATAATCACATAACAATTACATTTAATGATGAATATCAATTAATATGCACAAGACAAGTAGGAGTTAATTCTCCAAGTACCTCCCTTAATGAGTACTTGTCTTGATCTTCTTGTCTGCATCATCTTCATTAGCTTCTTTAAACATCTTCGAAATCTCATAGAGTGAACTCCATCAAGTTGTCTCATAACCCTTGAAAAGGTGTAGTTGGAAAACTGGATTCCCGAGTTCTACTCTCGAACTCCCGAACCACTGGTCTCTCGAATTCAATTACTAAACAATGTCCCAAGTCGTCTCATAACCTCATTAGAAGAGAACTCTCACATCTTCAAGAATGAGGGATCCTTCCCCAGATCCACAATTGCCATACTATCTGGACAACCATCCATATTGAGCCTTACTTCCACTTGATCTCTTAAATAGTGGCTTCAGACACAATTAAATACATGTTTGCAATAGTTGAACTGCTAGCCATTCTATGGACAAGCTCCCATCTACCGATGTACATGGGTACCAATCACTGTACTCGCCAGTTATATAGAAGAGTCGTCTAGATATCAAATGTATCTAGAGTTAGTTTTACAAATGACCTCCTTATGTGATTTTGAAAGTTCATCATCACCAATTTTACAAACAAATTATAATGCTAATAATTTTAACTACTACACCGCCCAGATTCAAAGATTCACATGATGTTGTGCGATGCCATTATAAAAAAGTGTTTACATTGTGATAAGAGTTCACAGTGTGCACTGATAACAAGTAAAATTCCATTTCGCAGATCCCTTGCAAATGTTGTGTAATGTCAACACAAATCGCAGAAAGGGTAGTGCGACATGGATGAAACTCTCATCTCTGGTCTAGAATGGAAAATCCATGACCTTAACATTGTAACACCTAAAACAATTGCAAAGAGAAGTATATAGCAGAAACCCCTCCGTCTGCCCATGGTTTCGTTGGGTTTTGCATTTTGCTGAAAAATGGTCAACGACCCCAACAATAAGATTCCTTTACATGCTAAAAGACGCCATGACACTACTCAGTTTCAGAAATAACCACTATCGCAGATCATTAGTGGCTACAAAAAAAATACAAAATTACTCACCAAAACACTCTCCATCAGGAATTTGACAACATCACAAGTTCAATTTGTATGGTTGACCCCATCACCAATTCTTTGGATTCACTATCATCCCATAATTATTTTCATTGCAGCGTTTCAGTTGGATGGGCTCATAATCCAAGTGAGATTAAATCTAATGGATCTAAGAATGCTACGACGGTTGCTCGTAATATTAAATCTCATTGGTGCACGAACAAAGAATCCACTATGATCTATTGTCATAAGTCTCCACTCATACAAACTCCACGCAACTCCACGTCCCACATCAAACACAAAAAAGCTTCAAAACAATCTATGCTAGTTTACACTTATTCTTGCAACACATATCCCATTATCATGGGCCCTCCCTTAAGGAGAAAGGCCCAGAGCTAGGAGCTCTAATACCAAATTGAGAAACTTGTTTGCACAAAAAAACTACCTTGTATTCTATTAAACATCACATATAAATACAACAAGTATTGGTTCAAGATATAAATTCTATCTTAACCATACAATCAACTAGTTGAGAAAGTATCTCAACAAAACACCAAAATAGGAGCTATATTAGTTGGACTAAATCTCTCATATCCAACTAATTAATAATCACATAAAACTTACATTTAATGATGAATAACAATTAATAGGCACAAGACAAGTAGGAGTTAATTCTCCAAGTATTAGAAATAAAGGTTTATCTAATATTAATGTAATGACGAACAACCAATGTAAGCATTAACTCCAACGATAAATTCAAATACAAGACCTCCGACGAGACTTGCTCTTTCTCAAGCTCTCTCTCCTTAAAGTCCTAATCGTCGGATGTCGGGGATTTTATTTCTGTGAGATATAAAATTATGCCACTTCAATGAAGGTCGCCACAACCACTTTAACGTAACGGCTTTGGCATCACCCACCTTCCCCGCCAAAAAATAAAATAGTTCTAAACATTTTACTTTCCATGGTTTATAATTTGTAGGTTTTAACCCCGTACAGAAATTACCTGCATACAAATTCAAAAACACAGAAAATAAACAATAGCGAGAGCATAACACATAAAACAAATATACATAGAGATTTTCCCCTGGATCCCAAAACTGGGACTACCAGATTGATTTTTCATTATGTTCCTTTCAATGTTACAATATATATATATATATATATATATATATATATATATATATATATATATATATATATATATATATATATATATATATATAGACACACATGTCGAAGCATCCAATAGCATGGACCGAAAACCATTGCGCCCAAAACCATGTGCGAAAACCATGCACAAAACCATAGGTAGGTCCGCCCACCTAATATAGGGTCCAAAAAAAAAAAAAAAAAAAATCCCCGGGGCGCTACCCCAGACCCTATAGAAGGGGGATAACCGCCCCCCTCAAACACCCCATACGGGGGGGGCTTCCGACCCCTCGCTGCGCAATCGACACAATGAAGGGGGAGCTCCGTCTGCCCTCTAACCCCCCAGTTAACTAGGCAAGCTAGTCGTGGAAAGAATATAACAAAACCCAACATTCTTCCACTTGTTGTTTCTTTCCACAGGGGGTCACAGGATAGCTTAGTCATTTATCCACCCCTACAATGCCCATTGTTTCTCTACACCAAGAGAACTTCTCAAAGCTCACAGCTTTTGTCAATGCATTTGCTATTCTTCATAGTGTCCACCTTTTGGTCTTCTATCATATCCCTCACAAAGTGATATTGAACATCAATGTGCTTTGTCTTTGAATGGTAAGCAGGGTTCTTTTCCAATAAAATTGCACTTTGGCTATCACAGTCTATTCTTATAGCTCCCTGTACTAACCCCATACCTGAACACAATCTCTACAACCAAACTGCTTCCTTGCTTGCATGAGTGGTTGCCATGTATTCTGCCTTTGTAGTTGATAGTGCCACAACAGATTGTTTCTTACTTATCCAATTGACTGCACCTCCAAATAGGTTAAACACATACACACTTGTAGATCTTCTCTGATCCAGATCTCCTGCCCAGTCTGCATCAACAAAGCCATGAATATCCAGCACTCTGTTCAAGCCTGGTCTTCCTTGATAGCACAAACCATAATCACTAGTGCCATGCAAATACCTCAAAACCCTCTTCACTATTGTCCAATGCTCCTTCCCTGGTTTTGCATAAACCCGCTCAATACTCTCACTGCATGTGAAATGTCTGGTCTAGTACAGACCATCACATACATCAGGCTACCGACTGCACTTGCATATGGAACATGGGACATGTCCTCTTCCTCTTCTTGTGTCTTGGGACACTGTTCAACAGATAACTTCACACCTCCAGGAATAGGAACCTTCACTGGTTTACTATCTTGCATATTAAACCTATGCAGTATTGTCTCGACATACTTCCTCTGGTTTAACCAGAGCTTCCTCTTTGCCTGATCTCTTTTAATTTCCATGTCCAAAATATAGTTTGCAGCACCAATATCTTTCATGTCGAATTTGGAGGACAATTGGGTCTTCAAATCCTAGATAATTTCTTTGTCCTTTCCAACTAGAAACATATCATCCACATACAAGACCAGATAAATAACACGTTCATCAATTAATTTAAAATACACACAGTGATCTGTTTTTCTTCTCGTGAAGCCAAGTCCCCATATAAACGTATCAAATTTCTGATACCACATCCTTGGTGACTGTTTTAACTGATACAAAGACTTTTTTAACTTGCATACCAATTCTTTCTTAGCCTTCACCACAAAGCCTTGAAGTTTCTTCATGTAGATCTCCTCTTCCAGATCCCCGTGAAGAAATGTTGTCTTCACATCCATCTAGTCTACCTCAAATCAAAAGCAACAACAACAGATAAAAGTAATCTAATAGAAGCTACCTTGGCAACAGGAGAAAAAATATCACCAAAATCAATTCCCAGCACCGGGGAATAACCTTCTGCTACCAACTGAGCTTTGTATTTCTCCACCTTTCCTTCTGCATTCGTCTTCTTCTTGAACACCCATTGGTTGCCAATGGGTTTCCTTTCAGCTGGGAACTCCACCATATCCCAAGCCTCATTTTTGTGTAGAGACGCCATTTCATCAACCATGGCCTCTTTCTAGAGTTTTCCATCTTCTGAATCTACTGCTTCCTTCACAGTTCTGGGGTCATCATCAGTAATAGATAAAGCAAAAGTTGAACAGAAATCAGATGGACTATACCTTTCTGGCTGCCTTCTTTCTTGAACTGATCTTCTCACAATCGGAGTTTGTGGATGTTCATCTTCTGATTTCTCTTCTGTTGTAGAGTCTGATTCTTCCTCCTTTAGCTCAAACTCTATCTTCTCAAGTTCCTTTGGTTGGACTTCATGTTTAATAACATCTTTCACCTCTCTGAACACCACATATCGGTTGTACACAACCTTCCTTGTTACTGGGTTCCAAAGTTTATAACACTTTAAACCATCCTTATACCCAATAAAGATGCATTTTTCAGATTTACTATCCAACTTTGTTATTTTCTCCTTTGAAACATGTACATATGCATCACATCCAAATACCCTCAGATGTGAAAGAGAGGGTTTCTTACCAGTCCATACCTCTTGTGGATTCTTATCCTCCAATGCTAATGAAGGTGATCTGTTGACCAGGTAACATGCAGTCTCCACCGCCTCTACCCAGAATTCCTATCCTAACCCAACACCATTAAGCATGCTTCTTGCCATTTCCATCAATGTCTTGTTCATTCTTTCTGCAACTCCATTTTGCTTAGGTGTGTATGGAGTAGTCTTCTGTCGTGTTATACCACACTTCTTATAGAATTCTTCAAATTCCTTCTTGCAAAACTCTCCACCATTGTCTGTCTTCAACACCTTTATCTTCTTCTCTGTCTAGTTTTCCACCAAAGCCTTAAATTCTTTAAACCTGTCAAAGACTTCAGATTTCTTCTTAAGGAAATATATCCATGTATTCCTTGAGAATTCATATATAAATGATACATAGTACATAGAATTACCAGTGATGGAACCTTCACAGGTCCAAACACATCACTGTGCACAAGCTCTAATATTTGTTTCGCCCTCTTACCACCAGAGGGGAAACTCACCCGATTTTGCGTCCCATATACACAATTTTCATAGAAATCAAAATCCAGAGAGTTATTAGTCATACCTTCTACCATACCTTTACCATGAAGTATTCGAAGGCCCTTCTCTCCAATATGTCCAAGCCTTTGATGTCATAGCATGGTCTTTTCTCCAAAGACCACTAGATTTTCTGCTTCACTTTCAGGAACCATAGAACTGTTGCACCCATCAACAACAGTGCTACCTTACAGCTTGTACAGAGTGCCAATCTGAAATCCCTGCATCAATACCAATGCCCCCGAACCATCTTGCATGTATCTTTCACGAACACTATTTTTACACTTGCATTATCCAGCTTGCTTACAAAAATCAGATTTCTGGCCAATGCAGGAATATGCAGAACACCCGGAAGTGTTCTAATCCTTCCACTTTGAAAATTCAACTTTACTTTTCCGCGAACAATGATTTTGGCCTTCCTTTCATCCCCCAAGAAGACATCACCACCATCATATTTCTCATACTCGTAGAACCACTCTCTATGGGGAGTGAAGTGAAAGGATGCACCTGAGTCAATCAACCATGCCTCATGATATACATGTGTACTTGAAGAATCCAAGTACACATCCCCACCTTCATTTGAGGTGGTTTTCACCTCTACATAAGGAACATCATCAAATCCCTTTCCTTTGTCAAGAGCTTTAGATTTATACTCCCTTTTGTAGTGCCCTTCCTTTCCGCATTTCCAACACACCTTTACAGGTTGTCCTAGAGATTCAGATCTCCCTCTAGATTTATATCTCTCACTCGATGACTTATTTTTGTTTTTGTTCTAGGACCTTCCTTGTACAAACAAGGCATCAACATTCTCGCTCTCCATATTTTTTCGTCTCATCTCCTTCATTAGTAAGGATGAGACTATTTCATCAAACTGCAAGGTAGTTGCATTGCTACCTATTGCAATAACCAGACTATCCCACGAATTTGGTAGAGAACACAATAAACTGATGCACTTATCTTCATCTGAAATTTTAATATCAACAGATAATAACTGACTTATTACAGTATTAAATACGTTCAGATGCTCTGTCACCAAGTCTCCATCTTTCATCCTCAAGTTATACAACTTTTTCCATAGGAACAGTTTATTCACCAGATATTTAGATTGGTACAAAGTCCCTAACTTGTCCTACAAAGCCTTAGTCGTAGCTTCCCCTGATACATTCAACAATATTGAATCTGAGACACAACCGTATTGTGCTCTTTGCCTTCTAATCCAACTTCTTCCATTCTTCATCGAACACTCCCGTTGGTTTAGTACCTGGATCTACCGCAACCCACTGATCTTTATCTACCAACAGATCCTCCATCTTGAGTTTCCATAACTCAAAACTCTGACCATTAAATTTCTCGATCTCTATCTTTCCACTACTCGCCATATTCTTTCACCACTATAGAATCGATCCCGCAAATCTCCCACTGAACATGATCTATCACAGGCCCGAGCGAAACCCCTCAGCAACAAAGGCGTCCCCTTGAAGCCAAAACAACTCTGATACCAAATGTAGGTTTTAACCCTATATAGAAATTACCTTCATATGAATTCTAAAACACAGAAAATAAAAAATAGCGAGAGCATAAGACATAAACCAAATAAACACATATATTTTGCCTTGGATCCCAAACCAGGACTACCAGATTGATTTTTCATTATGTTCCTTTCAATGTTACAATACATATATATACATGCCGAAGCATCCAATACCATGGACCGAAAACCATCGTGCCCAAAACCATGCACAAAAACATAGGTAGGTCCGCCCACCTAATATAGGGTCCAAAAAATTTTAACACAACCCAACATAATTTTTAATGAATTAGTTTTTGGGTATGTAATGATTTTAAAATTATATATATATATATATATATATATATATATATACATATACATATACATATACATATACATATACATATACATATACATATACATATAAGTCGCTTTGTGAATGTTATTTTTTTTAAAAGATTCTATTTTTTTATTCTTTATATTCTATCTTGAAATGTCAAGATGAATTTAATATTTGGCAAAAAATTAACATTAAGTTGTGTAAACTCAATAATTTAACATTTAGAATGTTTTTGGGAACAATCTTAATTTAATATAAAAATCATTATTTTTGGGAAATTAGAGATGCTTAAATAATCTTTTTCTAGGAAGATTCTTGGCATCAACTCAAGTTGTAAGATAATGTTGAAATTCACCATCTCTAGAATATATGACTTCACATGGTAAACCATTAGTATCCTAGTACTGGTCCTCATCCACTAAACATTCACACTAGCAATGTTGGGAATCCAAAGATTTTGGCATCCTTATTTAGAGGGGAATATTTTGGATGCTTTATGGATCAATCTAAACCAAAGAAAAATCAAGATTCAATAGCATAAAGACAAATTAAGATGGAAACACCAACTAGTGAGAACCTTCAACCGTAAAGAAGCTTATGGAATTTTAATAATATTCACAGATCTTCCCTCATGTGACATATAGGTAAAAATTTGGAAACAAAACCTTTGGCCAAAAGTGCCCTAAGAAAGCCATCAAAGAATCCATTATATTATCCCCATGGTTTTCTCAAGGCTGACAAGGAAATCCTATGGAATCTATCACACTCCAATCCCTTGAATTATCCCACGCTCATGCTCCTCCCCAAATACTCTCATCCCGCCCCCTCCTCCCAACATCCTTAACTCTTGGCTCCCCACTCATTCTAATTTTTTCAAACTAAACTTTGATGGTGCCTCTAAGGGTAATATAGATCTTGCCAACTCCTAAGGTTTGTTCATAAAATATTCAAGACATATCCTCCATATCTATGATGGATCTTTTGGATTGGAAAATAATTAAAGAACAAATTTATATGCCTTGGATTATTGCATCTAGTTTTCCTTCGAAGAGAGTTTACACTGGTCTCATCATAAAGGAGGATTCACAAATCATCATTCACATGATCAAAAAACTCTGAAATTGTTCTCCGACTTCAAAAATATCATGTACCTGTAGACTTGAAAGTGGGATGGAATGCATCTGTAGATTCCTTTCCTAAATATTAGTGGTTAAATTCCCTCTCATGTTAGGAACACATGGAACAATCTTGAAGACAAACTAGTAAATAAGTGCCTCAAACATGGTCCCTCCCCTATGGATATTTGATGGAATGATCTCATCCCTTCCCATTTAAAGGATCAATTTCTTTAAATTGCTTTCGAAGATAGACCTTCCTCCCCATTATGGGTGAATAGTGATGACACCCAAGTGAGGATCCCCATCTCCATGCTTCCACCACCTTTGACACTCATGAGGTTGGGATATATGGAGAGTTTAATGGCCATTCTTATTAGCTAGCCTTTGAAAATCAATAAGGATAGTCAAGTTTGTTATCCTTTACATCATTTAAGGATCAACACGATGCTAATTTATGGTTACAAAAGCTCAAGAGCTCTAATATTGATGCAAGTCTCCACCCTTTGAACCTCTATTAAGTAAGTTACCCTAATCTCTTTTGGTATTTTTATAGTTTTCCCCTAATTTTATGGTGACCTTTGGTCGTTTCAAGCTCCTCTTTTTACCTCTAATCTTTAGTTCTTGAGCTCTTTCTTGTTCTGTCAAATTCTTGATCTACTTATTTCCGTTATCTTCCTCAACCTTAAAGATTGGTTCATATCCTGTCCTTGTAAGAGTTCTCATTTTACATGGATGTTAGCCAATTGGAGATCATTGTTCCTCACTCCATCATCCTAGTCCTTCATCATCATCCTTGTTTCTCTCTCAACACCCACCATGCCTCCTAGTGAATATATTCTTGTTTCTTTCCTTCCATATACCCTAGAGGAGGAGACTAGGGGATATATTCAAAATGAAATTTAGGATAGGTTTGTCAAAATATTGCATCCGCTAACTTGTTATAGTGTTTTGAGGACTCTCCATAATCTAGTTTGATCAAGAAAGACAATCCTCCAGTTTCTCCCAAAGACCCCCTAAGAATGAGTAAAGTTTGAAAATATGTTCCAAAGTTTCAACACTTAGTAAGCAAAGAGGGAAACGAGATGGTCCTTGAAGATTCCGCTTCTAAATATTGTCGCATGTAAGAAGTTTATTTTGTATTAACAACCATGTAAATAATGAGACTTTGGGCCATAAATGTTGTTTCCATATTTTAATCCATATCTCCTCTACCTGTTGCTCATGATGGCCCGCTTCTAAATGATAAGATTCCTTAATAGAGAATGAGCCCTTGGAATCATAACCCCATCTGAGCTTGTCATCTTGAAGTGAGATAGGGATCCATTAGAGTTGTATATCCTTCTAGAATTTTTTCCATATTTCTTCAGAGCGTTGGGATTCCAATTTTCCAAGGCCAACCATTTGCACCAACACTGGTCTTGTGTATCCTCCTCCTAATAATCCTGTATTTGGACTTCACATTGTACTTTCATTTGTATTTTGATTTTTTCAAGATCCAATTGGTTTCCTAACTTTGGAAATTGTTGCCATGAATTCTCATAAAACATCGTTGATCTCCCATTCTTGAATTCCCAAAGCATTGTTTTTGGATCAAACTCATACCCTTCTTTTTTAGGGTCCAGATTGGCGATCCTAGGGTAAATGCAATTAGTCTAATCAAATTTTGAGGGGGTATTGTAGGATAATATTTGTGAAGCCATCTCCACCAAATTTTGGCCCTAAGTACCATGGTCATTATTGCAGGGTCCCATAATCCTAAGACCTCCCTTCATTTTTGGCCAGCACATTTTATCCCAAGCTACCAAGGGCCATTTCTCCTCCAATCTTAATCCACCTCTGATCAGGTGATGATTTTTGCTCAAAAATGAAATTTCTCATGAAGTCTTGAAACCAGCTTCAAGTTGAAGTGCTTGTTCTGAATCCAACGATGTTCGTTTCACCTCAATCGGACACTGTATGCTCCAATTATCTTGTTCTGACAATTTTCCCAAATAGGTAAACTTTGAGCAGTTTTGTTGACTGGGTTGACTGTACTGCTGATTTAGTAGGGTGACTTTGCACGATAAGAGCCAAGGAGAGGCGGCCAATTTGTTAGAAAATTATATATTACATGGAAATGGAACACATAGAATATTGCAGAAATATAAACACAGAAAACACATAAAACAAGAGAGACATAGATATATGTGGTTCAACCAATTTGGGCTATGTCCATAGAGAAACAGCCAGTCCTTCCTTTTATATCATCCAGTGGAATGAAGAGATATAACCTACAACAGATCTGCGGTAATTCCCTCTTCGCTCTCACACAATCCCCTCTCTCTTTCTCGCTCAGAATACACATCTACATAACTGTAATACAATTCCCTCATATATAGCGAGGGGTTGCCTTATAGGGAAAAAAATCCTAAATTAAACATAGCTACTATTGTTAGATTTCTGCCTAATGAATGACCTAGATTGACTACGAAATTACAACATTTTACAAGGCAATTTTACATCTATTTTTATCTTCAGGGGCTCTGAAGAATCACTGTCATCCCCCCCTGACCCCCTTGGTGGTGCACATAAATGGGCAACGTTGCCGCCACATTACGAAATGGGGTCCAATGCGACGATACCTCTGAATAAAGAAGATAACCAGGCTCCACACCCAACAATCTCCCACTTGGAGACTGACTATAACAACTCCGTCGCTGCTTCATTTTCTAGACAATGACTACACTTTGGACCTGGATGTTTCTCATCTTCATCATCATACTTGAAGACTAATTGAAATCGAGCAGAATCTCAATTTCTCCCTGGTTACAACTTTTGTTAACATATTTGCAGGATTTTGGCTAGTGTGTACCTTTTTCAGCTTCAACTATCCATCTTCCAACATTGACCGTATGAAATGGTACTTGAGTTGTATATGTTTAGTCTTGGAATGAAATGCAGAGTTCTTTGCAAGATGTATGGCACTCTGGTTGTCACTGTATGACCTTCCCAACTCTTGCTTCTTACACAATTCATCTAGAAACCTTTGTAACCAAATCATTTCTTTACTAGCCTATGTAGAAGCAACATACTTTACTTCCATCGTTGAGAGTGCAACAACACTTTGCAGTTTTGAAACCCAGCTGACAGTTTTTCCACATACAGTAAACACATACCCTGTGGTGTTCCTCTTGTTATCTCTATCACCTGTCATATCTACATCAACATATCCTTGTAGAGCAATGTTTGAACTGCAAAAGCATAATTATTTATTTGTGGTACCTCTCAAATACCTGAGAATCCACTTCACCTCCATCCAATGTTCTTTTCCTAGATTGTTCATGTACCTGCTTACAACTCCCACTGCATGTGCAATATCAGGCCTTGAGCAGACCATTGCATACATTAAGCTTCCAACTGCTGATACATATGGAACTTTAGACATATAAGTCATTTCTTCCTGAGTCTTGGGACACATCTCCTTATTTAGTTTGAATTGGCTAGCCAAAGATTTACTAACTGGTTTTTCATTCTGCATATTAAATCTTTTCAACACCTTTTGTATGTATTCACTATAAGACAATGTTAATTTGCGATTCTTCCTGTCTCTAGTTATTCTCATACCAAGGATTTGTTTTGCAGCACCCAAATCCTTCATTGCAAATGATTTTGCCAATTTTCTTTTGAGAACATTTATTTCTTTCATGTTAGAACCTGCAACAAGCATGTCATCTACATACAATAACAATATAATATCGCTGCCATCATTTTGCCCTTAGATATAAACACAATGATCAAAGTCACATCTAGTATAACCTTGTTCAGACATAAACCTATCAAATTTTAGATACCACTGCCTTGGAGTTTGTTTTAAGCCATACAAGCTCTTCTTCAACCTGCACACTAGTTTCTCCTTCCCTTTTACCTCATCTCCTTGTGGCTGCTGCATATATATCTTTTCCTCAAAATCCCCATGGAGGAAGGTTGTCTTTACATCTAACTACTCAAGATGAAAATCTTCAGCTGCTACTAGACTTAAAATAGTTTTTATTGAAGTCATTTTAACAACATGAGAAAATATCTCATCAAAGTCTATACCCTTTTTTTGTGCAAACCCCTTCACCACAAGTCTAGATTTATACCATTTTCTACCTCCATCTTCTTCCTTCAACCTGTAAACCCATTTATTCTGCAATGCTATTTTACCTGCAAGCAACATGACTAAGTCCCAAGTCTGGTTATGTACTAAGGAGTCCATCTACCTGCAATGCTTCTTCATAACATTCTGGTTCACCAGAATCAGTTAAAAATACATAATATAATGAAGGAGAATATCATTCAGGGGGTATACTTATCCTTGTAGATCTTCTAGCACCACTTTCACATGTTTGAGGTGCTTGTTGTTGTTGTGGTTGTTGTTGTTGTTCTAACTATTGATCATTATGATTTTCAGACACCTTCATTTTTTTGTGATCTCATCAAGCACTGTGTATTCTCAGTTTTCTTTTTCCTGCATCTGATCCTTATACAAAACCTTTTCATTGAATATGACATCTCTTCTCCTAATGATTTTGTGTTTTTCATAATCATAAAAGCGATAACAAAAATCATTAACAACATATCCAATAAAGGTACATTTCTTTGATTTCGCCTCAAGCTTTATTCTATTTTCCTTATTAATGTGGACAAAGGCTTCACAACCAAAAGTTTTTAAAAATAAGTAGTTTACCTTTTTACCTATCCATGCCTCCTTTGGAATACCACCATCCAAGGAACTTGAAGGCCCTATATTTATTATATAAACAATAGTATCTACAACATCTGCCCAAAATTGTAAAGGCAATCCTGTATGTAATCTTATGCACCTTGCACGCTCCATGATTGTCCTGTTCATCCTTTCTGACACATCATTTTCATGTGGTGTTCCTGGAATTGCCTTCTCTCTACGAATTCCATTCTCTGAAAAGTACCTATCAAACTCTTTGCTGCAATATTCACCTCCATTGTTTGATATGAGACACTTCAACCTTTTTCCTGTCTCATTTTCAAGCAAAGATTTCCATTTCTTGAAAGTATCAAATACATCATATTTATTTCGAATACAATATATCCATATTTTTCTAGTTGCATCATCAATAAAAGTAACATAATAGTGAGAGCCACCGAGAGATGATACCTGAGCAGGTCCCCATACATCTGTATGCACAAGATCTAATTTTTCACTCTTCTTTTCTTTTCCAACTCTAAGGAATCTGACTCTCTTCTATTTTCTTGATTCGGATCTTGGGGGGAGACCCCTAAGATCTAAAAGATTGAAATGGATCTTGGGGGAAGGACCCCCAAGATCTGAAAAAATTGAAATGCCAGAAGAAAAAGAGGAGAATGCCCAATAAACAAAACCACAAAGATTTTTATTTTTTTATTAAAACAAAGAATAATTGTAAGAGCTACATTGTGGCGGACAAACTGTCCTTTTACAAAATGTGACTTGTTACTTATAGTATTTTTCAGTTACAATACCATGGGTCAATTCCATGGGTGAATGAATACCATGGGTGGATGTCACAATACCACGGGTCAATTCCATGGGTGAATGAATACCATGGGTGGATGTCACAATACCATGGGAAAATACCATGGGTGAATGAATACCATGGGTGGATGTCACTTACAATACCATGGGTAGATAAATACCATGGGTGGATACCACTTATAATGCCATGGAAAAATTCCATGGGTAGATGAATAATATGGGTGGATGAATACCATGGGTTGATGCCATTTTCCATTCGGATCATTCCTCCCTCCTTAAGCAGCAATAGTCCCCATTGCGTAAAGTTCCCTCCTGTGAAGCCTTTGTTGAATATAAAGAGCCACTGAAGATAAGGGTTTTATGTGGTTAACCCATAACCATGATGAACGAAGATCCGAGGATAGAGATACCCTGTAATGCTTGTGACCAACTGTGATACTAACAGTGTGTGGCCTAGCAAATGGACTTCGATGAAGTGTGGGTTTGTGGATGACCCATAACCATGACAAATGAAGATCCGAGGATAGAGATACCCTGTAATGCTTGTGACCAACTGTGATACTAACAGTGTGTGGCCTAGCAAATGGACTTCGATGACAAGGATTTTGTGCGGTTGATCCATAACCATGATGTTGGTTGTTGATGAAGTAGTAGGTGCCTACATAGCTTGAGGTGGGAGGGCACATCTCCAAAGAACCCAAGCCGAATGCTGCTATGATGAAACTGATGAATGTGAACCAAGTGACTACTAAAGCGGGGTGGGAGGGCATGTCTCCAAAGGGAACCCACTCTGAATGTTGCTCCAGATTAAAATGGACATAACTCAGTCAATATAACTTAGAATATTTATTATAACCTGTTTTTGGAAACAGAAGGATCATTTTGCATCTTCCCATGTGTTGGAAATCCTTATCTGGACACTTTGAAATCTCAAATTCGCACTGCAACTATTCCGCCGTCACAAAAGTTTTGAAAAAATAGCTGATTTTAAATCAGCGATATCTCCCACATCCGAACTTCGATTCGACCCATTTTTTTTTGAAATTGGGTGATTTTTCGAGAGGATATTAGATATACAATCCTTCTTCTGAAATTATGTAAAAAAAAAATCAAAAAATGATAGGAGAATCTCCGTCCACCAATTTTCGTTAGAAACAATTTCTAGAACATAGCTGATTTTAAATCAGCGATATCTCCCTCATCCAGACTCTGATTCAGCCGATTTTTTTTTGAATTTTGGTATTTTTTCACAAGGAATCTAGATATAGTATTTTTTTTGTAAATTTTGTACCAAATGTTTCAGATCTGATCTGCAAAGTCGCTACCCAAGAACATTCCTGCAAAAAAAATGAAAAAATAAAAATTCTTCCCACTTGGCCTAAGAAAATGCCCTCTGGAGGACATAGCACATGCCTAAAGTTTGTTGAATATTGCTGCAAAATTTGAAACTCAAATATGCATCCAACCCTCATTCCCATGGAATCATAACTTGCTCTGATACCACTGATCCGGATCTTGGGGGGAGACCCCCAAGATCTAAAAGATTGAAATGGATCTTGGGGGAAGGACCCCCAAGATCTGAAAAAATTGAAATGCCAGAAGAAAAAGAGGAGAATGCCCAATAAACAAAACCACAGAGATTTTTTTTTTTAATTAAAATAAAGAATAATTGTAAGAGCTACATTGTGGCGGACAAACTGTCCTTTTACAAAATGTGACTTGTTACTTATAGTATTTTTCAGTTACAATACCACGGGTCAATTCCATGGGTGAATGAATACCATGGGTGGATGTCACAATACCACGGGTCAATTCCATGGGTGAATGAATACCATGGGTGGATGTCACAATACCATGGGCAAATACCATGGGTGAATGAATACCATGGGTGGATGTCACTTACAATACCATGGGTGGATGCCACTTATAATACCATGGGTAAATTCCATGGGTGGATGAATAATATGAGTGGATGAATACCATGGGTTGATGCCTTTTCCATTCGGGTCATTTCCATAAACACAATTCTCACATAATTCCAAATCAACATGCTTCAAACCTGATAATAATTTTCTTGAGTGAAGAATCTGCATCCCCTTCTCACTCATGTGCCCGAGCCTGTGATGCCATAATTCCGTATCTGTTCCTGCAGTGATGAAATCATTAACAAAATTAGAAATACCATTGCATAAATACAATGTACCAACCTTTTCTCATTTTTCTAGTACCAGGGCTCCTTTAGTGACATTCCAGGTTTTATCTGTAAAAGTAGTTACACAACCTTCACCTCCCATCTACCCTGTTGAAATTAGATTTTTCTTCAGATTTGGAACACGCCTTACCTCCTTCAACAACCATTGATTTCCATTCTGTTGTTTTATGAAAAATGTACACATTCCAATGATTTTACAAGGTTTATCATCACCCAATCGAACCTGTCCAAAATCTCCTTGAACATAATCGTGAAAATGTTTCCTATCAGGTATGGCATGGAATGATGCCCCTTAATCTACCACCTAGGCATCAATAATATTTTCTAATGAAAGAATCAAAGCATCTTGCAACACATCACCTATCACATTCGCTTCATGATTGTTTTCTTGTTGTGCGTCTCCTTCTTTTCCCTTCTGAGACTTGCAGTCTTTCTTCAGATATCCTTTCTTCCCGCATTTCTAGCACACTATCCCCAATCTGAACTTGGATATGCCTTTCCTTAACTTACTTCAATATCCTCGGCTATTTCATCTTTCTATTTTTGTTCTCCTAGTCTCTATAGTCCAAGAATTACCTGATGTCTCACCGGAGCTTTTCCGTCACATTTCCTCGCTAAGGATTGCACCGACAACATCATCAAACTTTAAAGTACTAGATCCAGAGATAGAGTTACTAATGGCCATAACTAAACCATTCCAACTTTCTGGAAATGAGCATAGAAATAACATAGCCCTAACTTCATCATCAAAAGTTACCCCTACAGAACTTAACTGAATGGTAACTGTATTAAATTCATTTAAATGATCAGCAACAGATCCACCTTCTGACATCTTCATATTAAATAAACACTTCATAAGAAATACCTTATTTGAGGCTGATGGTTTTTCATATAGTTTGGCCAATACGGACATTAACCCATCTGTTGTCATTTCCTTTGAAATATTAAAGGCTACCGATGCTACTAGGCAATATCGTATTGTTCCAAGTGCCTTTCTGTCGAGAATATCCCATTCTATGTTTGTCATACTCGTCGACTTCTTTGTCTTTCCTCTCAATGGTAGGTACAAATATTTTTGATACAAATGATCTTCCATATTCATCTTCCACAGCTGGTAGTTTTGGCTGTTAAATTTTTCGACCCTAAAACTACCATCTTCTGCCATTGCTCCCACTCGAACCAGGAACCCTTCTCTCCTGCGAGTTTATCAGCTAAATAGACCTTCGGCTCTGATACCAGTTGTTAGAAAATTATATATTACAGGGAAATGGAACACATAGAATATTGCAGAAATATAAACATAGAAAACACATAAAACAAGAGAGATACATATATACGTGGTTCACCCAATTTGGGCTATGTCCACGGAGAAACAGCCAGTCATTCCTTTTATATCATCCAGCAAAATGAAGAGATATAACCCATAGCAGATCCGTTGTTATTCCCTCATCGCTCTCACATAATCTCCTCTCTTGTTCTCACTCAAAATACACATCTACATAGCCACAATACAATTCCCTCATATATAGTGAGGGGTTGCCTTCTAGGGAAAAAAACCCTAAATTAAAAATAACTTCTAGTGTTATATTTCCGCTTAGTGAACGACCTAGATTGATTATGAAATTACAAAATTTTACGAGGAAATTTTACATCTATTTTTATCTTTGGGGGCATTGCCCCCAATCCCTCGCCAGGGGGTTCTAAAGAATCACCATTGCCTCCCCTGGATCCCCCTGGTGATGCACATAAATGCGCAGCGTTGCTGCCACATTACGAAATGGGGTCCAATGTAGCGATACCTCTAAATAAAGAAGGTAATCAGGCTCCACACCCAACACAAGTTTCATCCTCTGGTTCATTCAAATTTGGGCGATCTTGATTGGTTAGTGGTCATTTGAGGTGGACTAGTAATATGGTGCCATGTGGCCCAGTCATGGGTGACCACGTGGCTAAGTCATGGGCTTCCACATTGCACCTCGGGGGCGAACAAAATTTTGTTATGGCCCGAACTGGCCGCCATGCGATTTGAATCCCTGGCCTCTAATCCAAAAACGCAACGCTCAACCAACAGGCTACATGGTGGGACTTAACAACCATAGTGGACAAATGTTATTTAAGGTTTGGGAAAATTAACGTCGGGGATGGGGTCGGGACTAAGCCCTTGGCCCCCTGTCACCTTACACCCATGAGATCGCAGTCAAAAGGGAGACAAGTGCTTGGGCTTAGCCTCGGCCTAAGGTTCTGGAACCTTCCACATAACTCAAGCAGAGGCATAAGTAAGGGTTAATCTCTTGCAAAAAGGGGGCTAGGAATAAGGCCCAGGTCCCAGTCAACTGGAACCATAAAACCGTGTCGGAGGGCACTTGTAGATGACATTTATGAGGAGCCCTAGCTCCTGGTTCCATTGGCGAAAAAAACCACCAACAGGGCAAGACGGGAGGTGCTAAGGAGTAGGCGTGAAGATTTGAGGGCTAGCCCTGGGTCATATAGAGAAGTTGGAAACGTGGCCCAACAGTTAAGGTCTAGGACGGTGTGGGCAGGGGTTAAGGCCTAGGCCTCGGCCCATGTGGCCTATATGACCACAATTTTTGGAGTTGAGGGGTTAGAGGAAAATTTAATGATCCTACAAAATGCATTGGTGGAGGGAAAATTTGTCGCTCGGTTAGTGGAATTTGAGGTGGAAATGTAGGACCATTAGACATATGGTCTGATTTGTAGGATGATTAACAGTAAAGCCTCATATGGGAGCTTGGGAGCATATCTTTTTGGAGTTTTTGGCCAAATTGAGCTCAGAAAGAATCAACTTAAAGGTTTTTAGATGTTCTGAATCCATTGGTGACCTCTAATTTCTAATTTGAGCACATCTAAGTAGCATTTTTGCAGGATTGGGACTAAGGGTGTATGGATCAATCAGGGTTTGGAAGCAGTTCTAGAAGGTGTTTTAGCATGGAGAAGGCCTAGTATGGGTTTTCTCACCTTCAGAAGTCTACTGCAGAAACTGTCACTTGCAGGGTTCAGCTCATGTTTACTTTTCTCATTATGTTATGTTGAGGGAAGTTTTATTTATGTGCTTCAATGTGGAATTGAAGTGTTCACATGATCATTTTAACTCATTTCAGTTGGAGTATGACATATTTGTAGGAGATTCTTTGTGTTGTTGTTGTTTGTGAGAGTTCTTTGTAAGAGAACATTACCTTGTAGGGGTAATAGCCACATGTTTCCATCAGCAAACATTTATGTACTTCATTTTTCTACTGAATATATGAGTGGTCTAGCTATGTTGGTAGGCCCGGAGATGTAGCCCAGGAGGGGTGAACTCTGTCAACAAATATTTTGTTATCTCTTCATTATGCATGCATGAGTTATGTGTTGTTATGTTGCTTATGTTAAGTTACATGTGAAGACTAATTCATGACTTGAAGAGACATTGGAAAAACTTGTTTGTTTCAAGACCCATTTTACCTTGCAAAGCATCAACACAGTCCTACTTTTTTTATTTTGTTTGATTTTGGAAAAGAGGAAGAAAAAAACTACTCCAATTTCAGATCATTTGGTGTCAGAGCACCAGTTGACCAAGTTGCAAGAATGGGTGGCAAAAAGAGTCTCCAAGAGCTAGAGGAACAAAATTTTGATCTTCGTATGGAGAACATAGAGTTGAGAAGGTTGCTAGAGATGGCTGAACAGGAGAAGAGGCACAACCAACTTCAGTTGTAGCATGTGTTTGAAGAACAAGTTGTTGAAAGTTATACTCTTGTACGAGCAAGAGAAACCTCCAGAATGAAGCCAGTATGTGGTCATGGTTCAAATAGTGGTTTTGGACCATATGTGGAAGATGATGCATGTGAATTTTGCAAACATCTTCAAGAAGCATACCATATGGAAGTGGCTAAGAGTGGGTGGCTAGAGTCATCTGCAATATCATTTTCATCATCATCAGAATATGGAAACATGAATGACAAGTTTAAGGAGGTAATTAGCATTTCAAGTACCATTCCTTCCGTTTATATGCATAAAACTTATTTTGCAGCATTTGAGCAACATACCAAGGGCATAGGTATTAATTTTATTTCGAATATGGGTTATGAAGGTGGAGGCCTCGACATAAATGTCCAAGTTATTACCAATCCAATTATGGTTGAGGAGAGACCGAATTATCAGGGATTGGGATATGGTCGAAGGGAGTTTAGAGAATGCTCCAAATTCCTTGAGGTACATTAACCATCTGAGGATGAGATGTCACCACCTTGTGACAATATTCATTCATCTCCCAAGTGAGATGAATTTGTGAAGGCACTTTGCATGGCATCGTCCACTCCACTCCATCAATGTTGCAACCATAGAGACATGTATAACTCTCATGGTTATTTTCCAATGCATGGTAATTTTGAATACTTGTGGAATAAGTACCCTTGTACTTTTTGTCATGCATTTTACCATTACGTGGTTGTATGTGAGAAATGTATGATAATGGTTAAAAGAATGAATAAAATTCTAGGCATCAAGCATAATGAATCTCATTCGCATGAGAGAACTTCTATGTTGGAAAACAAGAGAAATTTCTTCTGTACTCATTACAAGATGCATGTGTATGTCATTGAATGATGTTGGAAGTTGCATCCAGAGCTTCGTTCAAAGAAAGGAAAAGAGATTGTGAAACATAATGCAAGGAAAAGAAAAGGTGGCAAAGAGGACTCGTAGCAATCCTAAGCAACCTTCAAGGAAAAGATGATGCAAGAAGAGAACCCATAAGTCTAGGAGAGGCAAAGTTTGGGTAGACTTATTGTAAAGTTGCTTTGTAAATTTTGTAATTACTTGTTGTTGTTTACCTGTTTAGGTACTTTTGTAAAGTGAACAATCATTGTCACTATGTTCAACAAGTAGATGTTTTACATTGATGTATGTATTGGCTTATTTATAGTCCACATGTTCAAGAACTTTTGTGAATGTACAAGATTGTTGTTCAAAGTTGTCTAGAAGTTTTTCATGTGTTCACCGATACAAGTATTCGATATGAAACTTCTGTGGAAAGAATCTTTATTTTCAAGATTGTAAAAGATAACTATGTTTTGTAGGCAAGGCCGATTATATCATGGAAACATTTTCAACAGTGTACTTTTTATGTACAAGCTCAGTTTGAAGACATTAAAGCAAGTTTATGTTGCTTCTAAATTCCAATATGGAGTCAAGTTTGTCTTCAACAATTTAACTTCAAGATGAAGTGTTTTTTAGAAATACAAAGATGAGATTAAAGAGAATTTTCAAATTCCACTCATCAATATTTTGTTCCTGCATCAACAATAAGAATGTTGGCTCAATTCTTAACAGGACAGTAGGTCTTCACAAAGAAGATAGGTGAAGTGCCTTGATTGGGGCTTGAAAGGAACCAATTCAAAATTATGCATTTTGGATTGAGTTTTTGGGTGTTTTTGAGTTTTAGCCTCTTTATATTGACTAGGGAAGTAAACTTTTGGAGTCCAAAAGTTCCTAGTGGGGAGGTGTGATAAGATGATCAATTTTTTGCTAAAAAATGAAAGTGTGTTATGAAAACAGCTCAAGAAAAGATAGATCAACGCCTTAGAATTCAGCCTCTTCGAGGGGGAAACCTCCTTTACATTACATAAATGAACAATTCTTGGATGATTCAAATGACAAAACCTCCTTTCTATATATAGGAGTCTAAGGAGTCACAATATAACCCAGCCGACCTAACAATAATAATATAAAGCCACAAAAATAACAATAGAGGGATTCTATGGGGCACAGTAATAACAATATGGGGATAATAGGGGCACAACAATATTAATAAGGGATGCAACTACAATAGTAATAGGGTAATCACTAGTATTATAGGGACCCAACATGCCCCTCTCCTTCAAAAAAGTGTTGTCCTCAATGCTTGAGTAGTTCTGGATGCTTCTGTATAAAATTCTCATCCTCCCATGTGGAATCTTTAGCGGATAAGTTCTTCCACTTGATAAGATACTCCGAAATTGATCGATTTCGTAGCTGTCGAGTTCTTGTTTCTGTGACTGCTTCCGGTTCCAATATAATTTTTCCTTCCTCGTCAAGTTCTGGAAATATTGTTTGAACTGGGAGCTTTTCGCCTATAACCTTCTTTAAACATGAAACATGGAAAACTGGGTGCAATCGAGAAGCTGCAAGAAGCTCCAATTTGTATGCCATAGTACCAATCTTTTGCAACACCTTGTATGGACCATAATACTTTGGTGATAATTTATTATCCTTCTTAGCTTGCTTGAGGGACATTTGCTTATATGGTTGTAGCTGTAGGAATACCCAATCACCTACATCAAAACTTATTTCGCTGCGATGTTGATCTGCCTATTGTTTCATTCTATTCTATGCCAACACGAGGTTATCCTTTAAGAGTTGGAGGACTTGTTGTTGATGTTCGAAGTGATGTTCCACTGCTTGAACCTTAGAATTTTCTCTTAAATATGATGTGATGGATGGTGGCTGATATCCATAAAGTGCCATAAATGGGGTCATTTTTGTTGCTATATGGAAGGAAGTGTTATACCACCACTCAGCCAGAGGCAACCATTTGACCCATTGTGTCTGTTTATCAAATACAAAGCAACGAAGATATCCTTCCAAACATTTGTTTACTATCTCAGTTTTCCCATCAGATTGAGGATGATAAGATGAGATATGAGCTAACTGAGTACCAAGACAAGAAAATAATTCTATCCAAAAATTTCCAGTGAAAATGGGATCTCTGTCACTTACAATATTCTTTGGGTTTCCATGTAGCTTTTGAATTGTTTCCATAAATGCAGTAGAAACTATACTGGTTTTAAATGGATGTGATAATGCACAAAAGTGTGCATACTTGGTAAGTCTGTCAGCTACCACCATGATGACACTCTTTCCCTCAGACTTGGGTAAAACTCTGATAAAATCCATTGAATCCTCCTCCCAACGTTGGCTTGGAATGGATAAAGGTTGTAATAGACCCGGTGTCTTAATTGTTTCAACTTTATTTTGTTGGCAAACCAACATTCCGCCACAAATTTTTGAATATCTGATTTAAGGCCATCCCAAAAAAATTCCTTCTTAACCCTATGGTAAGTTTTTAAAAATCCTGAGTGCCCTCCTAAGGGAGAAGTGTGAAATTCCATAAGAATCTTTTGTTTTAGTTGGGAATTCTTACAGAAGTATAAGATATCTTTGTCCCATAAAGAATCATTTTGCCAACTAAATGTATCATAGGTACTGGAATCTTGTTGTAACTTTCGAATAAGTGCCCACACTTCTTTGTCATTCTTCCATTCCTCTCTTGCTTCGTTTATCCAATCTGGTTGGATAATAGAAATGGCGCACAACAATGCTTCCACATCTTCATCCTTTCTTGAGAGTGCATCTGCCACCACATTTTTCTTCCCTTTTTTGTAGATGATTTCAAAGTCATAACCCAACATCTTTATGACCCACTTTTGTTGCTCTTCAGAGGATAATATTTGTTCTAAAAAGTATTTAAGGCTATCATGATCCGTTTTTACCTTGAAGTGTCTTCCCATTAGGTAGGGTCGCCATTTCTTAAGTGCATGGAGTATTGCCAAAATTTCCTTCTCATAAATAGCTTTGTGTAAAAACTTTCTCTTGATTGGACAATGGGTCTTTCATCTTGCATTAAAACAGCACCAATTCCATTTCCTGAAGCATCACATTCCACAATAAAGGTTTTTGTGAAGTCTGGTGTAGCTAAGACTGGTGCTTGGCACATTGCCTCTTTAAGATGTTCGAAGGCCTTTTTTGCTTCTAGAGTCCATGAAAATGCATCTTTCTTCAATAGTGTTGTTAGAGGTGCTGCTATTCTCCCATAATTCTTAACAAACTTGTGATAATACCTTGTCAACCCAAGAAATCCTCACAGATGCTTTATGGATGTGGGGATTTTCCATTCCTTAATGGCTTTAATTTTGTTAGGGTCTACCTTAACTCCTTCATGAGATACAATATGACCTAGATATTCCACCTCTTGTACTCCAAAGAAACATTTGGATCTTTTTGCATATAATTGTTTCTCCTCCAATAGTTGTAGCACCCTATCAGCATGTTCAACATGATCCTTCCAAGACTTGCTGTAGATTAGTATATCATCAAAAAATACTAACACAAATTTTCTAAGGAATGGTTTGAAAATGGAATTCATCAAACCTGGAAATGTTGAAGGTGCATTGGTAAGGCCAAAAGGCATGACCAAAAATTCATAATGACCCTCATGAGTTCTAAATGTTGTTTTCAAAATGTCTTCAGTATTCATTCTGATTTGATGATATCCTGAACGAAGATCCAACTTGGTGAAGTAAATTGATCCATGTAATTCATCCAGTAATTCATCAATGACGGGAATGGGAAACTTATCTTTAATAGTGAGCTTGTTGAGCTCCCTATAATCCGGACACATGCGCCATGATCCATCCTTCTTGTGCACTAATACTACTGGAGCAGAGAAAGAACTTTGACTCAGTTGAATTATACTAGCCTCTAGCATTTCTGCAACCATACATTCAATTTCAGTCTTTTGGGCATAGGGATATCTGTACGGCCTGATGTTTGGAGGAACACTTCCTGGAATCAGATGAATAGCATGATCATGATCACGAATAGGTGGGAGACCTTTGGGAGTCTCAAATACCTTGGAATGATTGTCCAAGACTTTTTGGAGATATGGAGAAATATATGATTGCAATGTGGAAACATCTAGCGAACATAATTGTGCAATTACACCCCTTTGTTCCTTTTTTAGAAGCTTTGTCATACCGTCAGAGCTGATTATCTTTCCCGATTTCCCTGCAATACCCCTTAATTCAACTTCCTTTCCTTCCACAGAAAATTTCATGAAAAGTTCTTGAAAATTAAAAGCTATTGTACCCAAGGATTGTAGCCATTGGACTCCTAGTACAACATCAACACCTCCCATTGGAATGGAAAGCATTGGGCTAGTAAATACATATTCTCCCATCGATAGCTTGATATTATGGCACTTTCCAGAGCAATTTATTGTTCCTCCATTTGCAACCATCATGTCTGGTATACGACCAGAGTCCCACATTGACTAGAGGTGGGGAGGATCATGGGTATATAAGGATGGACAAATATCTCCATTGGTATGAGGCCTTTTGGGGTAAAGCCCAAAAGCAAATCCATGAGGGCTTAGGCCCAAAGTGGACAATATCATACCATTGTAGAGATATGTAGTGTCCAGAGTTCTTAACAACTGGTATCGGAGCCGAAGGTCTATTTGGCTGATAAACTCGCAGGAAATAAGGGTTCCTGGTTCGAGTGGGAGCAATGGCGGAAGATGGTAAGTTTAGGGTCGAGAAATTTAACGGCCAAAACTTCTCGCTGTGGAAGATGCAGATGGAAGATTATCTGTATCAGAAAGATCTATACCTACCATTGGGCGGAAAAACAAAGATGCCGACGGGTATGAAAGACGAAGAATGGAATCTTCTCGATAGAAAGGCACTCGGAACAATATGGTTGTGCCTTGCTGCGTCAGTCACCTTCAACATTTCGAAGGAAACCACGACAGAGGGTTTGATGCAGACGTTGTCGAAACTATATGAAAAACCCTCGGCCTCAAACAAGGTATTTCTTATGAAACGGTTATTTAATATGAATATGTTGGAAGGTGGATCTGTTGCAAACCATTTAAATGATTTTAATACAGTTACAAGTCAGTTAAGTTCTATAGGGGTAAACTTTGATGATGAAGTTAGAGCTCTGTTATTCTTGTGCTCATTACCAAAAAGTTGGAATGGTTTGTTAATGGCCATTAGTAACTCCGTTTCTGGATCTAGTACTTTAAAGTTTGATGATGTTGTCGGTGCTATCCTTAGCGAGGAAATGTGACGGAAAAGCTCCAGTGAGACATCGGGAAATGCTTTGAGTGCAGAGTCTAAAGGAAGAAAAATGGAAAGAGGAAAGAGCTCAGGATATCGCAGTAAATCAAGGAAAGGCAGATCCAAGTCCAAATCGGGGATAGTGTGCTGGAAATGTGGAAAGAAAGGACACCTAAAGAAAGACTGTAGATCTCGAAAGGGAAAAGAAGGAGATGCACAGCAAGAAAACAATCATGAAGCAAATGTGACAGGTGAGGTGTTACAAGATGCTTTGATTCTTTCTTTCGAAAATATTACTGATTCCTGGGTGGTAGATTCAGGGGCTTCATTACATGCCACACCTGATAAGAAATACTTTCATGACTATGTTCAAGGAGATTTTGGACATGTTCGTCTGGGTGATGATAAACCCTGTAAAATCGTTGGAATGGGTAAGGTTCTTATAAAATAGCAGAATGGAAACCAATGGCTATTAAAGGAGGTAAGGCATGTTCCAGATCTAAAGAAAAATCTGATTTCAACAGGGCAGTTAGGCGGTGAAGGTTGTGTGACAACTTTCACAGATAAAGCTTGGAAGGTCACCAAAGGAGCCCTGGTAATAGCAAAAGGCGAAAAGGTTGGTACATTGTATTTATG
Source organism: Pinus tabuliformis (assembly GCA_031772625.1). Taxonomy (NCBI): domain Eukaryota; kingdom Viridiplantae; phylum Streptophyta; class Pinopsida; order Pinales; family Pinaceae; genus Pinus; species Pinus tabuliformis. The sequence goes on from CM062812.1 coordinate 822,240,149, forward strand.
CAATGGTATTTCTAACTCTGTTAATGCTTTAACTTCCAAAGGAGCAGATGCAGCATTATGGCATCATAGGCTCGGACACATGAGTGAAAAGGGGATGAAGATTCTTCACTCAAGGAATTTGTTGCCGGGTTTGAAGAATGTTGATTTGGACTTCTGTGAGAATTGCATTTATGGAAAACAGAAGAGAGTCAGATTTCTCAGAGTTGGGAAAGAAAAGAAGAATGAAAAATTAGAGCTTGTGCATACAGATGTATGGGGACCTGCTCAGGTATCATCTCTCGGTGGCTCTCGTTATTATGTTACTTTTATTGATGATGCAACTAGAAAAGCTTGGATTTATTGTATTAAGAATAAATCTGATGTATTTGATACTTTCAAGAAATGGAAAGCTTTGGTTGAGATTGAGACAGGAAAGAAATTGAAGTGTCTTAGATCAGACAATGGAGGTGAATATTGCAGCAAAGAGTTTTGATAGGTACTGTTCAGAGCATGGAATTCGCAAAGAGAAGACGGTTCCAAGAACACCACAAGAAAATGGTGTGTCAGAAAGGATGAACAGAACAATCATGGAGCGTGCAAGGTGCATGAGATTGCATGCAGGATTGCCTTTACAGCTTTGGGTAGATGCTGTAGATACTGCTGTTTATCTAATAAACAGAGGGCCTTCAAGTTCCTTGGATGGTGGTGTTCCAGAGGAAGCATGGACAGGTAAAAAGGTAAACTACTCTATTTTAAAGCCTTTTGGTTGTGAGGCCTTTTGGGGTAAGTCCAAAAACAAATCCACGAGGGTTTAGGCCCAAAGTGGACAATATCATACCATTGTGGAGATATGTGGTGTCCAGAGTCCTAACACATCACTTGACACTCTGGTGCTGGACATAAAAAGCAATTCAATTCTTTTGCTACCTTACAACCTGAATCAATCAACACTATTACCTTTTTATTCTTGATTTGTCCTTCTATCTTGATGGTTTGAGGAGTGGTAATTCCCGCCAATGCATTACAAGATATGGTCGGATTCATTTCTTCTTTATCTAGGCTTTGTTCCTGGAGTATATCCTCTTCTTTTGACCTTTCTTACTCCTTTTCTTCTTCCTCTTCGCAATCTATGTAGAATAATTTCTTCTCAGCACACTTATGACCTTTAGTGTATTTGCTATCACAACTGTAATAAAGCCCTTTTGCTATTTTTTCTTCCAATTGTTGTGGTGTCAACCTTATAGGTTGTGGAAGACTAGGGGCAACAACACTTCCATTTTTATAGTTGTGAGTGGTATGCTTCTTGTTGCCATAATTTTGCTTTCCATTTTTCTTGCTAACCTGAATGCCTTCTCTAATGAATCAGGTTCCCAAAGGCGAACATCATGTTGGATATTATCCTTTAAAGTCCCTATGAACACATCAATCATATGCTCCTTTGCAATATTTTTTACCCTTATGTTCAATTTTTGGCACTCCTCAATGTGCTCCATTATTGAACCCTTTTGTTTGAGACTTATCAATTGGCTAAAAAAAGTGTTGCTTTTTGTATCCTCATAATGTGCTGTCAATTCTTCCATAAAAATTGCCCAAGTGATAATTTGTTTACGAGAGCAAAGCCATTGATACCATGCAAACTGATTTGGTTCCAAATATAAAGTTGCAATATGTACCTTTTGTGTGTTTTTCACATTATTGAGATCGAAAAATTGCTCCATCTGTAATATCCATGTTGCGGGATCCTTGCCATCAAACTTCCTCATATTGATTTTTGGAATATGGTGGGTCTTCGATCCCACATTAGAGTCTAAGAAATCATGATTAACATTTCTTTTGTTCGCATCATGAGTTTCATTTACTACCTTTTCACCATTAGTAAGTATTTCTTGTAGAAAATTTGTCAAATTTGTCTTCAAAACTGCCATGTCTGTCTTCAAATCTGTCATGTCTCTCTTCAAATCTGTCTTCAAATCATCCATTTTAGCTTCCATGCCCTTTATCTTAGATTCCACGCCATTTATCTTAGCTTCTGTTAGCTTTTGTGAGAGTGACATTTGTTGCACTTGCTCTTGTAATTTTGATATATCATGTAGCATTTCTTCCTCTTCTTCATGAGTCATGCTAGAGCTTTCAAGTTGCTTACTAGGTGTTTGCATTTTCTTTCCTCGGGGCATCAGTTACTGATAATAATTCTCTACTATGCACTTTGAATTCCTTCAAAATAAATTTTCAAACCAAGCTTAAGCAAAAATTTTAAAAATTCTACACACCTTTTTTCACTTTGTAGGAGCTCGATATTGCCTCTGATGTATCTCTATACTTTATAATCATCCAGTTCTGAAATTGCGACCTGTAGTAGCCCTCTATGTCCTCTTTCCAATGCCACTAGTCTGACCCAAATTGGATTCTCCAAGGAAGAGTTATGCGAAATCTCCCACAGTGACTTGATTATAGACTAGTTCAGTAGAGTGAACTTGTACGACGTGCCACGAGTCACTGTTTCGACCTTTGGCTCTGAAAAATATCTACAAGAAACTACAATTCGTCCTCTTTCTGTAACTTCTTACGAAATTTCAATCTGATGCTCAGAGACAAAGTTATGACGATTTTCCCCAGGTCACTTGTTTGGAATGTAATTCAGGAGTCTGCAAAAAGACCAACTTCCTCAGATCATATCTCTGTAAATATAGCGCGAAAAGCTCTCAAATTCAGACCCGAGGTTCAGCGCGATGCCTTCTCAAATGGGTTTGTTTTTTAGTTTCTGAAACGTTGTAGAATAAAAGTTATAGTGAAAATGCCACGATGACCTGTTTGGAGCAGAGAAACCCTAGAATCCAAAGCTCCGATACCAAATGTTATGAAGCCAGCTCAAAAAAAGATAGAAAAGATAGATCAACGCCTTATAATTCAGCCTCTTCAAGGGGGAAACCTCCTTTACATTACATAAATGAACAATTCTTGGATGATTCAAATGACAAAACCTCCTTTCTATATATAGGAGTCTAAGGAGTCACAATATAACCCAATCGACCTAACAATAATAATATAAAGCCACAAAAATAACAATAGAGGGATTCTATGGGGCATAGTAATAACAATATGGGGATAATAGGGGCACAAAAATATTAATAAGGGATGCAACTACAATAGTAATGGGGTAATCACTAGTATTATAGGGACCCAAAAAAGTGCCTAGAAAGTATTGAAACTAATGTAAAGTTGAAGTTCTCGTCGTTTTGAATCCAACGGCGTTTGTTTCACCTCAATCTGACACTATATGCTCCATATATCGTGTTTTGATCGTTTTTCCAAACAGGTAAAATTTAAGCAGGTATGTTGACTGGGTTAACCGTACTGTTAAGTCAGAAGGGTGACTGTGCAAGGTATGATCCAATGAGAGGTTTCCAAGTGTCATCCTCTGGCTTATTCAAATTTGGATGCATTTGATTGGTCAGTGGTCATTTGAGGTGGATCAATAATATGGTGCCATGTGGCCTAGTCATGGGCTGCTGCGTGGCACCCCAGGGGCGACTAAAATTTTGTTATGGCCCCGAACTAGCCTCCATAGGATTCGTACCCCTGACCTCCAATAAAACAATGCAACACTCAACCAATAGGAGACATGATGGGAATTAACAACGATAGTGGAAAAATGTTATTTAAGGTTTGGGTAAATGAATGTTGCGGATGGGATTGGGGCTAAGCCCCTGGCCCCTAGTCACCTTACACCCACGAGACTGCAGGCGAAAGGGAGCTGAGAGCTTGGGCTTAGCCCTAGCCCAAGGTTCTGGAACCTTCCACATAACCGAAGTGGAGGCATAAGTAAGGGTTAAGTGCTTGTGGAAAAGGGGTTGGGAATAAGGCCCAGGTCCTAGTCATCTGCAACCATAAGATTGTGTCAGAGGGCGCTTATGAGAAGCCCTAGCTCATGGTTCCTTTAGTGCATAGAGCCACCGGAAGGGAAAGATAAAATGTGCTAAGGAGCATGCACAAAGATTCGGGGGGCCGACCCCAGGTCTTATGGAGAAGTTGGAACCATGACCCGATGATTAAGGGCTAGGCTGGCGGGGGTAGGTGTTAAGGCCCAGCCCTTTGCCCAATGTGGCCGATATGACCACAATTTTCGGAGTTGAGGGGTCAAAGGAAAATTTAATGATCCTAGAAAATGCATCGATGGAGGGAAAATTTGTCGCTCGATTAGCGGAATTTGGGGCGGAATTGTAGGACCATTAGACAGATGGTCTGATTTGTAGGATGATTAACAATAAAACTGATATGGGAGCTTAGAAGTATATCCTTTTGGATTTTTTGGCCAAATTGAGCTCAGAAAGAGTCTACATAGGGGTTTTTGGATGTTTTGAATCCATTGGTCACCTCTAATTTCTAATTTGAGCACATCTATGTAGACTTCTTTCAGGTTTGGGACTAAGGGTGTATGGATTAATCAAAGTTTGGAAGTAGTTCTGGAAGGTGTTTGTGCATGGAGAAGGCATAGTAGGGGTTTTCTCACCTTCAGAAGTCTACTGCAACAACTATTACTTGCAGGGTTCAAGTCAGGTTTACTTTTCTCATTATGTTATGTGTAGAGAAGTTTTATTTATGATTCAATGTGGAATTGAAGTGCTCACATGCTCATTTTAGCTCATTTTAGTTGGAGTATGACATATTTGTAGGGGATGCTTTGTATTGCTATTGTTTGTGAGAGTTCTTTGCAAGAGAACATTACCTTGTAGGGGTAATAACCACATGTTTCCATCAACAAAAATTTATGTACTTTATTTTTCTATTGAATATATGAATTGTCTAGCTATGTTGGTAGGCCCAGAGATGTAGCCTAGGAGGGGCGAAATCCATTAACAAATATTTTTCTATCTCTTCATTATTCTTTCGTGAGTTATGTGTTGTTATGTTTCTTATGTTAAGTTACATGTGAAGAATAATTTGTGACTTGAAGAAACATTAGAAAAACCTTTTTGTTTCAAGACCCATTTTACCTTGCAAAGCATCAACATGGTCCTATTTTTTTTATTTTGTTTGATTTTAGAAAAGAGGAAGAAAACACCTACTCCAATTTCAGATCATCCCAATAGGAATTCCCTTTGAATTCTCCAAAATCCCTGAACAATGGACACATGGGTCATTATTGCAGAACACAGACACACTAGCAGGGCTTGTAATACAGCTTTAAGGAGTACTAAATGACCTACGATATTCAGTTATTAAAGGTAAAACTTGTTAATTTCCTTTAAATGCTTATTAACAACTCTTCCATACACTCTAGCAGAGAGAGATATATACTAGAGGGGAACCATAGTATTTTTAAGGGATTTTTCTAATATGGATTTCCAAGATTCTAGTAATGTCTCTGCACATTCTTTGGAGTATTAAAAAAGAAAACCTAAGATTTGGATCTCTTTATTTCCATACCTGAGGTAGTAGAGAAAACATCCAGGAACTTATTGAAATTCCTCGCTTCTGACACCATTGGAAAACCTAATCCCATTGTGTCATCAACAAATTGTTAATGGATTAGGGGTAGGTGTTCTCCATATCATTGGAGTCCTTTCAATCTGTGCTCAACACCGACTCTCTTGAAAAGACACACCAAACCTTCCACTACCAGGATATATAGAAAAGAGGAGATAAAATTCCCTTGGAGAATTGAAAGGATGTGGTCGGAGAGCCATTGATCAGTTTTGAGAAGGCAGTCGAGGAGACAGTGTTGAATACCCACTTAATCTAGTCATTATCGAAACCAAAGGTTCTTAAAGTGCAACATATGAAATCCCAATTTAGTTTTTCATACGCCTTAGATAGATCCAATTTAAGCATCATACTTGTTTTTTTAGTAATCTTCAATGAGTGGATAGCCTCGTGAGACACCATGATTTTTTCAAGAATTTTTATTCCTTCTACAAATCCTATCTGCTTTAGGGAGATATTTTAGGAAGGAGAGGCTTAATATGATTCGCTATGATCTTGGTTACAAATTTGTATAATACAATTCATAGAGAAATCAACTGATATTCACTAGGCTCTTCCACCATCTCCTTTTTAGGGATCAATGATATAAATTTGGCATCCAATGATTTAAGAATGGCTTTTTATTTATCAGATTCTTCCACTGCCCTCCGAACCACCTCCCAAATTATTGACCAAAAATATTGGAAGAATTCGATGATGAACCCATCTAAACCAAGGGCCTTATTGTGGGGCATCACCTTAAAGGTTGATTCAATCTCCTCATGGATAATTTCTTGAAGCAGTGCATCATTCTGTTCACTTATTATGATTGAGGGGATGTTCCTGGGTACTTACATAATGGCCTCTTGTTTTCCACTATAGGTTCTAAGATGATGTGTTGAAAAAATTGAACTAATTCTTGGGATATCTCCTAGTGTGTTTTGAGATTTTAACCATCAAATCCTTTCAAAAACAATATTTAATTATGGTGTATGTGCTATAGCATAGATTTATGGAAAAGTACCATGTTCTTCTCCCCCTCCTTTAACCATTGAATCCACAAGCTATGCCTCCACAATATTTCCTCCTACTTCCTACGTTCTTCTAGATCTCAAAGAGTCTCCACCTTGGCTTTGATCAGGTCTTCCGAGTGCCCATTTATTGTAGCCTCTTGTTGTATGCCTATCATTTTGAGCTCCATTGTTCGTTTTTCCTCTAAGATATCCCCAAACCTCTCTTTATTCTAGACTGCCTTATAATTTCCATTTGATGAATTTTATCTTTTTAGAAAGAGAATACATGGTTGAGCCTTCAATGGTACTTGTTTCTTCCCACCATTGTTGAATATTTGTGAGAAGCTCTAGATTCTTGATCCATAATTTTTCAAACATGAATGGACAATTCTAGGGCGTGTCTATGATTTATATTTAGACTGATTACCCAATGATCTAAGCCATGGCAAGTGAATATAGAGGCTTATATGAATACATCCCTCCTTGAAGCCATATATTTTAACTATAATTTCAATTTACATAATTTATATATCTGCAATACTTATTAACTTTTACTTGTATGAATTTTACCTCATAAAAAACATTTTAACTATTATATCATTTTACATTACTTATATTTCAGAAATAGTTATTGATTTTTACTTTAAGAAAACTTAACTAACACACAAAAAAAAAAAAAAAAAAATTTGAAGAAATGGAAATGTATATATTATATTAAAAACAAAAGTCGGAGAAGGCCCAACACCCTTACAAAGTGTGTCATTACATCATATACAACTTTAACAAAGTAAGCTTACTAACTTTAACAAAGTAAGCTTACTAGCAAGAAGGAGAGGAGTGCAACAGTTCGTACAAAAGATTTACAACTGTAGACCTTACAAAAAGACCCCAACAACCAAGTGGATTTACATAAATTCATGCCAGATAAAGTGGAGAGAAAACCAAGCAATATGCAAAAACTGAGACTTGAATTCTGAAGAATTCACCCGACATTTTTACTACCCTTGTCAGGACCATGGGGACGACGAACTCTTTTTCCACCAGGAGAAGAGGAGCCCAAAGCCTGCTCAATGTTCATATTGCCACTACTGACAGTCAAGGAGACCTCCAATGTAGCAATCGGCTCTGTGAGAAGGTGAATTTCATATTTTATATCATCTAGAGAATCCTCAGTTTCCACTCAATGCATGAGGATTTTACCCCTATGAATAACTAGAAATAATATCATTGTCACTCCACCATATCCTCAAGCATGTTAATGGATGCCAACGGTGCTTGAGAAACATCGACCATCCGCTCAATAACATCAATGAGTTCCAAAAAATCTTGAGGATTCACCATCGTGCAGGGAGGAAGGAAGTTAACTCTTAGAAGAACCAAGAGCAGACCAACTGACTTACCTTGTGTTTCATCCAATTTCCAGCGAGAGAAGCAGGGGTTGGATTCATTGTTAAATCAAGATGATTTTGAACCTTACACGAGCCAACCTGCAACGATAAGACTGCCATTGACATTTCTAAACCACTCGCACTGACTCTTTGAGTTTTTGGGATGATCTGAAATGAGTGAAATGAATTTTTATCTAACAAAATAACTTTAGCCTCCCTATTTCGCCTAAAGAGGGCATAGACAGAGAAATTATCCATCAAGTGGAAGTGACCAGAGAAGTAATGAGGCGTTTTAGGAAATAACCACCTATACCCTCCAGATAAACACATGTTATGATTGTTGCAATCACGATGCAAAAGATGGAGAAAATATGTCCAGGGAGGAGGGTCCTGGCGGCCCACCTTATCAAAGGACTTTAACTCCCTTGGGCTATCATGCAATAAAAAAAAATTCTTGTACTTTGCATATTATGGAATTGGAATGAAACTCGTCATATGGTTCAAAAGGAATTCTCCTTGAGACAACAAGGAACCTTTTTTATAATGAGTTAGCCTCATAGTTCAGATGGAAAAAGATATGAGAAAATCTTTCCCCTTAAACTTTTCTAGCAGGAAAATAATTCTTTGGCTAGTTGGAGTCGATTCACTTACTATTGAAGACTTTGCCTTTGTAAATTGACGAATGACAAATATCAAATCCCCAAATATATTTAGTTTTGGGATTTTAGAATCTAAAGCAATTTCAAGCCCTTTCTATAATGCCAAAAACTCAGCATGATTGTTGGTTGCTCTCCTAAGACCCTAGGCAAATTGAGACACCATTTTCCCACTGGAATCAAATATGATCCCTCCTGCTCCAGCCTCCCCCCACACAAAAACATTTTTAACTATCAAATCAATTTACATAATTTATATATCTAAAATACCAATTTTGTTTTACTTTCATAAAATTTACCTCACGCGAGCACATTTTAACTATCATGTCAATTTAAGTAATTTTTGTAGGCAACATTTTAGTTTTGTAAGTATTCCAATTTCATGCCACATTTCACACATAATAAGAGTTGAGTTGTTTATTCAATGTCAAATTTTGACAAATAATCTTATATGATTTTTCACATTACAATAAAAATCTAATTTAATAATTTTTGAGGAATAAGGTGTTGGTAAGTTTTATAGCTAGGTGAGTTTGTTTTCACAATATGAAGCGAGATAAAAATCATTTTATTTCATCACTATATGTTACAAATTATACAGTTTAAGAATTTTCAAAGAACAAACATTTCCACATTTATACTCTTTTGCTAAATGAATTTTATAAAAAAAGAAGAATTTCACCTACTCTTTATTAGTCATTGCCAAGGTAGGACTCTAGTAATCGATTTGTTTTTGACTACCCATTTGTTGAGCCTTGACCAATATATTCTCTAATATATGTGTGTGTGTGTGTATGTGTGAGTGTGTGTGTGTGTGTGTATATATGTATATATTGTAACGCCCTCCTCACACATCTACCCAAGAAACGGCCTCTCCGAGTAAACATGTGATGAGAGGCCACTATGATAAGACTCAACCTCTTAGGTAACCTTAAGGAAATTGAGTCGAGAAACAATACCTTACAGACCACCCTCAGATGCTTCAGGGCCCCCGGGAGCTAAACCACCACTCTAGTTGCCCAACCCTTGAGTTAACCTAGACTTTCAATGAACTAAACCCAAAGTCACTCCCATGACAATATATGCATGCGACTAGAACTCTATATTTTCTCCCACAATTCCTACAAGGGGGAGACTGCAGTGTTTTCCAGCCAGGTCTGTGCCAGAAACTGAGAGATTTAAGAAACATTTTCAAGGCTAATCTCCAAACCAATGCCTAGAACTTGATGAGACTTTTCAAGATAATAAATGACACCAAGGAAAATTCTATAACACAAAACTTGATCAAGGGATTGACCTAACTAAGACTAACCATGACAAACATTTTGTCAAACACTTAGTAAATATGCAACCTAAAGGTGTAAATAACAGATTTGAGCATAGGGGTCTCATACTTATCTGAGATTCACCATGAAGCATTGTTTCCTTATCACTTTAACTGTCATTCCATCCATTAGGTCATAGATACATTGATCATTCAATTACAAGTAAAAATGTAATGAGATCCATACATAGCTGCTATCATAAAACATATACATAACCAACATAATAGGGACAAAAATATCAATGAAATCATAGCCATATAGACCACATATAATCCATCAAAATGATCATACAAATATAAGGAGAAATAACTTTCACTAATGATGCAAAAACCAAACTCGGGATGGGACTTCCACGTTCCACTTGAACATGGAATGGCTGAGCCAAATATCTCTTCAACCATTCACCCCCATGCCATATTCCAAGCATGAATGTGGGACTCAAACCAAAGAACCAACCAGAACATACCGAGGCTAAACCACCTCACCCTCATCAATAGAAACCGGGCTTTACCGTGATCCATCCCAGATCACTAGGCTAATACAATGAACACATCATAAGAATCTTTACCATAATCTCCACCCGATCACTAGGCCAAACAAGAATGGATGCCACCAGATTTCTCCAACTACACTGTGAGGAATTTTCCTATCTCCTAGTCTTTCAGACTTTACTGCAATCCAAACCCAAATCACTAGCCCCTAAACCGAGACCCACTCTCCAGGCTTTACCGCATATCCCAAACTTGGGATTACTAGGCCCAACGGAAAGAAAACCACTTCTTGGATTTACCGTATATCCCGCCATTCACCTACAAGGATTCCTAGGCCCACCGAGGAAACACAATCATGGATTTACCATAAACCATAGTCTAGTTCAGTGGTCACTAGGCTAGTGGCTTTACTATGATCCATAGTCTGGTTCAGGGACCATTAGGCCATGTGCTTTATCATTCAGAGATCCACCCCACTCATCTTTGAATCCATACGAAAATCTAGCTCAACCAAAACATGAGAAACCCATCACATCATGGCTATCCGGAAATGGCAAGGCTAGGCTGAAAACACTATTACACCTGGAGAAACCCATGCGACAACAACAAAATAACCACATGCAATACCATACATGCCAAATCTAGCAAGGAAAATACACATGCAAATCTATACCTGCAATGAATCCTGTTGTAGATACTTGATCCTGCCTTTCCCTACTTGATCTTTGCTTCCTCTTGCCTTCTTTGCCTTTCTTGCTCCAATGCTAAAATGCTCCAAGAAAACTCTAAGTGTCCAAGAGTAAGAGAGAGAGAGAGAATAATGAGAGATCTCCAAAGCTAAACTGGTAGAAGGTTGCATTGACCAAGCTTGCCAACTAATCCTCAGAAGCCTCTTTATCAATGAGGCCTCTATTTTCTTCATTTTCCATCATTTTCCTTCAATTTCATCCTCATGTCCAACCTGTGACCTTTCACCTTCCTTTTCTCCTAATTTCCATTATTTTCATAAATAAATGTGCCAAAAATGTCATTTTTCTTTCCAAAGCCTTAAACATTGTCTTTGCTAATTTCCTTAGCCATAAACAACCAAATGAATACCCACACTAGGATGTCTTGCCCACCATTCAACTTGGAATACGTGTCCCATCAACCATGGTTATTATTTTTTGTCTTTATTTACTTTTATTACATGGAATTTTCACCAGGGATGTTACACACACAAATATATATACACACACACACACACACACACACACACACACACACACACACACACACACACATATATATATATATATCTATATATAGATATATTATTAAAAAACAATTTGTAATCATCCCATTGGTTCATATTTTGAAGGTATTATTTCCACCTTCATAACACGTGCATTGGAGCATAATTAAATATTCTTTCTTCTAGCCGAATTCTATGTCACTACTGAGATTTATTCAACTTCCATCACGAGGGTACAGGAGATTCGTTAATGTAATTGTTTTTCAGTTCTTTGTGAGTAAATAGAGACACTAGAATCACAATGCCAAGATATCCTCTGCTTATCATTTTTCAAATTAGAAATTAGAACTGATTAACCACTCACAAAAAAAGACTGCTTTAGCTAGCATATTTTTGGGATTGATTATCCTAGATCATGGAGGTTTAAGTTTATATTAAAATATCTGAAGCATAAAAGAAGTGAGGAATTCACAACAAAGTTTTATAGAAGAAATGGGAAACCATCTCTATGAGTATGGATTATTAAGAATTATATTAAACCAAGAAAGCAATTGAGGTTATCATTTTTGTTTTCAAGATTACGAGCCATGGTACCTCGAGTATAGATATGGAGTATTATGATATTTTGATTTCCATTGTTGTTTTTATTCTCATTTTAAGTTTTTTCTCATTAAATGTATGAAACTCTATAATATTATCTATGGCTCAATATGTTACATGTAATCCAAAAATGATATGATATGGCATGGCATCGAAATCAAATGAGTTCATGGGGGTTCACATGACAATAATGGAGAAAGGTTGTTTTACTGTTTTGATTATGTCCTATATTAGACTTAGATCCTATTTTCCAGGAGACTGTTGTGATCTCCCAAACATGCAATCACTTATATTCGTGTATGTTTGATTGCTTCATTAATGAAAGGAAACATTGTGGCAACCTCAAGGGCTCCTCACCTAAGTGCTGTGAGTTTCATTCTTCTATCATTTTGTCTTTTGTAATTTCACATTGGTATTAGAGCGTAAGTCTCGTATGAGGTTTGTAATAATGATTAGTGAGGTTGCGTGTGTGTTTCCACTTGAGTGTGGAGTTTCCATCCATCGTACAACATATAGCGTGAAGGAGTCGAGCCTCTATGGCGCTGTTTTGGTGGAGTCATGTTGGTGTTGGAGTTTGACCGCATCAGTGGCCATTTGACCATGCTTGCTTAGCAGAACAGTGGCCTGACTTGTCGGATACGAACCAACGTGATGTCTAGGTGAGAAGTCACTCTTGATAATCGCCATAACAAATTGAATAGAAGGATTAGAAAACTTATTAATTCACATAAAAATCCTCCATACATGCAACAAGAGAAATGACAGTGTGTGTTGGTCGAATTGATCGGCTCGAGGGTTGTGTGAGCCACATTTTTGTGGAAAGGTAATCCACGTTAAGCAGAGGAAGTGTTTGTCTAAGTTCTGCAGAACTTGGTAAAGCTGAATTGTTAGTGTGGTTGAGCTCAAAGCCTTGGTGGAGTGTTGTTCGAAGTCGATCTGGTCGTGTGAGTGTGGAGTGCTACTTTGAGTACTGATTGGAGAAGACATGTAAAGAGTTGAGGAGCTGAGATCCTCGTTCAACTGCCCATTAACAATTTTATTTTTTCTCAATTCATGTACTTAACATAGTTTTAGTCTTTGAAAGTGGTCTTGCATACATCAGATCAACTAAATTGAAGGTCTATGGTTTGTAACTGGTGTTAGCGTTCCTTTCCACAAAGCATTGTGTAGAGGTGATGTTAAATTTTGGTTGAACCCTCTACATGTGGAGGAAAGTGATTTGTTGGTGTACTGCCAAATTAAGATTTGCGTTGTGGAATTGTGTTGCATGTGTTTCCAATGAGGTGTTTTTGTTGATTGATTGAGCTTGGAGCTGTTGATTGTAAAAGTGCAGAGGCTGCAATAAATAAATAAATAATATTTTTTGAACAACACATACAACTCTTGGGAAAAGGTTCATTGATCGAGGGTGACTTATGAAATTGGGATTTCTTGTAACACATCACATATGCTAAGAATCGAAAAGAGCATTGTCCATGGAGCGTTGACCATTTTTTTTATCAACGTGTATTCTCAACAAGTGCCCATCGTGAGTATTTTTTTTTTCTAGAAGGGTTGTGAACACATTATTATTGTTTGGTACAAATATGTAATGTGGGCATATGTGTATAATTGAGCTATTTTTTTAAGTTATTAAAAGAAGTGAGATTTTCAACCTCTATTTAGATTTGCTTTGCAAATATATATTTGGAGAAAGTAGTGGTGCTTGTGAAGGGCGAAGCAGGATGCTGTTGAATATTGAGATTTTTCAGTCAAAATGACGAATCCCCTTGCAAAAACATATATGAATGAGGTCAATAAATTGGATGGCAGCATCTATGTTAACTAGAAATTCAAGTTACAAATATTGCTAGAAGGTTATGGTGTTTGGACCATCACCAAGGGAGAATAAGCAAAATCTGTTGCAGGCACAACAAATGCTTTGATTCAAGACTGGGAGAAATGGGAAAACAAAGAAATGTATTATTAAGGATGTCTGTTAAAGATAATATAATCAGCAAGGGAGAATAAGCACAATTTGTTGCAGGCACAACAACTGCTTCGATTCAAGACTGGGAGAAGCGGGAAAACAAAGAAAATGTATTATTAAGGATGTCTGTTAAAGATAATATAATCCCTCACATTCATGATTGCAAGACATCTAGTGAAACCTAGAATACACTAAAGGAATTGTATGAAACCAAAAATATAAATCAAGTCCTCTTCCTAAAAAGTAAGGTCCTATATATTAAAATGGAAGAAAATGAATTCGTTAGTGCTTTTGTTTCAAGAATTAAATACTTGAAATATAAGATGGGAGATATAGGAGAATCAATATCTAGTACTGATCTTGTGACAATCACTTTAAATGGAATGTCATAGGACTATCAGATGTTTATTATAGGTCTTGCAGCAAGGGAGAAAGCTCCAACTTTTGAGGAATTGACAGGTATACTGATGCAGGAAGAAGAGAGGTGCAATAATTTAAAACCTCATAATCAATATTTAACACTTTTGGTGAAGAAGAATTTCTTCAAAGGGAAACAAGGAGGAGGAAGTAAAGGTGGAAGTCCATCTCAAAGAAGGCCATTTCCAAATCCAAATCAAGGTATGTCATCTGTCAAAAATGAATCTGAAATGAAATGTTTTTATTGTGGTAAAAGTGGGCATCTTGCTTGAGACTATTATAAGAATAAAAGTGATGAAGTTATACATGAGCACAAAATACATTCAGGACATTTTGCAAGAGAAACATTGAATTCTGATCTCAAAAATCTTAAGTTGTTTGTGTCTAATACTGCATTGTCTGCTGAAACAGATTATGCCAATTCTTGGTTTGTGGACTCTGGAGCTTCGATTCACATGACATGTAGAGCTTGTATGAGAACTTCAAGGTGTTAAGAAATTTACCCGAGAACACAAATTAATTACGGAGAATTACTGAGAGAAACAAATATAAAAATAACCAGCAACAACCATAAACACATAAACACAAATGTTTATCCAGGAAAACCCCAAATCTGGGGAAAAACCCAACCTAATAAGATCTCATTAGCATTGGCCAAAACCCGTGCCAATCCAACCAAGTGAGCCTTCACCACTCACCTCCAGGTCTTGCATTACAATGAAGTCCTTCCAGCCTCTTATAAGCTCCATTACATATAATACCATGGGCAGAATACCATGGGTGCACAATACCATGTGCCCCAAAACCATCACTATTTAACCTGGTCAACTTTGACTCTATCCTGAGTCAAGTTTACCTAACACAAGGGAAGAAACAATGCCAACATTTAATTTGGATATGATCATGCACATTAGATAAAGGGATATGGAGACATTCTTGTAACATTTCCAAATGGCAGTGTCAGGTACATTCATAATGTTATGTATGTGCCTAGGATCAAGAAAAATTTGACACATGTGTCCACAATTATAGATCAGAATCTGAAGGTCGAATTCTTCAAAACACTTTGCATATTAAAACACTTGTTGGATCATTGCAAACTTGTTTCTTCAAGAGTTAGAGTTGGAGGCCTGTACAAACTTGATGTCACCAGCAAGAGTCATCAAGCACTGACTTCTACAACTATGTCAATAGAAATCCTTTGGCACTAGAGGTATGATCATATCAATTATCATGATTTGTTATTGTTGCAGAAACAAAGAATGGTTGAAGGACTCCCTATGTTAAAGAATGAGTATGCTGCTTGTGAAGGTTGTGCATTAGGAAAAATTCATAGAGATGAATTCCCCTCTAATTCTAATAGGAGAAAAATAGATGTATCAGAACTTGTGCATTATAATGTTTGCGGAAACATGCAAACCAGATCCCTAGGAGGTGCTTATTATTTTTTGTTGTTTATTGATGATTGCACAAGGTACACTTGGGTTTACTTCCTTAGGAAAAAGAGTGATGTTTTTTAGTATTTCAAAGAATTCAAAAACATGGCAGAGAAGAAAACATGGAAGTTCATAAAAATCCTCTATTCAGATCAAGGGGGAGAGTACAAATTGGGGAACTTCATCAAGTACTACAAGGATCATGGAATTGTGCAGCAATTTACAATACCCTACGCTCCACAGTAGAATGGTGTTACAGAAAGGAAAAAATAACATTGGTGGAGTGTGCTCAGAGTATGATTAAAGGTAATAATATCTTAAATTATTTTTGGGCAGAGGCCATTAGTACTGTTTTTATTTAAATAACAGAAGTCCAACAAGGTATCTTGATCTCAAGACCCCATTCGAAGCCTTGTATGGTTTTAAACCAATAGTTCATCATTTAAGGGTATTTTGGTGTAAGGCCTTTGCACATATTCCAAAGGAGAACAAAAATAAATTAGATGTTAAAGATATCAAATGTATTTTTGTAGTACACTGTTCATAATTTGAAGCATATAAAATGTTTGATCCATCTACGCACAAGGTATTTACAAGTAGAGATGTAATTTTTCATAAACATGCAGATGAAGTCGACAAGGAAAACAACTATGAAAGGTGGCACATACTTCTTGAGGTTGAAGAGTAGAAGAGAGTCAACAACAAAAGCTTGAGGAAGAATCCAATGATATGGGCATCACCAACAGTTATAGTTCACCTAGAGGTCGTGAAGTATCTTCGGAGAATAGGGGTGAAGACAATGAAGTGCCAAGGAGATATACTCGATAGATTCTCCTACCTGAATGGTATAAGGACTATGCACTGATGAGTATTGTTTTAAATGTCACAGAACCCCTGAGTTTTAATGAATTTAATGAACATGAAGAATGGAGAAAAGAAATGAAGGAAGAATATGAATCTATAATTAAAAACAAAACCTAGGAATTGACTGAATTTCCTAAAGGTAAAGAGCCCATAGGATGTAAATGATTATACAAACCCAAGTTTAAAGCATATGGCAGTATAGATAAATATAATGCTAGATTGGTGACAAAAGGACACTCACAAAAGGAGGGTATTCACTATGCAGGAACATTTGTACTTGTAGCTAAATTAAATACTATTAGATTGTTAATTGCATTAGCTACAAAGTACCATTGGAATTTGCACCAATTAGATGTAAAATTTTCTTTTCTAAATGGTGATTTAAAAGAGAAGGTGTACTTGACACAACTTGAAGGGTTTGTGAAAAAGGCACAGGAACATTTATTTTGCAGATTAAAGAAAGATTTGTATGGACTGAAGTAGGCGCTTAGGTTGTGGTATGAGAAGATAGATTCCTTATTTCTTCATCAAGGTTTTATGAGAAGTAAAAATGATCCAAATCTATATACCAAATTTGATGCAAAGGGGCATGTTGTCCTGATTTCTTTGTATGTTGATGGTTTAATTATTACAGGAAATTCAGTTAAACTAATTGATGGAATTAAGATGTATATGCCACAAATATTTGAGATGAAAGATCTTGGTGAGTTACATTAATTTTTAGGTGTTGAAGTTTGGAGAGATGTTGGCCAAACTTTTGTTTTGCAAGGTAAGTATGTCATAGAATTGTTTAAGAAGTTTAAAATGGATCAGTGCAAATCTTCTTTTATTCTAATGCAACCGAATGTAAAACTTCATTTTGAGGATGGCTCAAAGGAGTTTGATGGTACAATGTATAGATAGTTGGTTGGAAGTTTGAATTACTTTACTACAACCAAACCTGACATAGCATAATTTCTTAGTATGTTAAGTAAGTTTTTGGTGAGTCCTCTAGAAAGCCATTGGATAGCAGCGAAAGATGTACTTAGGTATATTAAAGGAAAAGTTGATTTTGGTATTAACTATACTGATTCATTTGATGTTGAGTTGAAAGGTTACTCAGATTCAGATTGGGCTAGTAATCCGGATGATAAGAGATCTACTACAGGTTATGTTTTTACATTAGATCTAGGATTGTTTCATGGAGTAACAAGAAGAAAACTATTGTATTTTTTTCATCCACTAAGGCAAAGTATAAATATTTGTGTGCAACAACTTGTGAAGTTGTTTGGTTGAGGAGAGTTCTTCAAGATGTTGGAGAAGAACAAAAGAAGGCTACAGTGGTCAAATTGGACAACCAAACCTCGATCAAGTTGGCAAACATTCCAATATATCATGCAAGAACAAAGCATGTTGATGCTTAGTTTCATTTTATTAGAGAGAAGATACAGTCCAAATAATTTTTTCATGAATATTGTAATACTTGTGAAAATATTGTTGATGTTTTCACGAAGCCCCTTGGGAAGATGAAATTTGAATTGTTTAGGGACTATTGTGATCTCCCAAACAAAATGTAATCACTTATATTCATGTATGTTTGATTGTTTCATTAATGAAAGGAAACATTGTGGCAACCTCGGGGTCTCCTCACCTGAGTGTTGCGAGTTTTATTTGTCTATCATTTTTTATTCTTTAATTTCAAATGGTTCTCCTTTAGAAACTGCCAGCATGGGTATCCCACCACACACACTTCTAACTAGCACCAGAAGGTGAAGTAGGGGGAGGGCGGGGGGAAATCGGGTTCCAAAGGGGAGAGCACTACCATCCTACAACATAAACCATGATAACCACTAGGAAAATAAAGGTCGTCTCAAAGCCTTGAATGATAGGAGACAGTATAGTACTATGTATTTAACACTTATGTTGCCCCATGGGAGAGGGGAGAGGGGAAAGTAGTGAGTATCCCCATGGTCACCACCACAATTGTTATCATCGTGACTATTGATGTAGAGAAATTAATACATTACTTAATGGTGCAATGAAGAGTTTTGCAGTCAGCACTTCTGTGAGACTCTATTCGAGCATTTGTAATAGCCCTCATGAAAATTCCATGTAATAAAAGTAAATAAAGGCAAAATAATAACCACAGATGATGAGACACTTATTCCAAACTGAATGTTTGGAAAAATCCTAGTGATGGGGATCACTTGTGATTAGTTATGGCTAAGGCGTAGGAAAGGAAAAATGCATTTTTGGCACAATTATTTATGAAAATAATGGAAATTAGGAGAAAAGGGAGGTGAAAGGTCACAGGTTGCATGTGAGGTCGAAAATGAAGGAAAATAATGGAAAATGAAGAAAATAGAGGCCTCATTCATAAAAATGCTTCTGAGGATCAGTTGGTAACCTTTTATTAGTTTATTTTTGGAGCTCTCTCATACTCTCGGAGACTTAGAGTTTTGTTGGAGCACTCTTGGTGGGTATGGCATACTTGGATTCTTGGAGCAAGAAGGCAAAGGAAGAGCAGGAAAGGAAATAAAGCATCGGGATCAACAACTACATCATATTTTCTTATAGGTACCGAGTTGCGTGTATGTTTCCTTCACTACTTTTGACATGCATGTCGTTTCTTGATTGTGATTTGTCATTGGCATGGAGGATTGCCTAGATTGACAACTGATTTCCTAAACTTTCCATTTCCTGGATAGCCATGGTGATTGCGGGTTTACTTTCATTGTTTTCTTTTGGTTGGTCCTCATGTTTCCTTAGCTTGGCTTGAGTTACTAGTTCTTGGAGCCTTGGTTGGACAAACACTCTGGATCCCTTGGTGGGTTGAGTTATTAATCTTGGAGCCTTGGTTGGAAAAACGCTCTGAGCCCGATGACAGTTGTGGGTTGAGTTACTAGTCCTGGAACCTTGCTTAGAACAAATGCTCTGGAGCCCTAGATGGCTAGGATAGAGATCGATCCGATGATGGTTTTGTGATGTACGACCGTGAGGTGGAATCACTGTTTGATGGGTTGAGTGGATGGCCTCTGGAATCCCTGGATGGTTTTTTATTGATGTGTTCTATGAGATCCCACATTCATGCTTGGAATATGGCATAGGGGTGAATGGATGAAGAGAGATTTGGCTTAGCCATTTTATGGTCAGGTGGAACGTGGAAGATCCATCTCAGGTTTATCTTTTTCATCATTATTGAAAGGTTATTTCTCCTTGTATTTATATGAGAATTTTGATGGATTATATGTGGTATATATGACCATACTTTCATGATTATTTTCTGTTGCTATTATGTGGGTTATGTATGTGTTTTATGACAGCAGCCGTGTGTGGATCCCATCATGTTTTTACCTGTAATTGAATGATCAATGTATCTATGACCTAATGGACAGAATGGCAATTGATGTGTTGAGGTAGCAATGGTTCTTAGCTATTCTCGGCTAAGTATGAGATCCCTATGTTTAGAACTGTTAATTACACCTATAGAATACACATTTGCAATATGTTTGATGAAATGCACGTCGTGGCTAGTAGGGGTCCAGTCTAGGTCTTGAATAAGTATTTTCTTTAGTACTTTCATTTCCATGTTATTTTACTGATATGAAGAGATGGTTCAATTCTGGGAAGTAACCTAGGCTCTGGGCCTGAAAAGTGGCTCAAACCCCGAAGTCGTTGGCATAACACTAACAGTTTTGGTCTCTGATCGCTAGTAGGCAAGCCTGCGAGAGCGACTTTGGGTTTTTGCTCGCCCTCATGCCTATAGCATGGGAGCAACTGAGGCTTAATTTGTCCAAAAGTTCAGTGGGACCCCAAGGTAAGTTGTCTAAAGTATTGGATTGGTTCCTGAGGGTCTTGTAGCTGATGATTAATGTTTGTATTTTGTGTTTCCATCGTTTCCACCTCCTTAACATGACTTAGGAGGTCGAATCATATCATAGTGGCATCTTGTCGCATGTTTACCCCGACTGGCCAATTGCTTGGGTAGATGTGGGAGGAGGGTGTTACAGAGTGGTATCATAGAATGGTTCACCCCTTAGACTAGATGGGCTATGTGTTGGTCATGCATGTATGTCATTTTCATGTGTGTCTCTCACCCTTGCATTCCATGTGCTTGTTGAATTTGCATGATGTTGTTCATGGTTGTAGTGATGTCGCTAAGTGAAACTTGATGTTTTGTTGAGGAATGCATCATCGTGAGTGTATGACTAGTTACATGTTGATTTATGTCTCTTACATGTATTGTTGTAGTATTCTTGGTTACATTCTTATTTGATTGGTTACATTCTTGTGTGTTTGGTTGCATGTACCATTCTTATAGGTTTGATTTCAAGTATTGTTCATTCATACTTGATCATACATGTTTATGCATATGTGTGGATGGTTATGCATCGCTTATGCATGTTCATGTTTGCATGTGGTCAAGTGTACAATGATATAGTGGTGGTTGTCAGGCATGAGCTCGTGGTGTGTTGTTGTTGAGGTAATGCATTGATGACTCAACCCTAGCTAGAATGACGGTTGCATGGTCATATGCTTATGTTTTATATTTTGATATGTTGTCATGATTATGTTATACATGCATCATGCTGATTTTTTGATCTTGCAGACAAGGTATCCTCATCAAGCTATACTAAGGTAAGTTGGTTTATTGTGATTTGGTTTAGCTGACATGATACATCTTGTAGGAAGAAATATCAAATGGCTAGCAAGATGGTTGACTACAAAGACTCTCCATATGAATCCGAAGAGCAGTATGGTGTTGGGAACTCTTCCAATTTGGTAGTTACACTCTGTAGGAATTTACAGGGTAAGTTCCTCAGAAAGAACACCAAAAGGACACCGCTCACAACCAGATCACAGATCAATACACCAGTATTTTTTACGTGGTTAAAACCCTCAAAGAGGGAAACAATCCACGGCCTGCGCCAACGTGGCTACTACAGGCAATTTATTAATCAAAGAATGAAAATTTACATAAGCTTCTCTCATGCACGGATTACCCGAACAATGACCCTCCATGCGCTTTAAATAGAACTCATGGACCAATCGAGTGTCAAGCCACAGATCAAGTGTCGGTAATACCGAGGAGAGAGTGAACCGTCGGATCACTACATATCGTGACCGTCGGATTGTAAGTTACAAAATGTACAACGGTAAAGAAACACACTTTACCTAACTCTATACCTAACTCTATACTAGACCAAGTTGAACTTAACTATTTCCTATGTGTCGAAATATCCTAACATCCCCCTTAAGAACAACTTGGGATAGGATTGAAGGATTTACAAATATGACACAATAGGAGAAGGAAGGAGGCACTAGAGCCTATCCCCCCTTAGTGACAACTTCCTGAACTCCAAGCATATATCGAAGTTTAGTGAACTTCGCCTCTGTGAGAGCCTTTGTGAAGATGTCTGCAACCTGATCATCTGTTGAACAATATTGCACTTCAAGAACATGGTCATGAATGAGCTTTCTGATGAAGTGCATGTGTAGTTCAATGTGTTTGCTGCGCTGATGCTGGACTGGATCTTTGCATAGCTGAATGGCACTTTGATTATCACACCAAAGTGTGGTTGGATGCTGCTGCTCAAAGCCAAACTCTGATAGGATCTGACGAAGCCACAAGGCTTCCTTACTAGCTTCCACGGCACCACGATACTCTGCTTCTGCTGACGAAAGAGAAATGGCAGCCTGTTTCTTACAAGCCCATGTAATAGGTCCTGAACCAAGAGTGAAGACATAACCAGCAGTAGACTTCTGATCATCAGGGTCACCAGCCCAATCAGAATCAGTGAAACCAACTAATAGAGGAGCTGCTTTGGCACTGTAATGAATCCCAAATTGTACTGTACCTCGAACATAACGAAGTATTCTTTTGGCTGCTTTCCAATGTGGATGGCCTGAAGCTTCTGCAAAAGTGTCAGGATCATGATTTACTGGAGCTTGAACCAGTAAAGAAGAGGCTCTTTCAAACTGAGAACGTGTACGTCGCTGATCTGTAGGATCACCGGCAAGATCACCTGCTGCATCCCGAGTAGCACGGACCCATCTTGGAAGTTGAGGATCCTGAGAAGGTGGGGGAGGATTATCATCCTCACTTTCATCATCTGAAGAAGAAATGTTTTCAAAAGTAGAAGAGATAGGAAGAGGTGGCACATCCGCCGGACTAGGCTCGCAGGCCGATTTATTTTCATCAAATTTTACATCTCTTCTAATGATAAAATTTTTGGACTTAAATGGAATAAGTCTATAACCTTTTACATCTTCAGAATATCCAACAAAAGTACATTTCTCACTCTTAGGTTCTAAAGCTTTATGCTTTTCATCTGGAATATGGGCCCATGCTTCACTTCCAAAAACACGAAAGTGACTTACATCTGGTTTAATGGAACTCCAAGCTTCTTCTGGAGTGATATTATTTAGAACCTTAGTGGGAGTGCGATTGATTATATAATTTGCACAATTAATTGCTTCGGCCCAAAAACTAAGACTGAGTCCTTTAGATTGCAGCATACAATTAGCCATTTCCTTTAAGGTGCGATTTTTCCTTTCAGCTACACCATTTTGTTGTGGAGTGTATGGAACAGTATGTTGCATTTGAATTCCATTTTCGGTGCAAAAGTTGATGAAGGTGTTTTTAACATATTCTCCACCATTATCAGTTCTTAGCTTAAGAATTTGATGTCCAGATTGTTTTTCAACAAAGGCTTTGAAGGCCAAAAATGTGTTAAATACTTCGCTCTTGAGTTTTAAGAAGTATACCCAAGTGCGTCTGGAGAAATCATCAATGAAAGTTAAGAAATACTTGCAGCCAGAGAATGAAGCAACAGGAAGTGGACCACATAAATCACTGTGCACAAGCTGTAAAGGGGCTGAGGTGTGCCAAGAGGCACGTTTTTCAAAACTGTCCCGATGATGTTTTCCGAGTACACATTCGGAACAAACACCATCTCTGCAAGATACCATAGGAAGACCTGTCACCATATTTTCTTTACATAGATGCTGAAGGGAGCGATAGTTTAAGTGACCAAATCGCTCATGCCAAAGTTTGCTCACTTCATCATTATGAGCAACAAATACTGAGGGAAGATTTGATGACCCAAAGTTGTGAAACTTATACAACCTTGTGGAATCATCAGCAATACCAGTAGCTAGAATCTGTTTAGGATCTCTCAGATCCTTGATTACAACATCATGAGGTGAAAATTCAACAATTTTACCTTCACCTGAATGAGTTATCTGATATACAGATAGAAGGTTGCAGGATAAGGTTGGAACACATAATACATCATTAAACTGACCATTGTCTAGATGAACAGTTCCAGTCCCTACAACATTAAGAGATCTATCATCACCAACATATATATTTTTGGTGTTACAATCATTTAAAGAAGAAAACATGGCTTGGTTTTTGGCCATGTGATAAGAGGCTCCAGAATCAATGAGCCACTCATGAGAAGGAGAAGAAGAAGATACATTTAATGCATAACCAGACTGAGATGATTGACAACGACATGCAGAAAGTGCCATTCCGGAAGTTGAAGTTGAAGTATGCTCCACATGGATGTTATGTTTCTTCATTGTGGCTTCCAAGGCTTCCATCTTCTTAAAGCATTTAGATTCTAAGTGGCCATCTCGATTACAAAAGTTACAATGTCTATCAGTCTTCTTCCATTTGTTTTTATTGGTCTTATCATTTTGCTGAAATGATCTTTCATTTTGAGGCTGAGTTTGCTTAGGACCCTTGTTTGGTTTAGGACCATTCTTTTTAGGATATGACTTCTTAGGATTCTTTGAATTTGGTTGCTGTTGGGCGGCTAACGCTTTCTTGGAAGAGTTTCCAAGATTAAGAAGACCAAGGTGTAAGAGTTTTTCTTGTTCTCTTATTAAAGAATCACAAAAAGAGTCAAAGGAAGGGGCCTTGTAGTCTTTTCCTTGACAAATGAAAGCTTCCCTTGTAGAATGGAAGGTGGAAACAAATACAGAGTAGGCTGGTCCCAACTCAGTAAGGATGGAGTAAATAAGGTTACTATCTTCTTTCTTAACCTTAACACCTTCCAAGAGATATCTAAGGGTCTTGAATTTGGACAAGAAATCTTCAATGCAAGAAAAATTATTAGGATCCAATGTAAGCAACTCATTTTCAAGTTGATGGGCTCTAATTTCATTTTTAATCCCAAAAACTTTAGTGATTTTTTCCAATGCTTCATGAGGAGTTTCAAGTTCTGCAATATGGAATCTAAGATCAGGAGAAATAGACATCCCTATCAAACCACGTGCTTGATCTTGTCTATTTTCCCATTTGGCAGCCTTGTCTTCATCTTTTGGTTTCTTCTCTTGGTCTGTGGCTATTCTGTAAAGACCTTTACTTCTAAGTAAATCTTCCATGTAGGCTATCCATTGGAAGTAGTTAGTGCTGTCAAGAATGACTTGGCATGGACTTTCCATTTTTTTAAAAAATTGAAGCTGAAGATGCTGAAAGTAAGTGTTCCAATGGATAGATCTCGAAAAATTAGGCTGTTTTAAAAAAAACGGCTCTGAAAAAGGCTTCCGGATGAAGAAGTTATGGCTTTTTGAAAAAAATTTGTTGAAGTTGCCGGCAAAGTGCACGAATGTGCGGGAATGAAAAAATCCGCCCCCACAAAATGGAGACTTGAACCCAACACCTCTACTCTCTTAAAATAGCTTTGAACCAATTGATCTATACAAAAAATTTGAGAGAGAGAGAGAGAGGGGGGGGGGGGGTCTTGGTTTGCGTGCTTGCCTTGAGAAAGCTCTTTTTCCCTATAAAACACAAAACACAAAACCCAACATGAATATGCAAAGAAAAACGAACCTTGCGGCTCGAAGTTAGCTTTAGCCAAAAAACTAGATATTTTTAAAAAATGAACCTTGCTGCTCAAAGTTAGCTTTAGCCGAAAAACTAAATATTTTTCTCAATGTTTCTGATTTTCCGAGATCACACTAAGGTGCAGGGAAAAGAGCATACGCATGAGAAAAATCCTTCCTTTCTGTCTCTGATTTGCCCAGATCGCACAGAGTCGCAGGGCAAAGAGCATACGCAGAAATGAAAGGTATAGATCCGGTTAAAAAAAGGGCTAAATAAACCGAAACCGAAATAAGCAGAGAGAAAATAACAGTAAACTGCAAAAACACTGTATACCTCCCGATCTGAAAAATGATGCAGCTAGGGCTACCGGAAAACTTTTCGCGTGAAACGAAAGGGGTTCCTCACTGGAACAGATGCTCCGAACGCAACAGAGCAGTCCTCTCGGCCCGAAAGCAGTCATAAACAGCAGATCTAGGAAACGACAGCCGCATGCAGTTCTACCGGCTTCAGATTTGGATCACCAACGGACGCGGCCCTCAAATAGCTCTGATACCATGTAGGAATTTACAGGGTAAGTTCCTCAGAAAGAACACCAAAAGGACACCTCTCACAACCAGATCACAGATCAATACACCAGTATTTTTGACGTGGTTAAAACCCTCAAAGAGGGAAACAGTCCACGGCCTGCGCCAACGTGGCTACTACAGGCAATTTATTAATCAAAGAATGAAAATTTACATAAGCTTCTCTCATGCATGGATTACCCGAACAATGACCCTCCATGCGCTTTAAATAGAACTCATGGACCAATTGGGTGTCAAGCCACGGATCAAGTGTCGGTAATACCGAGGAGAGAGTGAACCGTCGGATCACTACATATCGTGACCGTCGGATTGTAAGTTACAAAATGTACAACGGTAAAGAAACACACTTTACCTAACTCTATACTAGACCAAGTTGAACTTAACTATTTCCTATGTGTCGGAATATCCTAACACACTCAAAATATTAAAGGAAGAAATAAGGAGTTGTAAGGCAGATAATGAAAAAATCATGGAGGCACAGGAGAAACAAGCAAAGGTAAATGCAATAATACTGAAGAGTTTGTCCGATTTGCAGCGACAAGGACCACGTCGGATCAGCTATGAGAAGGAGGATATAATTAATGGGGCATATGGTAGTCGGTTGCATGGTGGTCACAGATCAGATAGAGATGACACAATTAGAGACGACAGATTGTTGGACACTCCGGATAGGAGAGGGCATAGACACAAGTATTATTCTAGTTTTGATTCAGATATGCATCATGATCATCATCGTCATCATCCTTACAGGAGGAGTGATAGAGGATATTTGCTGGATGAGTTTAAGAAAGAAAAGCCACCAACATTTGATGGATAGATGAAGAAACCACGGGATGTAGAGGCATGGTTTCTTGGCATGAGGAAATTCTTCAAGTTGCATGGCTATTCTGAGAACATGAAAGCTAGAGTGGCTACATTCAGTATCAAAGGTAAAGCAGACATTTGGTGGGAAGATGTGAAGAATGTCAAATGTATTCATGAGGAATATTTGACTTGGAGTGAGTTTGAGTGGCTATTCAAGAAGAAGTATTTGTCATAAATATACTTTGATGACAAGGCGAAGGAATTTTATGAGCTAAAGATGGGATCTATGACAGATGATGAGTACACTAGTAGGTTCTTAGAGTTACTGAGGTGTGTGACTTATCTCATAGAGGAAAAGGCCAAGATTCAAAGTTTCATTAGTGGGTTACCAGTTGCATTTAAAGATAGAATTGAGTTCGATGAGCCTAGATTATTAGAGGAGGCCATTTGAAAGCTAAGGCATTGCTATGAAAAATCGAAGCGCATAACTTAGACTAAGCCAAACTCGAGAGGTGATGCAAAGAAAAAAGGAAAATGGGACAAAAAGAGAGCAAGGCTTAAGGATACAGGTAATAATGAGAATGTCACACCACCTAAGAGGTTCAATGCATTAGACAGAGGAAAGGAACACCGATCTAAGGAATAGAATAAGGAGCATGTGCGTTGTTGGACTTGTGGAGGAGATAATCACAGGAGAGACTGTCCACAGCACCAGAGCGGAAGACCTAAGATATATAGTGCGCAGGAGGCACATGTTGTTGGAGATGTTGGTCAAATTATTCCACATATCTATGCAACATTGGATAACAAATAGATAGAGCATCATGCATCTATCATTGAAATGGACGATAATATTTGTGATCAAGTTATTTATATTTTGATTAACCCTTGATCTAATTATAACTATGTTAGTCCTGACTTGGTGGATAAGTGTGGGTTGAGTAAGGAATTGCATGTCGAGTCTTAGTTAATGAAGTTGGCTACAAGTACGAAGAAGCGAGTTCATCATTGGGTAATAGCTTGTGCATTTGACTTGAATGGTATTCCTACCACAACACATTTGAATGTATTACCGTTGGGTTCATACAGTATGTTGTTGGGCATGGATTGGTTGTATCTTCATAGAACCAAGGTGGATTTTTATGATAAAGCCATTGAGTGTGTTGATAACAATGGGGAACCAAGAGTTTTACAGGGTAAGAAGAAAGCTACATCAGTTAGGATGGTGACAACTATGCAAGAAAAGTGTAGCCGCAAGAAAGGGTGTAAGTTATTCGCAATGCACATTTCTAGTGATAATGGTATGGAATTTGAGGATATGGATGTGTTGAGTAGGTACCCAATTTTACAACAATTCAAGGATGTATTTCCTGAGGACATTATTGAGTTGGAACCTCACAGGGAGGTAGACTGTTTAATTGAGTTTGTGCCAAGGGTAGCTCCATGGAAAATTTTAGGGGCTAATATTCGTAGGGGGGCTAATTTTTCATGATTTTTCCAAAAAATAGATTCGCCAATTTCCATTTTTTATAAAAATGATTCGCCCAATTTTTAAAATATAAAATTATTTTACCTCAAAAGTCGCCAACATTATATAGATATTATATATAAAATCATTATAAATTTGAATAATTTTACAAATACATCAACAAACATTTTATAGTATCCACATCAGGGACTAGTGAGATTCGCCAATGTTTTGAAACTTTAATATAATTTTTCATCCTTAAAATTTTCCCTGGGAAACTCTAGCATCAAAAGCACCTTACATGATGAGCACACCTAAGTTGGTTGAGTTGAAATTGCAGCTGAAAAAAATGTTGGACAAGGGATACATTAGGCCAAGTGTATCACCATGGGGCGCACAAGTATTGTTTTTGAAGAAGAAATATGGAACACTCAGATTATGCATTGACTAAAGACAGTTGAACAAAGTGACCATCAAGAATAGATATCCATTACCGAGGATTAATGACTTGTTTGATTAGTTGAAGGGAGCAGCAGTGTTCTCGAAGATTGATCTGAGATCCAAATATCATCAGGTACACATCAAAGAGGAAGACATTTACAAGACCGCTTTCCAGACCAAGTACAGGCATTAAGAGTTTGTCGTTGTTCCATTTGGCTTAAATAATGTTCCAACTACATTTATGTGTTTGATGAATAGTGTGTTGTGTACATATTTGGATAAGTTTGTTATTGTTTTCAATGATGATATACTGGTATATTCTAAAAAAGAGGAAGAGAATGTCGAACATTTAGCAGCAATGTTGAGGTTGTTGAGAGAGCATTAGTCGTATGCTAAGCTTAGCAAGTGTAGTTTCTTTTAGACTGAGGTACACTACTTGGGGCATGTTGTCTCCAAGGAGGGCATTACAGTATATCCAAAGAAGATAAGAGGCATCACGAAGTGGGTAGCTCCTAAGAATGTAGATGAGGTGAGATATTTCATGGGTTTGGCACGCTACTATAGGAGGTTCATGAGGAACTTCTCATAGATATCTTATCTTATCACATCATTGCAGAGGAAAGGTAAGAATTTCGAATGGACTGCGGAGTGTGATGCTAGCTTTGAGAAACTTAAGAAGTTGTTGACACATTCACGAGTGATACAGATTACAGATATGGACAAAGAGTTTGTAGTGTGCATAGATGCTTACAAGAGAGGGCTTGGTGGCGTTCGTATCCAGGATGGACGTGTGGTATGCTATGAGTCCTAGAAACTAAATAAGCATGAGCAGAACTACCTGACACATGATCTTGAGTTAGCGACGATCAACATGCATTGAAGATGTGGAGACACTATCTTCTTGGTAGGAGGTTTGTACTCATGAATGATCATATTGGATTGAGGTATTTGTTTGACCAGCCAAATCTGAGCGCCAGGCAGGCTAGATGGTTGGCCACGATTACTGGGTTTGATTTTGAGATCTGATATATCAAAGATAAAGAGAACAAAGTGTTCGATGCTCTTAGCAGGCAGATATTGTTAGCTCTGCTACAGTTTGCAGCATTTGATGGGTTAAAAGCAGGTTTGGCAGTGCTGGTCATGCTTTCAAGAGGTTCGCAGCAGTGGATTTTTTCTTCCCCTTCATCCTCCTTTTTCTCCTTCATTACCCCTTAATCTCTTCACAAAACCCGTTTAAACCCGTTTAAACCTTTTTCCTAAAATGCCTGCGCATTTTGTTTTAAACATTACAAAGGCCCCACATTAACCCATTTCTCACGACTTTTGGGCGTTTTTGTTTTATTTCCATTAATACCCATATGTAAGCTTATTATTTGTTTTACCCCGGCATTATAGTTTTAACCCTTATAGCACCGCGCATATAGTATAATTCATAACCCTTAGTTTTGATAGAGCCTAGGCCCACAACTTTACATGTCACATCGCCTGTCACATCACTCCAAAATGCATGTTAATTCCACGCCGTTCGATCGCGCCCATCTTATCATCTGACGATAGTCACTTTCCCCGCTCTGCAGACCTGCACACCCATTAGTTCCCGGGGAAAGTGGTTTCCCCGCCATTGCATCTGCCACGTGTCTCCATTTCATTGCATCGCTGCCCGCGGTACGATTACCACCGCAGCATCATAAGCGGTGCGATAAAACCGCTCTCCGCTTTCCTGTATGGATCCTCGCGCATTAACTGCCGCACACCTTTGCCGCTCGTCAATCGTCCAATCATCAAACTTGCGATCGGACGGCCCTTGCCCCTCCTTTCCTGTTTTCCCTCAATGGCTTCCATATGCCGATCTCCGCCGTCCAATTTGTTGCATCCACAGCTAATATTTAATCGCGCTCCTGTTTGTTCCTGACGCTGCTCGCCAAGTGATCTTGATCGTCCATCTGAGCTTTCCAACGGTCGATATTCATTCACAAGTTATCGTCCATTTTTAGGCATTTTTTCATGGTTTGAGCTTGTTTTGTGTGCTTGAAGAAGGAAGAAAACGATCCCGCGACCTGCGCATTCAAACCCTCAGCTACCTGCATTCAAGAACAACACGGTCAAGGAAAAGAAGGACGACTTCAAGCAGATCAAGATATAAATCAATTATGGAGCATTGTACATATTATATCCCGTATGCTCAGAAAGGACACCAAAATATCAGAGAATGTCAAATTTGTTAATTAAAACAGTTAGAATGTATCAGAGGCCCATAATAGTTCATAAATGTGGTTGGTGATCCATTAAGACACCTCCATGCATAGGCTAGCTGATATTTTTTGTAAACAAACTCTATATATACTCAGAAAAACAATGTAATAGGTTGATGAGTGTTAGATGAATGCAATTCTGTTGTAAGCTTCAACTTCTGGAGACTGTAACTACTGTGAGACCTGCAGCTTCTGGTCTTCATTTCCAACTAATACAAGCTTCTTTTGCTGTCAATTGCTCATTTTTTCACTTCTTCTATGTTCCAGGTTGTGCCTGTCATGCATTATTTCATGTGTTGTTGATTTTTAGCAGTAGAGGGGCTGTCATCCCACCTCTGTGTTAGAATTTAGCTGTTTCATTGAAATTGCTTGCAGGTTTCTGTTGTTTTAATGCATAGAGAGCTGTCATCCTGTCTGTGTATTAGATAATAGATTTACAGACCTTTTAACTGGTTGCAGCCGGCCATCACAGGGTCTTGTGCATCTGCTGGTGTAGTCAGTGTTCTC
Source organism: Pinus tabuliformis (assembly GCA_031772625.1). NCBI lineage: Eukaryota > Viridiplantae > Streptophyta > Pinopsida > Pinales > Pinaceae > Pinus > Pinus tabuliformis. The sequence continues at coordinate 822,271,855 of CM062812.1, forward strand.
CATCATCACACTTTCTTTAAACTGTGAGTAATTGGTGGTTAAAAGCCTTGTAGTCTGGGGGTGTTCACCCATGTCTAGGGTTCAGCATAGTAGGAGTGGTTATCTGGCTTGAATATGAAACATTTGTTTCATTCATCCACCATTTATCCAACTTTGTGTTGAATTTGTAATGTTCCTGAGCATCACTGATATACAACCTAGGTGAGTTTCTTGGGGTGATAACATTAATTGGCGTCATTGCCGGGGAGAGGAGAATTGAAGCTCAGCTTCCCTGGGAGAACGACACAGCTTCAAGCTTTGATGACAGACAAGGTTTGAACACAGATTTTGGTTGTAATCATCTGTCTGGCGACTCCACTGGTGGAAGACCATCCTTTGGTGACTCCACATTGAAGTTCTGGCTCAGTTTGTGAGAAACACTCGAAGAAATCCTCAGAAATCTCCAGCTGAACCAGTGCCTGAACCTGAGAGGACTGTTAAATCAAAGAAAGCTTCACAGAAAGGGGCATCAGGATCAGGTAAGCCTAATAAGTCTGATGCATCTCTGAAAGATAAAGTTAATGCTGAAGATTTACAGTTTGAAGATTTAGAAACCAGCACTGTTAATAAAGTAAAACCTTCAGAGATTAGTTCAGCCCCTTGCTCAGTTAGTTCCCCTTTGAATCTCAGTCCAAAGAAAGCATCCCATCCAGTCCAGAACATCCATTTATCTTTGCCATCCATCACATTACTCCCTACCATTCAATCTGCTAGTATCCTTCCACATATTCCAATCATGGCAGGACAGCAAGCACCTACGAGGATAGAAAGAATTGTAGCTGCCAGATATGGACCATTGGTCTTGCCTGTTCCTTTAAATCCTATGCCTGTGGGAGAATATAAAAAATATATGCCTAAATTCACTAGCATAGAGAGAGTAACAGCAGAAGAACACCTTGAAGCTTTTCACAGTTGTGCTGATAATTTAGATATAAGTGAGAATGATGTGTGGATGAGAGTTTTTGTCCAGAGCCTTGATGGGGAGGCTAGGAAGTGGTTTAGAGAATTACCCTAGAGATCCATAACAGATATTGAAGCATTAGATGATGCATTTTTGAAGCAATGGGGAGATAAAAAGGACTTGTTGTATTATCATACTAAGTTTGGTAATTTGAAGAGGGAAAATGGTGAATCAATACCTGATTTCAATAAAAGATTCAATAGAATGTATAGTAAGATACCAGCTGAGGTAAAGCCTACTCCCACCTCTGCCAAACTCACTTATGCCAATGCTTTTGACTCTGATTTCTGCCTGTTATTGAGAGAAAGGAGATGTGCTACGCTGGCAGACATGCAGGATGCAGCCCTAGAAGTAGAATCCAATATTATGGCTGCAGAGAAACTAAAGAGTCAAGCTGACAGAAGAAGACAGAGAAATCAGGCTTCTACTTCTTCTGCATCATCTTCAGAGCCTAAATTAGACAAAATGACTAAGATGATAGAGTCATTGGCTGCTGAAATTTCTAAGCTAAAGGTTGAGCAGAATTCAGGAAAAACAAGGCAGCATAACACATTTGCTCCAAGAAACCCCAATTCATTCAGAAGAGCAAATGAGCAGTTACAAATTATGCAGAGGGGTGAAGAAACAAAGGATGAACAGAAAGTTAAAGCTCCCTTTCAGAATGTAGTCATGGAGGAGGAACAATTTGAAGAAGATGAGGATGAAATTCACTGCATGGAAGATAAAGGCAGTGTTGCCTTTTTGACATTGGCTGAGTATGAAGACTCATTGTTGCAAGAACAAGATAGCCAAGAATGGGATAGATGAGCTGTTCTACAAAATGGTGACCAGCAGAGATATAATCTGAGATCCAATGCAAAGAATGCCAAGGAAAATGCTGCCCAGAGAGCTGCTGTCCAAATGGAACCACATAATATCAAGCAGAGAAGACCAGCAGCTGATCCAGTCATTCTCAAGGCTCCAGTGCAAGAGGTAAAGAGTTTTGATAAATCATCTTCTTCTTTCAGCTTTGAGTCAGAAGTTCAGAAATTGAAAATATCTATGCCTCTAGTTGAGTTGGTGAAGAGTGAAGTATTTAGGAAGCCTATCCTTGAAGCCCTTGAGCTAGAAACCAAACAAACCTCCACTAACTCTGTTAATTTGCAAGATGAAAAACCTGCCATTGTGCTCAGCCCCATGATTGAACCTGTTGATAATAATTCTCCATATTTTTATGTATCATTGACCATTCATGATAAAATCCTCCACAACTGCCTGCTAGACACAGGGGCCAGCCACAATTTGATGCCTAAAGCTGTCATGGAAGAGTTGGGCCTTGATATCACTAGACCCTAACATGATTTATTTTCTTTTGATCCAAGGAAGGTCAAATGTCTTGGATTGATTAAAGATTTAGCCATTAACTTAACTCAGCTTCCCATGAAGAGCATGATAATGGATATTGTGGTAGCAGATGTCCCTCCTAAGTTTGGCATGCTGCTGTCTAGAGGATGGATTAAGAGGCTAGGTGGGACATTACAGAATGATTTATCTTATGCCATCGTCCCAGTGTTTGGAGGAGAAAGCAGGAGATTGTACAGAGAAGCACAATTGGCATATATCATTAGTGATGAAAAGAATCCTACAAATCATCCCATTTATGCAGTGGACACGGATTTTGGAGCATGTATTCTCCAAATAGAAGAATCTCAGAAGGCTGAAATGCAACTCAGGAAACCAACAGTTCAGGCTGAGAAAGAGCAAGGAAGTCAGGTTTGGGAGATGTTCTTTGATGGAGCATGTTCTAAGGAAACTGCAGGAGCAGGGGTGGTGCTAGTATCTCCACAACAAGAAAGCATTCAATTGTCTTTTAAGCTGGTATTTCAAGTGACAAATAACATAGCAGAATATGAAGCTTTGCTATTGGGCCTTAACGCAGCAAAAGATAGAGGAATCAAGAGTATAAAGGTATTTGGAGATGCTGATCTGATTATCTAGCAAGTGAATAAAACGTTTCAAGCAAAGCACCCAAGGCTAAAAGCATACAGAGATGAGGTATGGAGAATCAGAGACTCTTTTGATTTTTTCTATATTTCATACATTCCTAGAGCCCAAAATCAGCTTGTTGATTCCCTTGCTGTCTTCGCTAGTCTATTTATTCCTCCTATGCCTCCCAGACTAGTTTATGAAGTCCAAGTGAAATATAGACCGTCCTTGCCTGACAATGTCCTGCATTGGAAAGTTTTTAATGATGATGATGAGATAAATAGGTTCCTTCAAGTCATTGATGAGTTTTCTGAGATGAAAATTGATCAAGAAAATGATGCCTTGTTAGAAAATCACCAGTCCTAGCTTAGAAATAAAATTGGTAAAAACAACATTCTCCAGCTTCCTAGTAACCATATTCCTAAGGGTCTAATTCCTATTGAAAGACTGTTTGACTAGAATGATGTGCCTTACAAGGCTGCCCAAAAAGAAGACCAATCTACAGTTTGTAAGCATGATATAGAAAGTCCAGGTCAGCCTAAGTATGTGAATTTGTCCACTCATTTGTCTGCTGATCAAAGTGTTGAGTACTGCAATTTAATGAGGCAAATTGCTGATGTGTTTGCCTGGGAGTACACTGACCTGAAAACTTATGATAAGAGCATAATTCAGCACAAAATCCCTCTGGAAAAAGACATTGTTCCTTTCAAACAGAAGCTGAGACCAATAAATCCTATTCTTCTTCCACTAATTGAAAAAAAAAATTAAAAATTGCTGGCTGCCAAGATCATTGTACCTCTCAGATATTCAAAATGGGTAGCCAATCTAGTGGTGGTAAAGAAGAAGAGTGGAGAAATCAGACTGTGTGTTGATTTCAGAAATCTAAACAAATGCTCAAAGAAAGATAACTATCCTCTACCAAAAATGGAGCATTTGTTGTAGAAGGTCTCAAGAGTTAAAGTGATGTCATTTTTGGATGGATTCTCAGGCTTTAATCAGATTGTTGTGCACCCAGATGATCAAGAAAAGACTGCATTCACCACTCCTTGGGGCACTTTTATGTATGCCAAAATGCCATTTGGATTGATGAATGCTAGAGCCACCTTTCAGAGAGCTATGGACATAGCATTTGTGGGAGAGAATGACAAATTTGTGCTGATCTACCTTGATGATATAACGGTTTATTCCAGCAGTCATCAAAATCATTTGCAGCATTTGGAAAAAGTGTTCTTGAAGTGCAGAAGGTTTGGAATCTCAGTCAATCCCAAAAAATCTCAATTTTCTTTAAGTGAAGGCAAGCTGTTAGGACATATTGTGTCTGCTGTAGGTGTTCAGATTGACCCAGAAAGAGTCAAAGCAATTCAGGCTTTGTCGGTCCCAAGATCAAAGAAGGATATCCAGTCCTTTCTGGGTAAAATAAATTTTGTAAGGAGGTTTATCCCAAATTTTGCAGAATTGGTTAAGCATGTGACCTCCATGTTGAAGAAAGGAGCAGAGGTAATATGGACTGATACAGCAAGGAAATCATTTGAATCAATTAAGAAAGCTATTGTGGAGGCTCCCACATTAATTAGTCCTGACTACAGCAGGGAGTTCCATATATTTTCTTTTGCCTCTGAAGACACCATTGCAACTGTTCTATTGCAAGCAGATGAAGAAGGTTCAGAGCATCCAGTGGCATTTTTCAGCAAGAATTTGAGGGATGCTGATTGAGGTATGATATTATTGAAAAACAAGCATATGCTCTTATTTAATCCTTAAAGGCTTTCAGAGTTTATATCTTGCATTAAAAAATAATGGCATATGTGCCCTCTGCTGTAATAAAAGATGTCCTAACACAACCTGATGCTGATGGAAGGAGGGCAAAATGGATTGCTAAAATGATAGAATTTAATATAGAGCTCAAGCCCACCAAGCTAGTTAGAGGTTAGGGTCTTGCCAGGCTATTGGCTGAGGAAAATTGCAAGTCTTTAGACATTGATTTCCTATATGCAAATGCAAAAGATGGTCAGGCAGAAGAGAGGAAACAGAGAAAAAATAGTCAATGGCCGAGAATCTAGCTTCATGTAACTGGTATGTTGAAATAGTTAATTTCTTGTTAAAGCTAGAAATCCCTTCAGAATTTACTCAAAGTCAGGGCAGAACTTTAAAACTTAGAGCAGCAAAATATTGCATCAATGAAGATCTGCTCTACTGGAGGGATCCATCTGGAATATTTTTAAGGTGTCTGGACAAAGAACAGTCAAGAGAAGTTATGCAGCAGTTTCATAACAGCATGTGTGGAGGGCACCATTATTGGAAGACTACAGCCCATAAGATTCTCAGAGCTGGGTACTATTGGCCCACCTTATTTTCTGATATTTTTGCTTTTGTTAAATCTTGTGATAGGTGCCAAAGATTTGAAGGAAAATAGCAGTTGAAATCTCTGCCCATAAAACCAATTAAGGCAAAAGGACCTTTTCAGCAATAGGGCCTGGATTCATTGGAGAAATCAATCCACATTCCAGTGGCTAGCACAGGTGGATATTAGTAGCCATTGATTATTTCAATAAGTGGATTGAAGTAGTCCCTACAAGGAAAGTTGATCATAATGTGGTCATCAAGTTTTTAACAGAGAATATCTTCAGCAGATTTGGTTGTCCACATAAACTAATCACAGATAATGCAGCAGCCTTCAGGGCAAAGGAGCTGGTGGAAACGTGTGCTTCAATGGGTATAAAACTGGTTCATTCCACCTCATATTATCCGCAAGGAAATGGTCTAGCAGAATCCTCTATTAAAAGTATGATTAGGATAATTAAAAAACTGTTAGAGGACAATAAAAAGAATTGGGATTCAAAGCTCAAATATGCACTGTGGGCTGACAGATTGACCATTAAAAAATCCACAGGGAATTCTCCTTTCAAGCTAGTATATGGCACTGAGGCTGTATTTCCAATCCAGCTAACTCTCCCTGTGGCAAAATTCCTTCAAGAAGAGCAAGATGAAGAAGAAGACATGGCAAAGAGAATCACTGATTTAACAGAGTTGCATCAGATTAGAGAACAGCTGGTTGAAAAAGCTGCAGCACATCAGAGAAGCATCAAGGAAGCCTTTGACAAGAGGGAAAAAAGAAATAATTTTCAGATTGGTGATTTGGTGTTGAAATGGGATGCACTGAAAGAAAAGAAAGGCAATCATGGGAAATTCGATGCTTTCTGGACAGGGCCTTTCATTATTTCACAGGTTCAAGGGAACAACACCTTCATACTGAAAAGTATGGGAGGAGAGACAATTTTTGATGGCCCAGTCAATGGGCGGTTTTTGAAAGTTTATGTTGCTTAAGGTCTTTGGCCTTAAAAGTTGTAAATATTTTGTTTTTATCAGTTTTGTGCAGGAAAAGTAGACTCCATGCCCAATGGAACACTATGAATTTTGCTAATTGTTTTTCATCAGGAAGGCATTGATCTGCAGGTTCTTGAGACCTCACAGGGAGGATCTCATCCCCAGAAGGAGCCAGTGTTAGCTCTGCTACAGTTTGCAGCATTTGATGGGTTAAAAGCAGGTTTGGCAGTGTTGGTCATGATTTCAAGAGGTTTGCAGCAGTGGATTTCTTCTTCCCCTTCATGCTCCTTTTTCTCCTTCATTACCCCTTAATCTCTTCACAAAACCCGTTTAAACCTGTTTAAACCATTTTCCTAAAATGCTTGCACATTTTGTTTTAAACATTACAAATGCCCCGCATTAACCCATTTCTCACGGCTTTTGGGCGTTTTTGTTTTATTTCCATTAATACCCATATGTAAGCTTATTATTTGTTTTACCCAGGCATTATAGTTTTAAACCTTATAGCACCGCGCATATAGTATAATTCATAACCCTTAGTTTTGATAGAGCCCGGGCCCGCAGCTTTACATGTCACATCGTCTATCACATCACTCCAAAACGCATGTTAATTCCGTGCCGTCCGATCGCGCTTATCTTATCATCTAACGATAATCGCTTTCCCCGCTCCACAGACCTACACACCCGTCAGTTCCCAGGGAAAGTGGTTTCCCCGCCATTGCATCTGCCACGTGTCTCCATTTCATTGCATCGTTGCCCACGGTACGATTACCACCGCAGCATCATAAGAGGTGCGATAAAACCGCTCTTCGCTTTCCTGTATGCCTCCTCGCGCGTTAACTGCCGCACACCTTTGTCGCTCGTCAACCGTCCGATCATCAAACTTGCGATTGGATGGCCCTTGTCCCTCCTTTCTTGTTTTCCCTCAGTGGCTTCCATATGCCGATCTCCGCCGTCCGATTCGTTGCATCCACGGCTAATATTTAATCGCGCTCCTGTTTGTTCCCGACGCTGCTCGCCAAGTGATCTTGACCGTCCATCTGAGCTTTTCAACGGTTGATATTCATTCGCAGGTTATCGTCCATTTTCGGGCATTTTTTTCATGATTTGAGCCTGTTTTGTGTGCTTGAAGAAGGAAGAAAACGATCCCGCGACCTGCGCATTCAAACCCTCAGCTACCTGCATTCAAGAACAACACGGTCAAGGACAAGAAGGACGACTTCAAGCAGATCAAGATATAAATCAGTTATGGAGCATTGTACATATTATATCCCGTATGCTCAGAAAGGACACCAAAATATCAGAGAATGTCAAATTTGTTAATTAAAACAGTCAGAATGTATCAGAGGCCCATAATAGTTCGTAAATGTGGTTGGTGATCCATTAAGACACCTCCACGCATAGGCTAGCTGATATTTTTTGTAAACAAACTCTATATATACTCAGAAAAACGATGTAATAGGTTGATGAGTGTTAGATGAATGCAATTCTGTTGTAAGCTTCAACTTCTGGAGACTGTAACTACTATGAGACCTGCAACTTCTGGTCTTCATTTCCAACTAATACAAGCTTCTTTTGCTGTCAATTGCTCATTTTTTCACTTCTTCTATGTTCCAGGCTGTGCCTGTCATGCATTATTTCATGTGCTGTTGATTTTTAGTAGTAGAGGGGCTGTCATCCCACCTCTGTGTTAGAATTTAGTTGTTTCATTGAAATTGCTTGCAGGTTTCTATTGTTTTAATGCATAGAGAGTTGTCATCCTGTCTGTGTATTAGATAATAGATTTACAGACCTTTTAACTGGTTGCAGTCGGCCATCACAGGGTCCTGTGCATCTGCTGGTGTAGTCAGTCTTCTCCATCATCACACTTTCTTTAAACTGTGAGTAATTGGTGGTTAAAAGCCTTGTAGTCTGGGGGTGTTCACCCATGTCTGGGGTTCAGCATAGTAGGAGTGGTTATCTGGCTTGAATATGCAACATTTGTTTCATTCATCCACCATTTATCCAACTTTGTGTTGAATTTGTAATGTTCTCGAGCATCACTGATATACAACCTAGGTGAGTTTCTTGGGGTGATAACAGATACATGTAAATCACTTAGCAGCTATGAGCTTATATGGGACATATTTACAGGATAAGATCTTGCGGGCAGGTCAACAGGATGTCATATATATGGATATTGTGTACAGGTTGCAACAAATCACATGTATAGGTACAGGTGATGGTAAATGTACATGTGATAGTATAGGTGATGGTACAAGTACAGGTACAGGTGCAGGTGCACATGATATGGATTATTATCTTACGATAGATGGATTGGTCAGGTTCTAAGATATGATATATGTGCCAAATAGTAGTGAGCTCAAGAATGAGTCCTTTTGAGGCATTTTATGGGCAAAGTTGTAACACTCCCATCAGTTGGAGTGATCTGGTTAGTAGGGTGTTAATTGGACTAGATATGTTGGAAGACATGGAATAAGAAATGCAGGTTATAAAGAGGAATCTAAAGGTAGCACAAGATAGGCATAAGAGCTATGCAGAACGAAACAGGTTGTTCAAGGAGTTCCAGGTTGGGGAACAGGTGTACTTGCGCATCAAACTGAAGAAGAGCTCCTTGCGGATTGGATCATGTGCCAAGTTGGCACCACGATTTTGTGGGCCCTTCAATATCATTAAGAGGATTGGGCAAGTAGCCTATCAACTTGCACTTCCTCCAACATTTAAAGTCCACAATGTATTCCATGTATCTTTCCTTAAGAAGTATGTTAAGGATGATGATCATGTGATTAACTGGTTTGTATTGTAGGTGGAACCAGATGGAGAATTACAGTCGAAGCCTCATTGTATATTGCTAAAAAATGTGTTCATGCTCCGGAATCGAGCAAGTTAAGGTGCAAGGGAAACACTTTGGGCCCGATGAAGCTACATGGGAGATGGCGGATCACATGCGGGCTATGTATCCTTCCTTGTTTTCCAGTTGAGGCAAAGCAGTTTTGGCTTGGTGTTTTGGTATATGCTTTGGTATATGTTTTGGTATATGTTTTGATGATGTTGGTTTATGTACATATGTATATGGATGTAAATACCGCCATGAGCTATGTTATAAAGCTCCACTATGCGGTATGTTGTTATGATGTCATGTTATTATGTTGTTATGTTGGTTTGCTTTCAGTAAGGTGATCATTGTAAATACTGCATTGAGCTAAGTTATAAAGCTCCATCGGTAGTATATATTCTGCTTACAACAGTTTTGTGGCGATAGGTTTTGTTGAACACCGAGGACAGTGTTCCCCCAAGGGGGAGGGTTTTGTAACAACCCTCAGGAAAATTCCATGTAATAAAAGTAAAAAGAGGAAAAATAATAACCATGGATGATGGGACACTTATTCCAAGCTGAATGTTGGGAAAAATCCTAGTGATGGGGATCAACTGTGATTGCTTATGGCTAAGGCTTTGGAAAGGCATATGACATTTTTGGCACAATTATTTATGAAAATAATGGAAATTAGGAGAAAAGGGAGGTGAAAGGCCACATGTTGCATGTGAGGAGGAAAATGAAGGAAAATAATGGAAAATGAAGAAAATAGAGGCCTCATTCATAAAAAGGATTTTGAGGATCAGTTGGTAACCTTTTGTCAGTTCAGTTTTGGATCTCTCTCATTATTTTCTCTCTCTCTCTCTCTCTCATACTCTTGGAGACTTAGGGTTTTCTTGGAGCACTCTTGGTGGGTGTGGCATACTTGGATTCTTGGAGCAAGAAGGCAAAGGAATATCAGGAAAGTGCAAGAAGGCATCGGGATCAACAACTACATCATATTTTCTTATAGGTATCGTAGCCTTGGTTGGAGAAACGCTATGGAGCCTTTAGTGGGTTGAGTTACTAGTCCTAGAGCCTTGGTTGGAGAAACGCTCTAGAGCCCAATGGAATTTGTGGGTTGAGTTACTAGTCTTGGAGCCTTACTTGGAACAAATGCTCTGGAGCCTTGGATGGCTGGGATAGAGACCAGTCCAATGATGATTTTGTGATTTCTAACCATGAAGTGGAATCACTGTTTGATGGGTTGAGGTGGATGACCTCTGGAAGCCATTGATGGTTTTTTATTGATGTGTTCTATGATATCCCACATTCATGCTTGGAATATGGCACGGGGGTGAATGATTGAAGAGATATTTGGCTCAGCCATTCTACGACTAGTTGGAACGTGGAAGTCCCATCTCGGGTTTGGATTTTGCATCATTAATGAAAGGTTATTTCTCCTTGTATTTCTATGAGCATTTTGATGGATTATATGTGGTCTATATGATTTCACTTTCATGAGTAATTTCCGCTGCTATTATGCTGGTTATGTATGTGTTTTATGACAGCAACCATGTGTGGCTCTCATTATGTTTTTACTTGTAATTGAATAATCAACGTATCTATGACGTAATGGATGGAATGGCAGTTGATGTGTTGAGGCATCAATGGTTATTACCAATTCTCGGGTAAGTATGAGACCCTTATGCTCAAAACTGTTAATTACACCTGTAGATTACACATTTGCAATATGTTTGATGAAATTTTTTTCGTGGCTAGTAGGGGTCCAGTCAAGGTCTTGAACAAGTATTTTCTTTAGTACTATCATTTCCATGTTATTTTACTAATCTGAAGAGATGGTTCAATTCTGGGTAGTGACCTGGGCTCTGGGCTTGAAAAGTGACTCAAACCCCGGAGCCGTTGGCATAGCACTAACAATTTTGGTCTCTGGTCACTAGCAAGCAAACCTATGAGAGCAACTTTGGGTTTCTGGTTGCCCTCATGCCTATAGCATGGGAGCGATTGAGGCTTAAGTTGTCCAAAAGTTCAGTGGGACCCCAAGGTAAGTTGTCTAAAGTATTGGATTAGTTCTTGAGGGTCCTATAGCTGATGATTAATGTTTGTATGGTGTGTTTCGGTCGGTTCCACTTCCTTAATGTGACTTAGGAGGACGAATTATATCATAGTGGCTTCTCATCACATGTTTACCTCGGCTGGGCTGTTGCTTGGGTAGATGTGGGAGGAGGGTGTTACAACATTAAAATATAACTTCAAGCCTTATAAAAATATATTCATGTCATGAAATTATTTATAAATCAATATATAATATAAATTTTAACGTTTTGAAAATGTATTTATAATTTATGTTTATTTTGATATATAATTAGAATTTTTTATTTAATTATTACTAAATAATGAAAATTAAGTTTGAGTGATATTGAAATATATTCATATTAATGGGAAAAACTAATACAAAGAATGAAGAAATGGAGACAAATTGATTACTAAAAAAACTATATTTTATGTCATTACAGTCCATGTTTTTTTTGCATTATCATCGAGACTCTAATAATTGATTTGTCTGTTGACTACTATCAGTTTAACATGGACCAATGCAAGTTATAATGTTTAACTTTGAAATACACACACATATATATATATATCAACTTGTAAGAGTAAAAATGTAATTGGGCATATTTTCTATTTGAATGGGAGAGCGCTTGTTTCTTTTTATGACCAATAATATTATTTTGTATATGTGTTTTTTGTTAAAAAAATTATTTAGGCTAATGTATTCTATTTTTTTTCTTTATTTTTCATTAATTATTTTTTATGTAGAGCATCTCTCGGCCCGATTATTATAATGGTTTGTTACAACAGCGCTCAATCATGATTGAATTTATCCTTAAAGGGTTTCTAACCAATAAAGAATGATATATATATATATATATATATATATATATATATATATATATATATATATATTTTTTTTTTTTTTTTTTCCTATGTACCACACTATTCTATCAATACTCTCAACATTCATCATGCACTTGTGAGAATGGAACTTCGGTGAGGAGGATTCCATTCCTTCCTCCCAACCACTAAGGATGACCCAATTAACAAATTGTAAAAATACTTATATCTATATAAAAATCATTAATAATTAATTTTGTTGAAAATTGATATTAAATTATAGTGGATTTTGTTATCCTTTACAAATTTTTAAAAATATATTATAGGTAACCTATTATATATAATTTAAATAAATGTGTCGTACCTATAATGTTAAAAAATAAAATTTATAAAAAATGATATTATAAAGAAGAAGATAATTATAATAATGAATTGTTAAGATCCAAGTATTTCTTCTTCTTCTTTCCTTGACGAATCAATAGATTTTCCTTCTCTCACCTAAGGGCTCCAAATTGAGTAAGAAAAATTGCCTCTCTATTCTTCTTGAACCTAACACAACCACCCACAAACACTCTAAATAAGTTAACCAATTTTTAAATTTGAATAAAAACCCACTATTCATCAACAAATATTTTATGATGCCATTCATCCTAGCTTGATGGGCTGAGATCCAAAAATAATTATAAAAAAATATCTTATAAAATCTTTTTATTTATGAAATAAATGACTACATATTAAAATACATATGGAGATTTACATACCCTGTTTCTTTTTCAAATTGAAACTACTATTTAAAAAAACACATAAACATGTCCATCTTTCTTTTCTATTTTCGTAGAGATGATTCTTACATCTGTACAATTGATAGAATTTGGGCTCTATCACTATACTATGATTACTCTACTAAACTATTAATAGCATCATAAAAAACTCTTTGAAATATTCCAAATAATAACATCATGAAAAGCTTTTTGAAAGATTCGTAAGTTTGAACACATGACCCCTTGGAACTCTATGACTTAAAGGAGGTAAATGAGCAATTAAATATATATGAGTATGATTTTTTTTAAGAATAAACTATATACAAATAAATTGTTTTAACACCAGTGAAATGCAATTGCTATTAAAGTATAACGTACGAATTTTTAAAAATAATTATGTATAAATAACTTATATTATCATTCATAACTTGTGTTTGCTTTTTCTATTTTTAAATAAAATTTTATTTTATTTTTAGTAAATTTGGTTTAAATTCTTTGAACAAGTATTCATCACTATTTTAAAATTAATTATTATTATTCCAAAAATATTTTAATAAATTTAGCTTAAATTTTTTAGGCAAATATCCATCAAGTTAATTGCCATTATCCCTCTCATAATATACTTACCATTATCCCTCTCATAATATACTTACCATTATCCCTCTCACTTATTATGAGACCCATTACAAGTAGTTAATTACACTGTATACCATTACACACTACGTAGCAATGGTGGCGTTTCCAATCCAATCTTCTCTTAAACTTCAGAGAGTTGGAAACCAATTGAGTTAAAAAAGAGTTTATTGTGACAAAATAATGAATATTGAGTTGTATATAAATGGAGTTGTTTTTAGTGGGATTTTTTTGGTGTTAAAATTTTGTTGAAAATTTTGAGGTGAAATTTTGACTTGTGTTATTTAAACTAATTTTTTGATTGTATATATGGATTCAATACTCTCAAAATTCCTAGGGCATTTAGATTGTGCAAGACTTACCAATTAAACTTGTGATTTCAATAAATTCCTCTCAGATTTTAGAGAAATTAAATTGGAAAAATCTTTAGGAAAACCTACCCAAAAATCCCACTAAAAACAACTTATATATGGTTAGATTTAAATACTTTTAAATTAACATTATATATATATATATATATTTATTATATAATTTTCTTGTTAGATAAACTATCTGACTGCTTCGTGTCCACATTCGTAGGTGTGTAAGAGAATAATTTGTGTCACAATCAGCGAGTTTCTGTGGGGAGCGCTTTATGAAAAGGCAATTCTTATTTCTACCTCTATAACATTATAAATGCCCTCTCACATGTGAGGGAAATAGCGCTCACCCTCTCTCCACGCTCCATTCATTTGTTGACGCGCTGTCATTCAAAGGACGAACGCTGTGTCCCTCGCATGTCAGAGGGTATTTATAATGCTACAAAAGTGGAAATCGGAGTTTCTTTATAAAAATATATAAAATGTTTCATACTCATTTTCATGGTTTTACCTCAAAATGGAAAAGTTTGTTAATTAAAGATCCTAAATTTCTCAACGATTTTTATGTACAATATTTCAATTTATCAGAGTAGGTGTAGCTTCGCCACTGTCCTCAGGCGCACGTCGTTGCATGATGTCACGCTCCCACATCGTACAGTTAGTGGGCCACACATGTCACATCCGTGAGGAATTGACAGCGCGATGGAAGGAGTATCCATCTGGTATCCCATCCGGAGTGCGGTGTAAATGAAAGAAAAAGCCGAATTAACCGCAACTAATTACGCGGTTTTTTAAGCCTTTTCTAATTATTTTATGTTTCAGGTTCTTTTGGGTTAGAATTTTGCAATCTCAGGAGACATTTTTATTTTGAGTTGTTTAAAATGCATGGGCTAGATTAAGCGTTTCAAAAAAATTACAATTTTTTATTTTCAAATTCGTAATTTTAATAAATATTTATTGTAATTTTTAATTTTAATAAATATTTAGTGCAATTTTAATTAAATTAGTCAAAAAATATGTTAAAAACATCATAATAATGAGTTTAGGTTTCTGTGATCCATATTGTATTATGAGAAAACATGTGGGAAATAATCACATCAAGAAAATTTTTTCTATAATTAGATTATAATTTTTATTTTAATAAATACTAAAGGATGTCTTTAGTGCGATTTTTTGGAAGTTTTTTCGGTGGGTTTTTCTGGTGTAATTTCTCTAAAATTGGGTAGGAATTTATTGAAATCACAAGCTTGATGGGTAGCCTTGCACATAGGGATTTTCCAGGTGCCGAATCCATATATACAATCAAATTATCAATTTAAATAACACAAATCAAGATTTCACCAAGACAACTCCAATATTTAATGCAATTCCAATAAAATTGGTCAAAAAATAAGAAGAAATAGCCTTTTTCACTGGTCTATACAATTTCAAGCAAAATCTGATTTTTTATGGTTTAAAATACATTTTTGAATGCATAAATGAACTTAACAACCTGAAAAACTTTTTAGGCACTGGAATTCTACACATTAAACAAAAACTCAAATTTTTAAAACTCTTTGTCAGATTTTAATTAAAATTAACTAAAAAAATATTGTGAAAAAAATCAATTTTTTATAAATTAAACTAGTTCCCAAAAAATATATCCACAAAACCCCAAAATAATTAGATTACGACTTTTCTTAACTTAAATCGATTTTTTTGAAATATTCTAATAAACTAATTGTTCGGTGCATTACAACTTTTCTTTGCTTGAATCGATTTTTTTGAAATATTCTAATAAACTAATTGTTTAGCCATTTTCATTAAAAACTAATGCTACAAGTTTTTTTTGGATAAAATATCAATATTCGAAATTTTAAATATTATTTTATTATTAAATGCAGAAAATATCATTGAGAATGCCAGATATATTTAGATTGTGTTACGTCAACGACATAAAATTATGATTTTCCTTATTTCACTCCAAATCGCTCTGAAAATCTGTCAGACTATTATTAATTTTTTCCATATTTTGAAAATTTTGAACTTATAAACAATAATTTCAATTCGTTTTTCATTTAAAAAAGTAATTTAAAGAATACAACATTGAAATTTTATTTAAAAAAATAATAATAAATTTTTGAACTTACACAAAACTTAAACTGTCGTTCATTTTTCAAAATATTAAAATCTATTTTCACATTAAAAAAAATCCAATTTAAAGACGATTACAGTGACAAAATTCCCCGTCCAAAAAAATATAATTCATTTAAAAAAAACGGAAACGCGCAACTGAAATTGGAGGGCGAACGCCGCCGTTTATCGGTAAAACAGCGCAATTCTTGATTTAGCGAAAGTGCCAATTTTGAAGGTGCTGGCTGCCATTCATTTTTGTACGACGAACCTCCAAGTTTGGCGGCGACCATAACGCAGAATAAAGTGACGGGTGCCGTACTCTGCTGTCTGAAGTGGTGGTATTCGGTGGAAATTGTTTGGTACTGACGGGCGTCCTGGTCTGCAGTATTAATGGTGGTGCATATTTGGTACTCATTGCACTGAACTATAAATTTTCCGGGAAGAAACACCGGAACGATATATTGAGGGCCCTGCGTAGACCTTGCGACGCTGAATTATATATTGATGGGTTCCAAGATCGATTCGGCGGCCGAGGAGAGTATGACGAAGAAACGCTCTCTTGAATCATCTTCAGCTTTAGCGAAGGGGAGCCCCAAGCGGCCATGCGCGGACACCAATGCCGACAGCGACAGCTTTGAAGAGTTCTTTGCTCTGCTGAAACGTATCGAGGCCACCAAGAGGCACTGCTTGAGGCGCCGCGGAGGTAATGGGCAAGAGCCAGCTGCAAAATGCATCGAGGCGGGGAAGGCCGACGATGCCAAAGCCGTTACGTCTCAGGTGCTGTGGCAGCCTTCATTCGAGTGGGAAGATTTTTTACCCCGTGGGAATAGAACCTGCGACGTCGACTCCAAGGCCGGCGACGGGGACTTGAGGGGTAAAGAGCGCGAGGAAGAGCGAGTCTCGGCGGAGGCGAGTGTGGAGGGAGATGGAATGTTGGATCTGAATTTACCGTTGGAGATGGTGCCACTGTGATGACATTGGGTTGCTGTGAAAAAGTGGATTTAAGCAGACATCATAGCCTGTAATCTTTTTGTAAACTCTATCATTAAAAATGTAATAAAATTCAATTTGGTGTTCATGTTTTCTGAAGGTAGATATCTAAGTTATATTAGTTATATCAAATTACTTCGGTTAACATGGGTTACTAAGTTTTATTCTGCATTAATTGTCTATTCCTTAATGTTGATATTTTTCAATTATAAATGCTCACGGATCAATTGAAAATCCAGGAAGATTTAGCTTATTATTATTAGTCCTCTTAGTAATTGAATTACTACATTAACATTGATCCTTTCTTAAATTAATTTAAAGTTTTATTTCATATTTGATAAAACATGGTTATTCAACCTATTAAGTGCATAAAATAATTTTCTCGGTGAATAAGATTTTTGTTTATCTTATTTGGCTTTTTCGTGGAGTTGTATGTTCTTCATATAATTTCTTTCAACTCTTCATATAATTTATTTCGTATTTTTCCAACAAGAAATAATATTGGCATTAATTCTTTATCATTGAATGTTTGGTTTCAGAATGTTTGATTTCATGATTTCATAATTTCATGATATATATGTTAACTTGTCACATAAGCCAGATGGCAATATGCATGCTTGACCAACCATCATGTTTCAATGGTTGCAGAGAGTGTTGTGTTAGGTGTGATCATAGTATTAAAAATCGTTTAATTTAAATTGGACACTAGTCAAACTGGCCTGTTCACTGGCTAAACTAGTTGGATCGGGAAAAAAACCCGGTCAGAGGGGCCACTTCACCTCTTTTTTCACAAAAATCGGGCTTAACTGGCCTGTTTATGACGGAACCCGCTCATTCATATCCATGTCAGTGACGAACCCACTGAGCAGCTTTTTGGCAACTTCTGAGGTGGTTTGGAGGGAAGCTAAGCGTTGTTTCCCTCCAAAAACATGCCCTCCAAGTCAATAAAAGGAGGTCTCCCCTCTCATTTGCCTCACACATTTCATTTGGAGTTTTGTGAGTTTAATTGGGAGCTTGGAGAGTGTTGAGTTTTTTCGAGAGTAGTCATCTTGGAGGCTTGGAGTTGGACTTGGAGCTATTTTGGAGATAGTTTGGAGTTGTTAATAGACTTGGCCTCTGCAAGAGGAGGCTAAGGAAATAAGTTTGCATTTCTAGGTAAGGATTTCACTTGAAAAAATCGGTATTTCACAGTTGTCCATGTATTTAATTATTTTGTGTGTTCTATGCCACATTGTTATCAAATCTCTAGTTCTATGCTATCAAATTTTGTAGGCTAAATATGCCCATTTTTTTTCCAAAATTTATCTTAAGTTTTCCATTTTTCTTAGTTGCAATAGTTTTTTTAATGGCAGATTTCTTTGCAAATTTCAAATATTTTTAGCCACCATGCCCTCCAATAGCCAAGGACAGTGCATGGGTTCATTTTGATGTGATTGATGGAAAAATGATATGCATATTTTGCAATAAATCTATTGGAGGTGGGGGTATTCTCGGGTTGAAAAAACATGTGGCTAGGATAAGAGGCCAAGTAAAGCCATGTGATGCACCAAAGCAAGTGATAGGTTATGTTAGGGCATAATACCTTGTCAAGTTTGAGAAGTTTGAGGAGAATAAGGCTAGGCAGAAGGTTATCCAAAAAGAAATTGCAAGGAAGAAGGATATTTTACAAGTCATGAAAGATAGTTGGTATGATGATTTTGAGATTAAAAACTCTTCTTTTATCCCTTCCACCAATGATCCCTTTCACTATGTTCCCCCTGCCCTTGGATCTTATCATCAAGGCCAACAATCTAAACGAACAAAGAGGACGAACATCCAAAGTTATTTTTCATCCTCTTCCACCACTGCCTCTGTTAATCCCACTTCCTCCCAGTGAAGTCGTTAACCCACTTTGGATGAACATTGGAAAAAGAAATGCAAAGAATTTTCTTTTCAATACATTGCTAGATGGTGGTATGATGCAAATATCCCATTTAAATTTGCTCACTCACCTTATTACCAAGCTATGTGGGACTCTATTATAGCTACAGGGAACGACTTGAAAAGCCCTATCGTGCATGACTTGAGGGGAGCTCTTTTGCAAAAATAGATTTCTTCTATTGATGAGTATTTCACTAAATATAAAGAGCCACGGTTCCATCATGTCAAATGGATGGATCGATGAAAAGAATTGCACCATCATTAATTTATTTGTTTCTTTCCTTCAAGGAACCATGTTTCTTAGATCAGTTGATGCATCTGATAAGGTGAAGGATGTAACCCTTTTATTTGAACTTTTGGATGACATTATTCAGCCAGTGGGGGAGCAAAATGTTGTGCAGGGCATCATAGATAATGCCTCAAACTATGTTCTTGATGGAAATATGTTTGAGTCCAAATATAAGACTATATTTTGGACTCCATTTGTTGCACATTGCATAAACCTCATGCTTGAAGACATAGGCAAAGTGGAGAGGGTAAAAAACATTGTAGAGTATGTCAAGTGTTGATTACAAAATACATCTACTACCCACTCATGGGTATTGAGCCTAATCAAGGAAAACACTGGGGGAAAAGAGCTTGTTAGGCCTGCAATTACGATATTTGCAATTCACTTCCTCGAATTGCAATGTTTCAATTCTCAACAAAAAAAGTTGCAAAAAATGTTTTCTTCTAATGATTGTACTTCACCTCAGTGGTATCATAGACAAGACAGAAAATACACCAAAATGAAAGTTTTTAACAATTATTTTTAGAAAATGTTTGTAGAGCTTCTGAAAATTACCGAGCCCCTTGTTAAGGTGCTACAGATGGTGGATGGAGAAAAATTGGCCATGGGCTACATTTATGAGGCTATGGATTAGGAAAAGGAGAAGATGCGGGAAGCTTACAAGGATAAGTTAGCTAAATATGGGTATATATGGGAGATCATTGATAACATATGGAACAATCAACTCCATTGTCCTATACATGCAACTAGGTATTTTTTTAACCCAAAGTATCATTATAAAGCTCAGTTGGGAGATATGTAGGTTGGGGAGGTCAAAGATGGATTATGTAATTGCTTGGAGCACATGGTCCCTAAACATTCAGACCAGTTGGAAATACATAGACAACTTCCTCTTTTTAGTATGGCAACATGTACCTTTGGAAAAAAACTTGGCAAAGATGACAAGATATGTGGATCAACCATGTAATCAATTCCAATTTGTTTTTCTTTTAAAGTTCAATTGTTTACAAATATACAATTCAAATTGTTTGTAAATAAGAAAAGAAATGAACTAAGTTATTAATTAATGTCTTTTTCTTTGCAACATATTGGTGGGAATCATTTGGCGGCCAATATCCTCAATTGAAAAAGTTTGTAATTAGAGTCCTCAACCAAACTTGCAATGCTTTAGGTTGTGAGTACAATTGGTCTGTTTTTGAGAATACACACACGAATAATAGAAACCATCTAGAACAAAAATGGTTAATTGATATTGTCTTCGTGCAATACAACCTTTGATTAAGATGCAACCAAATGATGAATAAAAGACCTGATCTAGATCCCATTGTGTTGGATGATATTGATCCAACATCGGAATGGACGGAGGAGACTAAATATCTTAACCTTGATGTTGATTTTGATATTGACACGACGTTAGGGGGGATGATCCCAATGCATAATTGGTAGTGCTATCAGAACCAGAATTAGTGGTTGCATCAAGCAAAGGAAAACATTGACCAATGGAAGGAATTAGTCATGCAGCTTGACCAATTCGTGCTTCCATTAGGTCCACTTCTATTGTTATTAGTGCCACTACCAAGGTTGCAGATGAGAGTGAGACATCCTCAGACTCTAATTTAGGTGATGTTTATGTAGCTCATGTTGATGATCCCATGTCTAGTAGTGGTAATGAGTTTGATCATGATGAGGAATGTTCATGTTGATCACTGATATAGTGATATATCCATAGAGAGTCTAGAATTGTAGTATTGTAGTAGGTCAGACTAAAAGGGAATTGTGATGACTAAAAACTGTTGGCTAACCTCTGATCTCCTTCCTTGTTTGGGCCTAAATATATTTAAAAGTTGATGACATCCAGATGAAAAATATGACTCATTCCAAATGAAAGACTTGACAAATCTATGATTCCCATTTCCATTCTAGGATCTTTGTTCCTTGAATCGGTCATTGTATTGATTGGTTCTAACGTGTCAACTCAGTCGAGTAGAGAAGATAAGGAGAAAAAATTAAGCGAGAAAACTAATTTCTAAAAAACAAGAAACAAACTCTCTTGCTCATAAAACAAGTCAAGATCCCTCTTCCGCCCTTGGTGAAATAAACACTCACAAAATGCCAATGTCCATAATAACATAAAATAAATAAAGGGTGAAAGAAGAAAAATGTTTCTTTCACAGAGAGGTGAGGGAAGCAACTTTGTTGGGGTATTGAACAAGCCTGTTGGCAAGGAAGAAATGCTTGTGATTCCTTGAAGCGACTCTGCTAGGGTAATGAATAGATCTGTTAGCAACGGAGCAACACTAGAGACGACAATAAAACTTTGAACATCTTAAACTCACGAAAATTATACGATCCTTTTCCTTAATTGAAACAATTGAAGTTTAACTAATTTTGTGAAGTGTATTAAGCCAATAAGAAGAATAAGAGAGACTATATCTATAACCGGGCTAAGTAAGGAAGCTAGAGTGATCCATAGGATGAGACAATACTTTCCGAAAGGCTAGACTTTATGCATAAAGTTAGACCTAAACAGAGAAGTTGGGATTCTTCCATTGAACACCAAGTGTTGTAGCTATTACAACACCCTCCAAAATTTTGGAGCCTCCTAATGATCATGTGAATTATCATTTCAAGTCATCAAAGTCATTTTATGATTGGTCAAAATTCATCTAGGTGTTCAAGTTCCTCTTGAAAGCCTAAGTGTCTAAACTCTTTCTAGGTTAACTACCTTTCGTAGTTCTTTTTCTTCCTTGAAGCAGGGCTAGCGCACCTTCTGCAAAAAACAAGAGTGCACTTTCTCAAGCTAGTTGAGCACATATCTTGATGATAGATAAAGCACACTCATTGTTTACAGGAAGTTCACACTTTATGTTGATAGGTAGAGCACGCTTTCTTAAGATAGATCTACTGCACTTCTCAGTGGTAGATGTCTCATCCTTATCCCTTAATTTTGTGACATGCGATTGACGCACTCTCAAAACCTAAGCTACCCATGCATGTTTCATTCTTATATAAGGGGCTCACTTGAGGGCTCATTTTACACTCTTATCTTTCACTTTGGAGTTTTGCACATTTTTGGAGCATAGGGATCATCCTCCACTCTTTATCACAAGTGTGCCCTCCTTCCGTGTAAGTTTCTCAACTATCGCAATTTGAAGTTTCGCTCTTGCACATGTCGCTTCTATTCTCACATGTGTCTTTCTTGGTGTCTCTTCACATTCTTGGGTTGTTCATATTCCAGTCATGTTTTTGGTTGTATATATGTATGTGTGCGTATAAGCCAAGTCTTTCAATTCTCATAAACTCTCTTGCTTGTTCTCACCCAACACTTGGTCGAATTTCGAGCAAATCCTTATATTTATGCATTACGACAACTCCAAACCCTTCAATCAAAGTGTTGGAACATAGCACATTTCCTTGACCTAACATAATTTATAGATGTAATTGACACTTTTGTCGCAAATACTTTCGCCCTCACTATGGTTTTCTAAGATTATTGTCGTTATCTTGTCATTTCAATGCATATGCGTTGGTTTTTGGTATTGTGCATATTCTTGTCATAAGTTTGATTGTGTGTGTGTGATCATGCTCAGGCCCTGTTTGTATTCTCTTGCTCTCTTTTTCACTCAATTGATCTCACACTTAGTCAATTTTGGGGTTCTTCCTTGTCTTCACATCTTGCGCAAGCTATGAGCACATTGAACTTTTAGCACAAGTGATGAGTGCATAGTGCACTTTCAAGCCTCAATTGTGAGACTCTTTTCCCCTAAACTTGCGACATGTTCCCATCCTGAGGTCAGCGCCTTCATGAGCGCATAACACATCTCCAAAGCATAATCATCTAACCTCTTGCTCCTTACACCTGCGCTTTGCGCTAAGCCTTGAAAACCTTGTCTTGTGGAGCACATAATGCACTTCCAATGGACAATAAGGTCACCTTTAGCCCTTGCAGTTACGACTTGCGCTCAACCAAGATACCCCTTCTCAATCATAGCACATTGCACATCTTCAGTGCTTAAGCCTCTAGCCACTGTTTCCAAAATTTGCGCTCTGTGCCCAAGCTTGTCCCTCTCTCATACCTTAGCACAATGCGCACTTCCAATGACCATACTCCCAACCCTTGGCTCATGAACCTACGCCCATTAAAACTCATCTTTCAGTACTAGTGCACTCTCACATCACAGTCGACATCTTGCATGAGAAAACAAGATAGAATAGGTGATTTTGGCACTGATAATGTCTTGTCATGAGTGAGTTTAAATTTTAGGTAATATTGAACCAACGCCAATTCAAGGAGGTAATATCTTAACATGGCATATGATATTCAAGGAGGTCATCAAGAATAGGTTTCAAGAAGACATTTGTGGAAATGAGACACAAAGGTTTTATCTCACAGGAGTAAAGGAATTCTGAACTACGACAGATAGATGGTGATCCATGATGACTTAGAAGTTTCCAATACTATATCTAAACCCTTTGGATGGTGAAGATGAAGTACATTCTAGAACTATCATAAAGAGTTGAATACATAGCAATAAAGAATAGAACTTGGCATCAGCACATTACAATGAAGTTTCATGTCACAGTCGCCAAATTGTATCTTCTAAAAAAGATAACACAATAGCGTTATTTTTCCCCATGTATTTTCGCCACAATTTTGGTAGGATGTAATTTTGTAATTTCGAAACTAGAAAATGTAAAATGTGTGGAAGCCTAAGGGTCACACATGGAATATGAAGAGTCACTAGGAAGTCCAAAGGTTTTAGGGAAGCTAAAGAGTCATGAGGGAGCCCAAAAGTCACATTAGAGGTGAATAATCACTTAATTTGTTATAAATAAACACTCGTAACTCAATCAATGGAATTTTAGCCTTGGCTTCTCAAGCTTAGCATAGGAAAGAGAGATCGTTCTTTGGAGGAGCAAGTGGTGGCTTCATGTTCCACTAATGGGGCAAGTGATGCATCATTGCAATTGTGTATCTTGGCACTTTCACTTAATATTTTAAAGCGCTTAGAGTCTGGCGTACTTTCATGCATGTATCGTGGATGTTGTAATACTGTTCTTTCATATTCGTGTTCATATGTACTAAGGAAAATGAACTATTTCATTGGTTTTGGTATACAACTTAATTGAAACATTTGTCTTACTTGATTTCATAATCGTTGTTACTTTGCGAAGTATTTTGCAGATTAATTAATGCTTATTTCTATGTATGTGTGTGTCTTTAGTGGGATGGTACTTTTACTTTTCTTCTGAAGCTCACTTTTTCTTCTCTCGTACATGAAATTACTTTGTGCACATTGCAATTGTATGTTTCATAAAGCTAACTTGCTTATCTCAAAAGTTATGTCCCTGCTCTCTTATGTTGTTGTTTTCAACCAAGGAAAATCTTTAAGATCATTATATTGGTAGCCAGGCCGATTTCTTGATTGGAGCTCCTATCCCAAATGGTGAGAGGTCTAATTGGGACTTCATACCTGGGATACCCGCTCATGTTGGCAAACTTCCAACATCGTCAACAAAGCCCTAGTGAAGTGGTACTCTAGCCCATGCTACTGTTGTCATCCTCCTATGTGATTTCATTTGTAGATGACACAAAGTGTGCATCCACACAAATATTCTCAACCAATTCTTCTTCTTTCATTAACTCCTCCTCAAACAAGTGGGCTTTCAACTTCCCTTCACATTGTTTGGCAACACTGTTTACCAAGTTGTAAGTAGAAATTGAAGTAACCCGTTTTTGATTCAGAACAACCAACAATGAAGATATAATAGGTTGGAAAATAACATCACTTTCATCAATAATTGCAATCATAATGGCTTTCATGTGATCCAAGATAGTTGTGCCATGATCCTTATCATTGAGAAGATGATGGAACAATTGTAGAATAAGATCATTACATTCATAATCAAGCATGATAACACATCATCACATCATCTTACCTTTGGTATCAATTTTAAAATATTATCCCTTTTATCAAATGAGTAACTTCTGATGCCATCGATCCCTTCAAAACTTTCAACGATTAATTACAAGATCTCCCTCATTTTATCCATCTCATAAAGAATTTCAAGAGTTGTAACCCTTATCATTTTACTTAGGCAATTAGTAACAACAAGCCTTACCTCCTTATTTTTATGCCTCAACAATCTGTGCTCGCCTAAGAAAGTGGTTGTTGGAACCTTTGTTGCTTGAACTAGCTGAGAAGATTGTTGATTCACCATATGAAAATGTTTTTCTAGTTCTTCCAACAAGCTAAGAATGACATTTTTTGATGGAGATAATTGTCCAAATTGATCTATTGTATTAAAAAGTTTCTCCTTTAGTATCTTTCCCAACAAACCAACCAACACACTGCTGAATCGATTTGAAAAGAGTGTTGGTCACTCACCCAAACAATCTAAACTTCATTGTTAACCCCTCGGGATGACAAGATGCACAACTTTGATACCATTGTAATATTCCCTTTTAAATTTATTTGGTAATCCTCCTAGACCTTTCCCCAAATTTCCTTAGGAAAAAATTGAGAAATAATTTTGCCGTAAATTGAATTAAAACAAGAAAAAATCGGAGAACCTGCGTTTTTATTTAAACCCACACAAGAAAAATAAAAATTCAATAAGTGTAATTTCTAAATGAAATTCCATAGCAAAATTCCAGCAAATTTTTATTAATAAATTTTGGAAAAGTTTACACAAAAATTATTCATGGAATTTGTTAACAAAGTTGGCTAGTTTCCCCTTAAATCAACTCAACCTCCTTCAAAATATTTTGTTGCGCCTAGTTAACTCAACCTATGTAATATAATTGATCTTGCCAAAATAGTTCTAGTATGTTGCAAATACATTGATCTCTCAAACAATTGATTTTGACCATTCTCAACACTCCTTCCTCATTAATCGCCAATAAAAAATCCATTTGATCTCTCCAAATTACTAGCTAAAATGTATCTTACAACATCAAAACTAATTTTGATCCCTAAGAAAAATAGTTTCACCTTAGATCCAAACTCAAAATTACAACGCTTGAATAAAACTCATGAGTCCACAAAATCAATTCATCAAATATCGAATCATGTCTATAAATAAGTTCCTCTTTTTCTTTTATTGAGATGGCTATTTAAATATCATTGATCATACGAATACCATAAGTTTTTTGTTTTTTGTTTTTTTTTTTTTTTTTTTTTTGGAAAAACCTATCAAACTCAGTTTGTCAAACCAACAGTGAGGACAGCCATCTCTGGCTGCTATCCGCGAATGTTAGTTTAACACATCACTGTTATCAAGGAAAACCACGCCACCTGAAATAACCCGCTGGTGGTCCGTAAGGGAGCAGGCTTTCACTCCTGCCAGATGCCTCTGGGTCTTGGGCCGTTAACCTGTTTCCTTACGTCCGAGGAAGACGAGCTCTTAGCCAAGCAGAAGCAGTTTTAGGGCATACTCCAGGCCCGATACGAATACCATAAGTTGTTTTGTTAAAAGTGACATAATATTATTTATTTTTTTAATTAACTAATTCCTCGAGATTTCGTATGAGAATGAAATTGGGTTGAAATATGCATAACCAGGTGCTTATTGTTCCCAGTGGATTGTGTCGACATTGGGAAATGCGTCCCTAGATTACAATAGTCCTTGTTTTACCCCAAAAAGGAAATCTTTGGGAAAAGTGCCAAATATTTGGATTGTAGAATCCCTAACAGCTGTCAAATCTTTTACTTTATTACAGCCTTATCCCCATTCCCTAACAGCTGTAAAATCTTTTACTTTATTAGAGCCTTATCCCCATTCCCATCTGCGTCACATTGCCGCCTGTACTATCATCAGTAAGTCGTGTCGACCACATGTTTGTCGCTGTCACATGGCCACTGAAAATTTCTTCGGGCGCACGTCATCATATGACGTCACATACCACGTCGTATTAGTTTTCGTCTTAAATTTCATACTAAATGATAACTTGTGTTATATTTATCAAATCTATATGTTTGGGATTTGTCGGAATTTAACTTGTATTAATTTTATATCTAGGTTGAATGCTTTTATGTATTTTAAATGTGGTTTATGAAAATGGTTAATATTTATCTACAATAAATTTATTAATAGATAAACAAAAAAATCTTTTTTAATTGCTGGAAATTTATTTATTCGTGCAATTTGAATAGGTTTAATAATTCAAATTCAAATAGAAAGACACATAAATTACACGGGATTCGACGAACTTTAAAATATTAGGTTATTTTATTAATATAAACAAAATATTATATGCAAAAATACTAATAAATAAAATAATTTATTTCTACAAAAATTTTATAATTTAATATATATATATATATAATTATTTAATTTATTTTAGAATTCTTATGTTTGTTTTTTAGTTGAGAAATTTTTATTATTTGGAAAATAAGATTATAATTTGCAATGTCTCAAAAAGAAAGATTTTGTCTAAAAGATAATATAAAAAGTGTATTTAGTAAATCAATTCTCTCAACATGATAGTATCCAAGGAATTATATATAATAGACAACCATTTCGTGTCACTGTATGTATAAATGGATAACATAGAAATAACTAGATAAAAAACAAAATCTGCAAGATTGTGAGTTATGCAAGTGACCCGACATGAGGTGGAAATTTCATTAGGATCAATACGGGATCCTAGTAAGGTTGGTCCTTTGCACTTATGCAAGAGGGTCTCAATCCTCACTAGACATAACGCAATGTCTCAATGATTCAAGCCCTATGTCACGATGCTCCAATCATATTTCATCAAGTTGCATCAAGATTGCCCTTTTAGCTTCATTGCATTTCAAGAGGACCTTGTTGAGTAAGGATTTAGTGTTCCAATAAAGCTCAATGGTGCACAAACACTGATTCTAGTGCCACCAATTATGAGCTGGATCAAGAACCCATTTGGCCACAAAAGCAAATATTTCAATATCATTATACTTGTCCTAGGTTGCATGAACTTTGGCATCTAATTGCCCAATTTCCTATTGGACAAGCTTGAGGGCCTGGTTTTGATCATTCTTAGCAGCATTATGGGTGTGGAGGTAAGAGTGAGCACTCCCTTCCACCTGGTTGGTTGAGCCTCCACAACTTTGAGCTCTTTGTCGTGTCATTTGGGAGGCATAATGAAGAGGGCAATGGAGGGAGTGAAAGGGATGAGATCGAGGAACAAGTGATAGAGACAATGAAAGCTAGGCCGCCAACTAAACTTCAGAGGATGGACAAGGTTGCGATGAGAGACAATGAATAAAACATAAGGCTTCAAAGTGTCACAAGGGATACATTGGCACAGGGGCTTTATTCAATGAACCTCTGACATATCACATGTGTTTATGGCATACTAAACAATACCCTTAATTTGACTACATATTGAAAAATACCTCTAAAAATCACATTATATAACCCTCTACCAATACGAACCCAATACACCTCAATTTAAAAAACTCATACTTTCACTAGATATTGTAGGTATACATTTTTCATTAACATTTTTTATATCCCTTTTGTATTTTTTCATAATTTTGAGCTCCATTTTTTATACATGCCAATATAAAAACTCTTTACCCTCCATTATATGCTCAATATATTATATTATTTTTTCCTCAATATATATCCCCCCAATATGAATGCCTGTGGTATGGTATTACTCCCCTAGTGAAGCCCTCATGCACATTAGGAGAGCTTCAAATTTTACTCCAAAAGAGAAAATTCACATGTTAAAATAACAACTATATTAATACAAAAAAAGTCCACCTATCCAACTCTTTTTGTGGGCAAAATACCACCAAGTAAACAGAGTACGAAAATCAAAGTTCTTGAATTGAGGATTGTATATCTATGGGAGCCTACCACCACAAAGGATGCCCTTTTAGGTTGAGCAGACCAAGTGCAGGGTTGTGAATGTAGACCTCCTAGCCTCCTATGTGTTTCTTCCCAAGAAAATCACTTCCCTCTACAGTTAGTTTTATTAGTGGAGCTTGTAACCTTGCCATGAAAGAACCGAATGCAACCAGAGGAGGATGAGTGAGTCCAACTAGAAATGGTAGAATGCGACTAGAGGAGGATGAGTGAGTCCAACTATAAATGGTAGCAGGGGAGGCCAAGTCAGGAGGAATTGGACTTGCCCCCTTCATAGAATAAGAAATAGCATAGCGAAAGTGGTAATTCTCCTTATGGCAGGGAAGAACTTCCACGAAAAGCACCAAAACATAATGCATCAACATGAAAACTGAAATAGAATGAAACTTGGCTTGTTTTTTATTGTTGAGAAACATAGAAAAGTCAACCACCCAAATCCTTAATTGCAACATCATTAATTTGCATGTGGAGGAATCTCATTTAAGTCGACCTACCAAATGGAGGATGGGACGACCACACCTTCTTCGTCCATTGAGTGAGGTGACAGATGCGACGTTGTCCCCCTCCCCTTCCCAATATGATGGTTCACTGTGGCCAAGGATGTAAATGATGTGTCCCCCTCCCCTTCCCAATATGATGGTTCACTGTGGCCGAGGCTATAAATGATGTGTGTGGACCCTCACTTCAATCAGGAGTAGAATTATTTTATGTTATATCTATGGATATATGCATTTTGAGAAATTATTTGTTTTTTTATATATAATACTATAAATATAACAATACAATGCAATAATATTAATTTTAAATATTCATTAAATTAAATTTAAATAATCTCACATAAAATAAATAATAATGAGCAATAATTATTTAAAACATTTATAAAAAGTGTAGTTTAACTAATAGACGAAATGACAGTTATTTTTTATAGTTAATTTGATTGAAGTCCGAGAAAGATTTTTAAAAATTTCTAACTTAAGTTGTTTAATATGTAAAATTCAAGGGCTTTAGCATTTTTCAGGGTTTTGAATCCATCTATGTATCCAAAAATGCATTTTAAATAATAATAAATCATAATCATTCGTGAAATTGTATTGCTAGATTTCGGTGGAAAAAATTATTGATAACTATTTAAAATGTTTATTAAATAAAATTTAGAAATTAATTTTAAATATTTATCTAAAAAATAAAACTTATAAATAAAAATGTCAAATTTGAAACACTATATTTAAGTATCTAACCATTACTATTTTCAATTAAATGAATATAATCAATATACACATCATATTAACTTCATATCAATTAAAATCCTATATTTATTAAAATATATTTTTAATCAAATAAATAACTTTATCATTAGTCCTTGCCAGATCACATGTTCAAACTTCATGGGGAAGGGTTGAGGATGGAAGCCATTTTGGGAGAATTAAATTTCTCCATGAGCATCTAGGCTCAACCGAGCCTTGCATAATCTTGGTGATAAAATTCTCACTATGAATGATTAATATTTTTTCCATCCAATATAAAAACTTGCCCCAACCTTAATTCAACTCAAAAAATAATTTTTTTAAAACAAATATCATTAAAATATAAATATTAAATAATAAAATATTCATTAAGATGAAAATAAATATACCATCATTTAAATATTATCATATCTATCCTTTAACAAAATTAATATCAAGGAAGTGTAGAATCATCTTTTAGTATTATATTAATTAACATCATTAGAGTGCAGAACAATCCTAACAGGCCCGTGCTATATTTAAACATAGTAATGAAATACATATGGAAATCAAATGATTTTATTTTTAGTAAATATAATGATTTAAATTATTTTTTTATTAAATTTTATCGTAAGTATTTGATTGTGTTAGATGGTAATGTTGAGGAAATATCTAAAATTTATTTAGAAGTCAAAACAAATTTTGGTGATGCTTGGTTTTTTTAAGGTAGAATAATAAAAATGAAAGTCGTAGAGAATGGGGGCATTTTATAAAGCGGGGTAATGAGATGGAAATGAAGAACAATAATAGCGTGGATGAGGGCTCAAAAAACGATATATTTGATCATCTGAAAAGAAAAAGACATCAAGTGTCTTTTCCACAGTGAGTGAATATTGCTATTAAATCATTATCATTTACAAATTTCTTAACAAGGAGTAAAAATACATTAAATCCATGTGTTGTTCACCCTTTTGTAATCAATTCCCTGCTTACTAAAATTCCTAATTAAACTTGTTTTCTTTTTAGTTGGGTTTCCAAAAACATTTTAGTATTTGTTTGTATGTTTTAATGTTAGATAGAGTGCTCTATGTGAGATCAATGCTACCAAATGGTATATTGTTATTGTTGGTTACACATGTTGTCACGATGAAGAGTTTCAGGTTGTAATTCTATTAATTCAACTATAAGCTAATTGTCATTAAGATTTAATAAATGTTAACAATGTTCTATTTTCCCCATTTATTATGTTCAAAAGTTGAAGATTAATGGTTGTTATCTCAAGGTCATTGTTTCTTTATAGGAGGGTTTTCAATTGGTTTAATTATGACTAGTGAAATGTTGGGCAGTTTTAGCAGTATTGGGTGTTTTTCTTTTTGTCTAGGTCTTTCCCTTCTCTTCTAAACAATGTTTTTATTTACTAATATAATGCACTGCGTAAACCCTCTATACTAAAAAAATGATATCTATTATTAATCCATTGCGAAAATTCTTGGTTAATCAAGTGTTGTGTTTGTACATTGAAAGAAGACAATGGAATCCCATTTCATTTTGGGATTGATAGAGTTGTAGAATGCCATGTGAAATTGGAAATGCAAGTAACTAACTCTTGAGCCTAAATTGAAAGAGAGTGGACTTGTTTTCAATTGCTTAGTATCTAACTAGTCCATATTTTGTTTGTTAAATTTTCTAAGCATTATAACCAATTAACAAATACCATGCGAAGATGCATGATCTTAACCCATTTTTTGTTAGAGATCTCATTTAATATTATTTTATAGAGCTACCATATTGGTGAAATGGATATGCCATAGGCTTACCATTACGAATCATAAGGTATCAGGGAAATTTCCTTAGAGATCTTGAAGTAGTTGTCATGGGAGAAGCCTTGACAAGATAAATAAGTTGGAAGAATTTAGAGACTTCAATGGAAAAATATAAGAGGAAAGTTGGTATTGGAGATAGAATGTTGGAAAAAGAACTTGCCAAACACCTCCTTCACCACAATGAGGGCAGAATTAGACAGGGATGGCTTGTAGCTTTTGCTATTGGAGGAGAAATTCACTCAACTAAATAATTAAAAGAAGGAGAGATTCCCTAAAGTGATTGTTCAATTATAACATAATTTGGAAACTAAGGAATAGGTCTTGAAGAAGTTACAAGTAACTATCCAAGAGACTAAGTGAGTCCCCTCTTTTTCTAGTGTAAATGACAACACCATGACAATGTCAACTCTGGTAAACTCACCTTCCAAGACCTATATTCAAAATTCCTTTGGTGACTTTGAAAACCACACTAAAGACATTGGTTTCAATCTCATAAGGAAAATGAGATATGATGGGCAAGGGTTGGGCAAGGAAGGCTAAATGATTTTTATCCCATTTGTAGTTCAACAGAGACCCAAGCATGAGGGCATAAGATTCATTGGAAAAGAAGTCAACATAAGTTCAACTCGAATCACCTTCATGAATGTAAGAGGAACTAGAAAAGAAGCCACTCCATGGAGGAAAAAATGACTGGAAAAGGAGTGTGTAGAAAGCCACTCAAATCTACTTGTACAAATTTGGAAGAAGATAACAAAAATGTGATTTCACTATCTAGATCTACTCCAAATAGTGAGGGGCTAAGGACCCAAGCTCGCAGGAATCATCACATATAAAAAAGGGTATAACATGGTATCTTTGGTTTGTCTCTTGTTGACGGTGTTGGATGTTGAAAACAGGGAAGGGGGTCTCCCCGATATGAAGTTCCAATTAGAATTCACACCATTTTGCGTAGAAGCCCCAACCGGAGATACGACTGGTTGCCATAATAGTGATATTAAAGATGTACTTTGGCTATGATAAACACATAAGAAGACATACACATATCTTTGGTGACAACAAGGGTAAAATTTGTGTAATATCAATTGTAATGCATAGAAGGTTCTTTCACGCAAAAGGAAAAAAAAATGAACCTCTAGAAGAAAAGTAATAGTACTATCCTAAAAGAGACACATGCATGTATGGAAGAATCATTAGTTTACCTACAAAATAATTCATAAGTAAACAACAATCATGAAAGAAAATACAACACACATTCAACAAGATATATACTAAAGCTAATGAAATAGTTCATTGGCCTTAGCATGCATAAAACAACATATATCATAAACATTTAAAGAATGGTCTTACAACATCCATGATACATGCATCAAACTGTGTTGGATCTGAGAGAATTTGATAATTAAGTGAAAGTTCCAAGTATACAATACAATGATATGACACTAGCCCCAATAGTTGAACATGAAGCTACCACTTGCTTCTCCAAAGAATGATATTCACTCTTATGGTAGATTAGAGAAGCCAAGGCTATAAATCTCAAGTTCCAAGCTCTGTGCTTGATTTATGAGGATTTATTTATAACAAATAAGATGACCTTTCACCTCCCCTTGTGACCTTAAAGCTCCCTCATGGCTCTTGAGATTCTTTTATCTTTATTCTATCTAATGACTCTTCATATTCCCTATTTAACTCTTGGACTTCCACTTACATTTACATTTCTTATTATTTTCTAAATTCAAAACCACATAAGACAAAAATGTGGCTAAAGCCTAATAAGACAAAAATTTATACATTATGCTTGAGCTTGAGGAAAATCTAGCTCGACAACTTCTACTTGTAGCTCTGACAAAACATACTGATACCAAGCCTTGTACTGTGTTGTTATGTCCTCAAACTTTGATGGGAGATTTGGCTTATGTATGACTCTTGCCTCCATTGCATCCAGATAGATAGTTTTGGAACTTATTTGGACATTATTCCATAGTAAGAATAACTTCATATTCAACTTGGTAGATACAACTACAAATTGTTGAATATTTTGCCTTATGATATCTAGATCTTCTTTCTCGACCACTTCCCTTAAGTTCCTCAAGAATTCTTCAATTTCTTGTCTGGAAACATTTTTTCACTTTGTTTCTGCAAATACTCTAATAGAAGGAATCTTGTGCACTCTGACCAAGGAGTCCAAAATATGGTACAATCATGAACAGACGGTTATGATGTTGGCCACATAGGTGCATAGTTGTTTGTTTCCCTATACAAGAATTCTAACCTCAACCCTTCAAATTTTGCTTCCTATCTTGTTTTCCTAGTTAACTTTGATGGTGCATTTCTATACTTAGTGTCCCATTCTTGGATCACATCAATGGACACATGAAACTCCTTCAGAACTTTCATATTCTCTCGCGATCGCTTCTGCATCTCATGTAAGGGAACAACTGCCTATTGAAGGTTGGTCATATCCTTGTATAACTATCTCATATTGTCTCCTAATGGTTGGATTTCGTAAAATATCGATACCTAGAGCTCCCTCATGTGAGAATTAGTAGAAGACAACCTTTGGTTCTCGGCTAGGAGATGATCAATATGTTGTCTTGCAACAACTAGGCTCTTTCCCAACTAATTATTTTCTTCCATCAAGAAATATGTGTTTACTTTTGTAGCTTCTGCAAAGGCTAAGTTTTTTGTTGTGATTGTCTTCAAATTATTCTTGGTATTAGGCACAATCACCCTCTTTGTATGAATGGAAATATGATGGACCAGGTCATTAGGAAAATATTTCTGTCTTTCCTGCACTATTATGTTCTTTAACTGATCAAAGGTAAGGTTGGAAATATCCATGACCATATCATCATCTGGAGGAGATATTCCCATCTCAGTGAATGGGCGCAATGGGGACCTCTTGGTTATACTCCTCTCGTTCAACTTACATGTCTTGGGCATGTATTTGCTCCTCTATTTCTCTTACAAATTCCTCATCATGCTTTTATATACTTTATT
Source organism: Pinus tabuliformis (assembly GCA_031772625.1). Classification (NCBI taxonomy): domain Eukaryota; kingdom Viridiplantae; phylum Streptophyta; class Pinopsida; order Pinales; family Pinaceae; genus Pinus; species Pinus tabuliformis. The sequence goes on from CM062812.1 coordinate 822,306,822, forward strand.
CATCCACCGACTATTTATGTTGCTCTTCCTCAAATTGTTTCTATCTCGCTTTGTCTTCTTCCTTCTTTCTTGATTCTTCTTGTTCCTGCATGTCTTCCTTTTCTTTCCTTTCCTATTCCTCTTTCTTTATACATTCATCTTCTTTCTTTCATTCCTCCTATATTTCTTCTTCTTTAATTCTTCTTATTGCTTTCTCCTCTTTTTTGTTGCAATGGCACTCTCATAATAACAAGATATGCTTTGAACTTTCGGCTTCGCTCCACTTTAGGATTATGCACAACTTTCCTCTTGTACTTAGCAATCGTGACTGGAGTGGGAATTTCCTATTGATTCCCTACTCGGGAAACATCATGCTCATGAAATGCACTAAAAGGGCCTGCCTCATTGCCTGGTGTATGTTCTTGGGAGGCATTATACCAATTTATTATCTTCTCCTCCTTTGGTCTGGAATAATACTCATAAGCTTAGGGAAAACATAACTTTACACAATGTCTTCTACATACTCCTCTGTGATCATATCTGTGAAAGCACATCTCACCGAACTTAAGGATGCTAACTTCTTCAGCTTCTACTTCTAAGGCCTTTAAGTTCTTGAGCTCATAAGATCCCACTTGCAAAGGAAAGGAAGGGAAATTTGCCTTATTCTTCTTATGCAGAAACTAAGATAGACATGTTGTAAGATGATAAACAACCTCCTGCATGATTGCCTTATCGGTGACTTACCTCGGAAAAGGATGTGGAGGCTTTTGAGGACCAAATAGTTTGAGGTATGTGCCTTGAGGTGAGGCAAACCAATATTCTATCTCTACCACTGCTTTCCTAGCCTCATGGGACATGCAAGGGGAGTTTTTTCAAATATCATTTGATGCAAAGCCATGAATAAGTTCTCAACAAGCTTGCCATATACCCCTCTGTAACTGTACTTTGACAATAATTTGCAACACACGTTGATAGGGAGCTCCTTCAGGGTCCACCTCCATTCTAGACCTGAGAATTCATGGTGAGCACGGATACCATCCAGTAAGTAGGAAAACATGTAAAAATGTGGTTTGAATATTTTGCCTTTTGTGATGAGCGGATACAACATGAAGATCCACCATTCAGTATAGGTTTCAATATTCTTTCGTGTATAAACCCTGCAACACATAGACATAAAGTACTGGTAAACTATTCTGAGAGACATAGTCTTGTAAGTACTATCATGCTTCTGGAGAATTTTAGCTAGTTCCCACCACCATGACTTGATCACTTCTCTAGTGTCTAGATAACTCCAAGTTACATAAAATTGAGAATCCAAGTGTTTCTCAGGCTTGGGAAAGTTGTAATATAAGTGAAAGTAATGTGGGTGATATGAGGCAAGCTGCTGCCCACTGACATTGTTGAACACCATGTTCTTAGTGTCTAGACCCTGTAATATCCACTTGATAACATCGACACAAAGTAGCACTGGATACTTTCAGACAATTTTGTGGAACCCTAATCACTTGATATTCTCATATACTTCCTTATCTTCCAAATCCTCTGCAAACTTTGAATTGAATACATTCTTGATAGTGAGCCATGTAACAATAGATTCTCTGTCAATGAAAAATTAGTTTTCTGAAAAGATAGGCACTCCTATTAAGCTACTATCAGTATTTAGTACTTCTTTTTGTGACCTCCTTTGATGACCCCTTCTTTTGAGGCAGGGTGTTGTTATGAAAGATTGATGTGTTCTAGATCTAGAGTACCTGATAAAACAAATGCACTTATGACAACAACAAATTAGTTTTGCAAAAGATCATAAAATCTAATCAATCACAAGTAGAAGACAACTACTGAGACAAAGGATTGTGTAATGCTGGAGCACAATTGAGGTAAAGTGACCTCACTGATCACTGGAAATTCTCATTGCACAGTTCTTATCACAAGGGGGACTGGTTGGAGCCTGAAATTGCGTAATGTGTAGTTACTGCTAGAGAGAGAGGCCCTAACTGTGAGTGTGCATTTTCAAGGGACACAAGATCCTCTCTGTTGTTTGTTATTACATAGTGTGCAATTGAAGAGGGAAAGCAATAGTTACTACTGGAGGCTATTGCACAATGCGTAGTTGAGGAGGGAAGAAGGCTTTGAATATTCCATAGTTTTCTCTGAAAGAAGTGCAGGCTGTCTGTTGACTAAGGAGAGGAAGTACGTGGATCAGCACAAAATTCATCCAAATAAGTCACTTAGATCAAGCAAGCAAGATAATGAAAGGAAAATGGCATGCATACATAAATACACCTAGCAACAATAATCACTAGTAGGCAAAAAAACAAGGAATGTGATGTGACACTTGAAAAGAAGTTCAAAAGACAGAAACGACACATGTAGAAGCTAGTAATAGCATAAACAACACTTTTTATAAGAAAATTAGGACAAAATGACACTTGCGAAAGAAAAAGCGATAAAAGTGAAAGCAAAAGTGGAAAAAATTGACAGTTGAGAAACTTACCTAGAAAAGTGGCACAAACGGAATCCAAAGCTCCTTGTGCTCATGAGAATGAATAGAGTTCCAAATATGGGTGTGAGAATGATCTCTATGATGGGTTTCTTATATAGCTGAGCAATTGAAAGATTAGGGTTAGGGTTTTAGATATACATGCCTAAAATCAATGAGCGACTCTTAGTTAACTGACACATGCCAGATGATGAAATTAGAAATACGTGCCACGCTATTAATTATAAGTGCGCACTTACTATTTTCTTGGAATGCACAATTGGTTAACTATGGGAACTGCACATTTCACTAGCTTAAGGAACTGTGTAGTTCACTGTGACAAGGAGTTGTGCATTTGCTTTCTCAGTGGATTGCACATTTTAATTCCACATAGAGCTACGCAATTTTCTCTAATAGTTGATTACGCAGGTTCCTGAATTAAGGGATAGTGTAATTCACTCTGAAAAAGGGTTGCAGAGTTGACTATGATAGAGGATCGCACAATTCCTTAAAGCAAGGCATGCAATCAGTGTCAATCAAGGAAATATTTAGCTTGTGTTCACAAGAAGGGCTATATCTATCTTTATTTGTGCAACTATTGTCAACAAGGACCAATTGTTGTTAAGGAGTGCCCAATCACTGTTAAAGGGAAATCACAGTTAAGACATCACAAGCTTAACATATGAAAATGAGTCATTGCAACATTGAGTAAAGAAATAACCAAACTTGACACAGGTTGAAACGACAATTCTTATGGTTGAAAGGAGACTCAAAAATCAAAGCATGGGATAAATTTTGGATGGGGGTTGTATTAGCTACAACATTTGTCGACACACTAGAATAACTCTAGCTTCTCTGTTTGGGTCTAACTCGACGCACCGAGTCTAGCTTTCAAGAAGTATTGTTTCTCCCCATAGATCACTGTAGTTTCCTTAGCTCGATTAAATATATATTCCCTTTTATTTCTCTCATTGGATTAACACTTTCATGAGCAAGTCAAACTTTAATTGTTTCGATTAGGGTTAGGCGCATATATAAACATGAGTATAAAATTTCAGAGTTTTAACATCACATTTGGTGTTGCTCCGTTACCAGCAGGTCTATTCAGTACCTTGACAGGGTCACTTAAAGGAATCACAAGCATTGTTTCGCTACCTGCGAGCTTGTTCAATACCCCAATGAAGTTACTTATTTCGCATTTCTATGCAGGAATCCTTTCTCTTCTTTCACCCGTTATTTATTTTATGACTTTATGATAATTAACATTTTATCGATGCTTATATCACCACAGGAGGAAGAGGGATCTTGACTTATTTAACGAGCAAGAGAGGTTTTTCCATGTTTTACAAATACTCTTAAATATGTACCTTTGAGGTAAGTTAACTTGCTTAAGTTTCCTCCCTTCCCTTCTTTACTCAACTAAGTTGACATGTGTTGGTACTATTTTATTGCCATTCTTTTCTTCTAAAAATCCATCAAATCATTTTTCTCCATAAACCCCTCATAGTCCATTGAAATTGATTAATTAAGCATTATAATTGTTATTTTACATTAAATTTAATTCATGGATTTTTATGTTAAAAATTAGAAATTTTCAACAAAATTATGGGATGTCATGACTTCCTGTAATTGGTTTATGTTGTGACACGTGGCATGGCAGGAAAATCGGAACAGAGGATAAGGACGTGATCTAGGATGTACATACATGGTGGAAAATCTATTTAGCATCGAATCTGGAGCTCCCGAATACATGGTCAATGCTGGTCAAATCCAGCCTTTTTAGTTGTAAAAGCAACAAAAAATCTGAAGTTACCTAAACTAATTTCGTTTTGTTTTAGAAATCAGTTAGGATTAGAAAAAAATGAACCTAGCCTTTTTGATTGTAAATGCAGAAACATCTGAAGCGATAATGCATGTACGTTTGGATGAAAATTGTAGTAACTAGGAGGAATGCTAGTGAAGAAGGGATTAGACAAGAGCAGACTTAAGACTGCGTATTCCAGAACTTTGTTTTGCATGTAATCGATTCTCAGAACTTAATCATAGGCAGCGTTTCATCAATTATGGTGTTTATGTGTTAACGTTTTTTGTCATCTGAAGTCTTTCTAAGTGTGCCATCAATGCGTGGACGGGCCCTACGTGAAGATTGGTATACTTTCATTTCTGTTTCATAGAATCTAGTCTTCATATTTGAATAGTGTTTTATTTCATTTCATCGCTTGTGAGTTTATCAATTCAACTAGAAGTTCTTACGATTGTTATTGAATGATTCATAGTGGTAGCTTGCAAATTCAATTGCGAAATTATTGAATCAAACTTTGTAAAAGGTTTAATTGAACGTTGAATTTCAAGATATTTCTATGGACTCTGTTTTCATGAATTTGATTTTTAATATGCCGAGTGTGTTATATAGGACAAAGTTTTTGTGAATGATATCCTTGTAAGAGGATTGAAAACTCAGACTAGTAACACTTTGTTTTCTTAGAACAGTTGATTAAATTAGGTGATATAAGTGTTTGAATTGTGAAAGGAAACATATTTCAATCTCTTGTAAAAGAGTGTTGTAGCTTGTCAAAATAGACACTTATTTAGATAGATGAGATCCTTTTAGGTCTATAAACTTTAGACACGTGCCTCTAAGTTTACCTACCTTGGTTGTATTAAATTTAGTCTAATCTAGCACCCTGGATTGGTCACTACATTTTGGCGCCGTTGCCGGGGAGGCGCAACAGAGGATTTCTAAAAAAAAAATAAAATAAACAAAAACATAGATTTAATTTTTATTCATCATTTTAGAAGTCATGTTTACCTATGTCTAGATCTAGAGATGACAAAGGTAGATTCATAAAATCCCCCCATCCAAAAACTAATTCACCACTAGGAGCAGACCCTTTAGGAAAAGTTGAACACACAACGCGAGCTGGGAAAGTCACCATACAAAAATTAGAGGATAAACGGAGATCAGGGAAAAGAATTACACTCATTGAGAGACAAATTCTATTGGCACATGAATCACAGAAGAAACATCTCCCTGAATCCTCTATAAAAAGAGAAAGTAGCAAAATAACTCGACAATATCTCCTTGAACCTACTGATTTTGAAAAATCTCAAGAAGGAGAAAAATCATTAGAACAACTTCTCTTTGAAACAAGTGACACTGAACAAGAAATTAAATCAACAGAGGAACCTATCAAAATGGCCGAGGAAGGAGGAGGATCAGCAAGAGGGCCACAAAATCAAGATTGAAGAGAGGAGGAAGAGTCAACCTTTAAATTTCCTATTCAAGAACTAGGAGAAGATGAGGAAATAAAAATGAAAAACATACCTCCATCTGTGTTACCAAACTTTTATGGCATGGCTTCAGAAGATCCAAATTCATTCTTGTTTGAATTTGACATAGTATGCCGAACATATGGTTACACAGATGATGCCCATAGGCTTAGACTCTTCCCAACAACATTAAAAGCATCAGCGTTAAAATGGTTCATGGGACTTGGTGAACATGCAATAACTGATTGGGATGGCATGAGAAGAATATTCCTAAAGAAATACCAACCTTATTGTAGATCGAAAGATTCTAAAGATGATATCTTTAGAATGAATCAACAAGAGGATGAAAGTTTAGAGGAGTACTTGGAACGATTTGTTTACAATTTACAAAAATCAAAACATAGAACCATGTCTCTTGATCTAATTCGAACAATATTTTTGAAGGGCATTCGAGAGGAATACTTAGATGATCTTAATTTGATGGGCAAAGGTGATATTTCCACTTTACCTTTCGAAGAAATTTCCGATTAATGTGAAAAGTATTCAAGGAGCAAATCCAGATATGGAAAAAGAGCTCTATCATCTAAAAACACAAAATCTGCTTCAACAAGTGTCACAAGGGCTGAAATAGGAAACCTGTTAGAAGAATTCAAAACAGATCTATTAAGTACCATAGGAACTCAAATTGACACTCTGAAAGCAAAGAAAAGACAAGAAGAGGAAGATCAATTAATGGTTGTCTTTTGTCCAAAATGCCGGAAGAAGCATGCCTTGAAAGACTCCCCATTAGAAAACATTCAAGTTTGCGCCTTTTGTACTGAAAATCATGATATATTTCATTGCTCTAAAGTCAAGATTTTGCAGAATTGTAATGTGGAAGCTAACACAGATATGGAGAATGTGTATTTCATGGACGCTAAGAGACCGTGGCAACCAAGACCTCCCCCTCCAGGTATGTTTCCAAACCAAAATTTGCAATTTCCTGCACAAGATCAGATGTATGCTCAAAATTCTTGGAATGTACCCATGCCATGGCAACACCAAAATTACCAACAACAATAATGGAGACCATTTCAGCAGTACTCTCAACAATATCAACCATATCCTCAACCATACCAACAGCATTCTCAGCCATATCAACAGTATCATCAGCCACATTTGCAATATCCTCAAACATATCAACAATATCCTCAGCAGCAATTTGTTTATCAACCCCAACACACTCAACAAGCATTGCTTGCTCCTCCACCAATAAATCCACCTCAATTACAACTTCCATCTAACCAACAACCTCCTAGACCCACTCAAATTCCTGCTCAACCTGTACCAAATCCAAATAATAGAGCAAAGAGACCAGCTTATAGTGTAGATGAGGGACCATCATATCCCACATTACCTTTACAAAATATCGCTGAGGTCTGGTAAGGTACTTCAAAAAGAACTTCCAATAGCTGAAAAACACGAAGAAAACGAAGAAAATGAAAATGAAACTTCAACTCAAAGGAAACAAAATGATGACATCAAAAATAAACAAATGCAACTGTTGCATCCACCACCTTTTCCAGAACTATTGTTCCAAGCAAAACTTCCCATGTCTATACCACAGTTTGATGTTTTAGATGAGCTAAAGAATGTCTATATAAAAATTCCACTATTACAAGCCATAAAAGACATTCCTATATATACTAAAGCAATCAAAGAACTATGCCTCAAGAAGCCTACCAGAAAAAGACTTGATCCACAAACTATTCATGTTATTGGACATTTAGCTGGCCTTATGACCAACACCATTTCAATAGAAAAGTATGTTGATCCTGGTATTCCCAGAGTCACTACAATCATTAACAACATACATATTCCAAACACCTTAATTGACCTTGGGCCTGCAATAAATGTGATGACTCTTGAAACAATGAAAACACTGCAGCTCACAAACTTGCAGCACACGAAAATTGTTCTAGAACTAGCTGATAGGTCTAAAGTGATTCCTGAAGGGATTTTGGAGGACATAATTGTTTCACTGGACTCCTGGGAGTATCCAGTGGAATTTTTAGTTCTTCAGCCAAAATCTAATTTAGGAGGACACCCTATCATCCTTGGTAGACCATGGTTAGCAACTACTGATGCATTCATATAATGTAGATCGGGTAATATGATTATTTCACGAGGAACTGAAAGAAAACAACTCACTCTTTACCCATCAGCACAATCACCAGTAGTAGCACACAATTTATGGCTTGATGATAAATACAATGATAAGGAAGAAGTTCAATCTGTTTTCAGCATCAATCAAATCTATGATTTTCAAGAACATAATAATGATGATTTGGTAGAATTGTTCCTTTCTCAACCTGATATTTCTGAAGAATTAAGAAATGAACAATACCATGCTGCAGATGAACTTTTGGCACAGAATTTTCAGGAAACATGCACCATTCATTCTTTGCAAACAACATTTTAGAACATTTTTCCCATTCAATCTATCACAAACACACAGAGCAAGACCATAGAGATTAGTCCAGGAAAAACTTTGAATATTAGCACTCACCTAGACTCATCTCAGGAGGAAAAATTGATTCAATTATTGAGAAAATATCAGAAAGCATTTGCTTGGGATTACACTGATATGCATGGAATTCACCCTGAAACATGCACTCACCATATTTATACGGATAGTAATATCAAACCAGTGAGGCAACCGCAGAGAAGAATGAATCCCATGCTTCAAGATATTGTTAGAGATGAATTACAAAAACTATTGAAAGTCAATTTTATTTATCCTATCTTTGACAGTCAGTGGGTATCCCCATTGGTAGTAGTGCCCAAGAAAAATGGCAAGTGGAGAATTTGTGTTGATTACAGACAATTGAACAAAGCAACACTCAAAGATTATTTCCCACTACCATTTATTGACCAGGTGCTAGACACGTTAGCTGGGAAATCATCATTCTCTTTTCTTGATGGTTTCAGTGGCTATAACCAGATCTGGATAGCTTTAGAGGACCAGGACAAAACCACTTTTACTTGTCCCTGGGGCATTTATGCCTATAATGTTTTACCATTTGGACTTTGCAATGCTCCAGCTACGTTTCAGAGCGCTGTATTAGCTATTTTTGCTGATTTAGTTCATGAATGTGTTGAAGTTTATATGGATGATTTTTCAGTGTATGGTAATTCATTTGAGCATTCATTAGAAAATCTTGAAAAAGTTTTGAAGAGATGTATTGAAGCTAATCTGTCCCTGAGCAATGAAAATTGTTTTATGATGTTAAATGAAGGGATAGTATTAGATCACTATATTTCTTCTCAAGGCATTAAAGTTGATCCATCAAAAATCCAGATCATTGTCAATTTGCCAATTCCGAAGACTCAAAAAGAGGTAAGAAGTTTTCTTGGGTATGCAAGCTATTACAAAAGGTTTATTGAACATTTTAGTAAAATAGCTTCACCTCTGTTTAAGATTCTAGTAAAAGATACACCTTTCAACTGGAATGATAATTGTCAGCAAGCTTTTGAAACACTCAAAGAAAAGCTATCAACCACACCAGTCTTAAAAGTACCTAACTGGACCCTACCATTTCATATCTTTACAGAAGCATCTGATACTGCAGTAGGTGCCTCATTAGGCCAAAAAGAAGAGTCTTTCAATTATGCCATCTATTTTATTAGTAAAAATCTAACACCTACAGAATTAAACTACACAATCACTGAAAAAGAAATGCTTGCAATCATACATGCTGTGAATAAATTCCGACATTATATAACTGGTTATGAGGTTTTTGTACATACTGACCACTCTGCCATCAAGTATTTAATGAATAAACCAATCACTAATGACAGAGTTACCAGATGGCTGTTATTATTACAGGAATTTAATATTACAGTGTTAGATAGACCAGGTAAGGAGAATCAGGTGGCAGATTTTCTTTCTAGACTGCAAAATTCAGGTGAGGTTGTTCCGGTTGAAGATTCTTTTCCAGATGAAAATTTATTTTCAATTTCAATAGTGAATCCTTGGTATGCTGACTTGGCTAATTATTTGTCCACGGGAAAAACACCTCCATATTTTACTCCAAAGGAAAAGAAGAGGTTGATCAAACAAAGTGCTAGATATTCATGGGTTAATGGAGAATTATTTTACACCGGTTATGATATGATTATTAGACGGTGTGTAAGAAATGATGAAATAATTGATGTTTTAAAATCTTATCATGATGAACCGTGTGGTGGGCATTTTGCAGCCAAAAGAACAGCATTCAAGATTCTCAGTCTTGGATACTATTGGCCATCTATTTTTAAGGATTCCAAGAAGTATGTGAAAAGTTGTGATCGCTGTCAAAGAATGGGCAGACCAACAACTACAGATGAAATGCCACTTCAGCCTCAAGTACATTTAGAGCCATTTGAAAAATGGGCTCTAGATTTTATAGGACCCATCAATCCAACTTCCAAAGGAAAAAAGTACATCCTAGTATGTACTGATTACGTGACAAAATGGGCTGAAGCAAAAGCACTAGTCCGGGCAACCGAAAAAACAGTGGTAAACTTCCTTTTTGAGGGAATTTTTGTAAGGTATGGAGTACCAAGGGAGATAGTGACGGATCAAGGTACTCAGTTTACTTCAAATCTGCCAAAGACATCACAAAAAAATATAAAATCAAGCACAGGAAAAGTACACCTTACCATCCACAGGCCAATGGCCAGGTGGAATCTACAAATAAAACATTGGAAGGAATTATCACTAAGACAGTAGCAATGAATAGAAAGAATTGGGAAGAGAAGCTCAAAGATGCACTCTGGCTTACAGAATCACGTGGAAAAATACTACAGGATTTACACCATATCAGTTGGTATATGGAAAAGAGGTAATGCTTCCTATTGAATTTCAAATACATACTTATAAGATGGCTGCAGATTTAGGAATTGATCTCAATGAAGCACAAAAAGAGAGAATTATGAAATTGAACCAGTTAGATGAAATGAGGCAGCAAGCAAAGGAGACAACAATCCTAATGCAGAAACAAAGGAAGCAGTGGCATGATGCACACATAAAAAAGAAACAGTTCAAAGAAGGAGACTGGGCTTTACTCTTTGACTCTAAATTCAGAGATCATAAAGCCAAATTTACAACACATTAGCTGGGTCCATATGAAATAGTTCAAGTATAAAAATGGATCAATCAAGCTTACTACAATTGATGGAGAAGGCAACACCTTTATTGTCAATGGACATAGGTTGAAACTCTATCATAAGCCCATCAGCAAGGAAGATTTTCTTCAAACTGTATCTCAGCAAAGGGAGGTTGAGATATTGCAGCCTTCAGCTATGATATCTCTACCTTAGTTCATTTAATCTCATTTTTGTTTTAACAAAAAAAAAATACAAAATAACAAAAAAAAATAAAAAATAAAAAAAATAATAATGGTTTCGATGTGAAAACCAGACTCTGGCACACTCTAAACCCGAATTCTTACTAGAAAACCATTCAATTGGCTGGTAATAATTCCTTGTTCTACTTGTTTACCGTTTTTCAACAATTCAATAATGACTTGAGGACAAGTCAAAAACTTAGTGGGGGAGAAGAAACAATGGTTTTTCCCTATCTCATCTCCTCATTTTTAAATCTTCAAGGAATTTGTTTCAGTAATTCAGTATTTCAATAAAAGAGCTGTTTTTGTTCTAATCAGAGGGACATGTTCAAGCAATATGCAGTGGGACCTGTTCAGAAGACTATGTCAACATTATAAATATCAGAGGGACCTGTTCAGAAGGCTATCAACATCACCAATATCAGAGGGACCTGTTAAAGACTGCATTCAAGATACATCAGGATACTTCAACAAAGTTTTCAAAGGTTTCTTATCATCAGAATTATAATCAAGGCTACATCAACACCAAGGATAAAATGAGCTTCACAAACATGGTTCTTCAGAGTTCTTTAGATTTTAAAGGGACCTGTTATATTCAATTTCATTTCAAAGGGACCTGTTTTAGACAATGAAGATCAGTCATACCTGTACAATGAAGATCAGTCATACCTGTGCATGCCAAATCAACATTTTGTCAACCAACAAGTGTAATGTATAGTTGAAATTTTTATTTTTAACATTTAAAATTCTTAAATTATTTTAGTGTTAAAAATGATGATTATTATTGCTTGTTATCAATTTCAAAAATCCTTATCCCCATAACCTTCGTATCCTCACCTCATTATCACTCTGCTTATCATCCCCTGTCACACCTTTACTATGCTTTTCAAACCTTTTCATAACATAAACCCATATTTTTAAATCCGACCTCTGTCAATAAAGTACCAACAAGCAATGGGCACCAATGCAAAAGGCCGGTCAATGGAAAGACACTTGTCACACCGTTCCTCAAATGATTTCATTCCTTTCGACTGCTGGAGTTATAAAAACAAGCTTCTGACCAAAGTCTGCTTATGAAATATATTCGTTATCATCACACGATTTGCATAGTGAGTTATCATGATTATACCTCTGCAAATCAGTATTGCTCCTCTGTATTCATGATGTGAATGTGCCTTCCAACTCTGCATTATCATCATAGCAATTGGATGAAGGTCGGCTGTTGAGTTTTCATTTTATAAAACTCTGAGTTCATAAAGTGCGTTACCATGTTAGTGTTCAGACTTTGAGTTTCTCAAAGAGGGCCGAGATAGTAGGTGCTACAAAGGGAGAGAAGCGCAGACAGGCTTACCTCGAGTTTTTTTACTTCCACCCATAATTTAAGGACGTTAACCAAGTTAGCTCAAGCAATTGAAGAAGGAAACCCTGCGAATCGAGGACGTTACCAGGTCAACTCAGTGGAACGCAGGAAAAGAGGTAACAAATTGAAAACCCTTGATTGAATTTTTGAGCATAAAAAAGAGAGAGGTTAGAACAAAGATTTTCAACAAAATGACCAATAGAGCAGAGCTCGAAAAATTTGATAGCTCACAATATCATGAAGACTGTGTCACGATTTTAAGGGAAAAACACTGGTTGTATTTTCTAGAGAAATTCAATGGAAACAATGAAGAAGTTACAAAGCAATTTGCATTTTCCTTCAATGGAGAGAAAGCTTTAATAGGAAACTTCTCTTTTTGAATTTCAGAGGATACCATAGCACAAACATTGGGAATCAGTCCAGAAGGGGAAAAGTATTTCAAAACCAAACAATTTAAGGAAAAATCATGGACTCAATTTATGTCTAGGTCAAGGGTTTCCTCTGTCAATTGGAAAAAGGGTGTTCCTAGAAGCTAGCTAATTCACCCTTGGGACGAAATGGTATACATTATTCAGAAATTTTTTACATGTGAAGGACGTTACAGTATAGTATACCTATATCACATAAAACTTCTGTTGCACTTAAAAGGTCAATGCACTATCAGTTTGCCCTACTTCCTCTTACAGAGTTCGACTAAAATGTTGAAGACCATTCAGAAACAAAAAGTTAATGAAGATAGGTGTTTGTATCATTTTGGGTTGATCAAAATTCTAATTGAATTTGAGTTGCAGAGGAGAGGAAAAACATGGAAAGAATTTTTAATTGCCAATCAAATTAAAGAAGATGAACAGGAACAATAGCAAGAACGCACAGAGTTTATGCTTGATATTGATGAGGAAATCCCTGAGCGTAAGTCAAGCAATGTTCCTCAACCTAGCAGTGGTGTAAGGACAAGAAGGATGAGGCAAGAAGCTGCCAAGAAAATTGAAAAAGATAACATCTTCACTACTTATAAGAGAAGATCAAGGAGAATACAAAGGAATCAAACACAAGATGATCAACCAGAGCCGAATGCAAATGCACCAATGGAAATTGAAAGCAATACTAATTCACAGCCAGAACAGGAAGCAGAAATGGAAATTGAGAGTAACAAGGGAGAAAGGAAAGAGCCAGCACCTACAAACAAGAAACAGAGAAGGTTAGAGAAACAGATTGAAGAGCTAAAAGAGGAATTGATGGAAGCAAACATGTTAGAGAAGGTCATAAAGAAGGAAAATGAAATGTTGAGAGCTCAAAGCAAGAAGATTCAGCAGAAAAATGAGAAGCTGAAGAAGAAAATCAAAGAACTTAGGACTGATCAAACTGAAACGTGCAAATGGGCGACAAAATGGTACACTCAGAAAAAATTTCTCAAAGAAAAATATAAGAATATGAAACATGAGTTCCAAGTTCAGAAGAATGCCCAAGTTCAGAAGAATATAGATGTATTGCTACAAGCGGCAGAGGCACAAGCAGGAACAGAATATAAAGGGAGCACATCAGGATTAGCATGAGGACATGCTAAATCATTGAGTTTGGGGGAGATGTTGGTACTATTTTATTGCCATTCTTTTCTTCTAAAAATCCATCATTTATCTATCATTTTCCTCCATAAACCCCTCATAGTCCATTGAAATTGATTAATGAAGCATTATAATTGTTATTTTACACTAAATTTAATTCATGGATTTTTATGTTAAAAATTGGAAATTTTCAACAAAATTACGGGATGTCATGACTTCCTGTAATTGGTTTATGTTGTGACACGTGGCATAGCAGGAAAATCGGAACAGAGGATAAGGACGTGATCTAGGATGTACATACATGGTGGAAAATCTATTTAGCATCGAATCTGGAGCTCCCGAATACATGGTCAATGTTGGTCAAATCCAGCCTTTTTGGTTGTAAAAGCAGCAAAAAATCTGAAGTTACCTAAACTGATTTCGTTTTGTTTTAGAAATCAGTTAGGATTAGAAAAAAACGAACCTAGCCTTTTTTATTGTAAATGCAGAAACATCTAAAGCGATAATTCATGTACGTTTGGATGAAAATTGTAATGACTAGGAGGAATGCTAGTGAAGAAGGGATTAGACAAGAGCAGACTTAAGACAGCATATTCCAGAACTCTGTTTTTCATGTAATCGATTCTCAGAACTTAATCACAGGCAGCATTTCATCAATTATGGTGTTTATGTGTTAACTTTTTTTATCATCTGAAGTCTTTCTAAGTGTGCCATCAACGCGTGGACGAGCTCTACGTGAAGATTGGTATACTTTCATTTCTGTTTCATAGAATATAGTCTTCAGATCTGAATAGTGTTTTATTTCATTTCATCGCTTGTGAGTTTATCAATTCAACTAGAAGTTCTTACGATTGTTATTGAATGATTCATAGTGGTAGCTTGCAAATTCAATTGCAAAATTATTGAATCAGACTTGGTAAAAGGTTTAATTGAACGTTGAATTTCAAGATATTTCTATGGACTCTGTTTTCATGAATTTGATTTTTAATATGCTTAGTGTGTTATCTGGGACAAAGTTTTTGTGAATGATATCCTTGTAAGAGGATTGAAAACTTAGACTAGTAACACTTTGTTTTCTTAGAACAATTGATTAAATTAGGTGATATAAGTATTTGAATTGTGAAAGGAAACATATCTCAATCTCTTGTAAAAGAGTGCTGTAGCTTGTCACAATAGACACTTATTTAGATAGATGAGATCCTTTTAGGTCTATAAAATTTAGACACGTGCCTCTAAGTTTACCTACCTTGGTTGAAATTAAATTTAGTCTAATCTAGCACCCTGGATTGGTCACTACAACATGTTAAACCAAACAAATATATACAAGACGACTCAAGGAAGAAGATCCTATTATAGATACGAGCGTCGTAGATCATCTAAGGCTTTATTTGGGAAAAAACGTATTTTCCATCTAATAATAATGGACTATAAAAGATATAAGGCCCATAAAAAGAAGGGTATTAACAATTAAAAAAGTGTTAATAGTTATACAATGTCCTCTTGAACTTTTCCACACTTATTTAATGCTATCCAACACAACTTATTTCGAACAAACTTAAAAGAAAAGCGTGAAAGAAAAATGAAAATGAAAGAACAACGATCAAAACACAATTAGAAAGAAAACTATACTAAACCTAGTCCTAAACTAAGAAAGAAAGGTCAGGCTTACGTAAAGTGAAATTTCCAATGTAACCATTGAAGTAGTTCATTACCTGTAAAGGTGAGGGAAGGAGTGATAAGAAACATTGTTAAGCACAGTGAAAAGGAGAAAATATAGACCGATAGAAATTGCTCCAAGACTCGAAGGCCAAAAACATTAACAAAAAGATATAGCAAGAAAGCTTGTGCTAAAAAATATATTCTTGTGTCTTGATGATGAAGCACATCTTGATAACTTATCACATAAGTGCATTCTTTCATACTTACTATCTTGGCAAACATTAAGAAAGATTGAATCTTGTTACTAACAAAAGGGATTGACAAGTAAGATTCTTCTAACCATTTTACAATCATATCATGATATGTAAAATAAGACAATGAAGAATCTTGCAATTGAAGGAGAGATTCATTTTCAACATGCTTAGTCAAACCATGAAGATTATCTCTGTTGGGTCGGGTCCCCCTAGGTCAAAGTTTTGTAAATATCCCGCATTTTGGTGAGCGAGGCATGCTTCACGCAGTGTTTTAGGAGTCATAGGGGCTTTAGGGCAGGTCAAAGCCCCTTATTTTGTAAAAGGATGGGATCAATTTGTACGTTTTGAGCTTCACCCATGGTTTGTAGACCATGGTATTGTAAGAGAAAAAGATATATAAGGGGTTGTCTTAACAAGTCAAAGACATGGATATGATGGATATGTTTTGATGTTTTTGAATCTGTAATTGTCATATTTCTCTGTTAGAGCGAAGGGGAATGCTCTTGCAGCTGTGTGCGCGAAGGCCTTGGTAAGTCTGCAGTTGTGTGCGCAAGCCCCTGCAGCTGTGTGTGTAGGGTAAGAAGGATTGTAATTGTGAAGATCTGAATATAATAAAGAAGATTTTGAAGGCAGACCCATGTACATACATTTTGTACTTCACTTTATGCAATTATTGTTTACTTTTGTGTTGTGCAGTAAAAGATATGATCATAATTAATATGTTAATGTTGTTACAGTTAAGGTCCATTGATTTATGCACAATAGATAGAGTTTTAGATCCGCGAAGTAATCTTTTTGTATGAATAGATCAGATTCGGTATAATATTAAATAAGGTCATGTAGCACAGTAATAGATTTGTAGGTGAGTTAGAATAAGTCAAGATCCACACTCCATAATCCTTCTGGATGCGAAAACTTGATTCCAACATCCCCCAATATCTCCTCGGGTGAGACTGCAATCTGCACGATAAGATCATTGCAGAAAGGGTAGGTGATAAAGGATTTTGTTGATTAGCGCAAATAACTAACCTGGTTCCACCATCCCCCAATATATCCTCAGGTGAGACTGTGGTTTGCATGAGCATATCGTTGCCGAAAGGGTTTTGTTGATTAGCACAACTAATGCTGAACTTAGGTCTAAGCCCCTCAAGCCAACAAATGGTTCCCTTGCCAGAACCGAGATCTATTTGAGGGATATATGATGTGGCATCCAACCAGAAAAGACATTCATGTTTGGGTTGATCTGAAGGTGAGTGAATTTGCAACACAAAAGAATAGAAATATACACCTGTTAGCAGAAAGGTGGTTGAAGAAATATAACTTTATAGATCAACACGAGATTTTTTTCACATTGTTCGCTAATGAGCTGCACGAGTGGCTTTCAAAACTAGCTAAAAGTAAGAACTGTTGTAAGTGTGAATAGCCTACTGCGTGGACCCTAGAGTTGATTAAGCAACTCAAGGACACTAAAAATAAGATCACAGGATTTGTTGATTATTGGATCGATAATGTTCTCGGAGGCTTTATTACTGAATTCACGATTGACAAATTGGTATCCTATAGTGAAGCTGAGTGCCAATTTTTCAAGGGTCAGCGAGGTAAGCATTTAATTCCTTAAAACTCTGGATTAAGATTCTGTTATGTGAGAAGGGCGTATTGTGCATGCAAGCGGATTGATGTTTAAAGGAAGAAAGACTGGATCTACATGGAGAAGAAAGAGATTTAGAATAGACCGTGATAATTTCGCTAAAGCTATTTACAATCCGTTATTGGGTGAATAAAGAAGTGGAGAAGAAAGGAGCAACCCTAGCATGCCTAGAGGTGCGTCACAGTCAGATAATCAAGGCACTTATGAGGTTCCCAATCTCACCACTTCGCCTCCACCTCCACTTCTTGCATTTAATATGGCTAACGCAATAAAGATGCATGTTTTTAAGGTTCATGTTGTAGCGGCTACAACCACCCTCCAAAATTTTGCCTTAGCTTCACTTTGGAGTCTCCCTACCAACCTTTCACAGCAACATGTTTTGCATTGTCAAGTACACAAGCTTTAGTGATTTTCTTGTAGAATCCCAGCCTGTGCATCAGAGCTTGTTGCATCCCCCTCACAGGCTTTTTCTCCAGAATTGGTCCACCTGCAGGCTGAGAAGCTCCCTCAAGAAATTGTGCAATTATAGAGGGCAACCTTCCCTTCCCTTCAGAAGTTACGCAATTATGTATGGCAGCCTGTTGGGATCTAGAATTGTGAAAATCTGTCTATCACTGTTCACTGGAAAAACTAAGCAATTCCTCCCATCTGGGCTACTTAGCCCATAAATTGCAAAATTCTGGGCAGTAGTCAGCTGCTCAGTCCAGAAATTGTACAAACCTTCTGGGTAGTCAACTCAACTCCCCCCCCATAAATGCGCATCTTTTCCCCTCAGATGAGTAGATTGTTGCATGTGCAGTTGGGTTGATCGGTTCCACCCCGGACCAAAAAAACTTGACTTGCATGCATGACCTACTTTTTCTTGGAATAGCAAAAGGCAACATGCACAAAACATCCCTAGATTTTAGGGGGCTATTTTTAGCAGGTGGAGGTTACATGCAAAGATCGTTTTAGAATATTTCCTCAAAGTGTCGTTTTTTCCTAGATTTGTGGCATGTGCGTCATGAGCCTCAAACTTATTTATTTGATGCTTCAAAGCTCACTTATTCCCATCAATATTGGATATCTGACATCCCACAACACATCCAGGAGTCGTCGACACATCCAGCTTAGCTATTCATGGGTTTAACTTGTCTTTTGCAGAATTTCTGTCGCTTTTTGTGTTTTCGCTTGTGTGAGTTCTATTTTCTTGATTTCTATGAACGCTTGCTATCATTTACATGCATACTATATTGTACTAGCACCGTTTCATTTTTTGTTAGCATCTCACTGCTTTTGCATGCATGAAACTGTTTTGCATGAAAGGGATGCCGATTTGGCGACTCGCTTCACCCACATGCATGTTGTTCTGTTTTCTGAATCTTTCATTCACTATTTGCATGCATGATCATTCAATCCTACTTACACTCAGTATCACCATGCAATCACATTCACATTTGCTTTGAGTTGCGCATCGACGGATCTGGGTAGCCTTGGCCCAGACTCTGTCTCACCAAGACAACATTGCGCAATCCTGAGAGGGAAGGCTATGTCTTCCTCTGAGGGAATGCATATTTCTTCCCAGTGACTATCCTCTAGCCCTACATTGTGCAATTTTGAGGGAAAGCGAATGTTGGCTAAGAAAATTGTGTAATGCAGTCATTGGGCCTGTAACCACTGCCAGTTGAAATTGCTCTTTGCGTAGTTCCAGCAGCGAGCAAGCCAACATGGATTGTGAATTGCGCAATTCAAACTACCAGTCAACCTCCCTAGAGAGCCTAGAATTCCTTTTGTGTAGTTCTGGAAGCCAGTCTCCCAGCATCCCAGAAAAAATTGTGCAATCCTTGCTAGTCAATCCACAGGTATGTTGCATGTCGTTCCTCAAATTTGCTTTGATTTTCATTGATAGATTTCTTTCCATGCATGTCGCTTTGTATCCAGATCTAGTAGGTGTTCGTCCACCTCTTAACAGTTCAGGATCAATGGCCTCCAAAAGAGCAGGATCAAAGGACACTAGCTGAAATGCAACTAGAGTAGCATTTGAGTGAGTGTCTACAAGTTTGTCGATATATGAAGGTACTAAGTTGATTGTATACAAGGACATCAAGCTCAAAAGGCAAGAGTTAAATGATGCATTTTCAAGCACATTCGAGGAAGACCTTGAAGACCACCAAGTATATGTGAACATCCGCAAGTTCGGCTTATACCGGATTGCATGAAAATATCCCGTGCTCCCATGCGCGGACATGATATATTGGATCATGTCGCACACTGATCTTGAGACGATGACATTGAGCAGTGTCAGCGGGACGGAGATTGCTACCTTCAGGCACAGGATTATGATGAGATGTATCAGATGTCAAAGCTCGTGATCATCATGGAGACTCCCTTCAGCATACCCAACAACAATTCCAGCTCCAGAGATATTTTGAAGAACTAGGTGAAGGAGCTGGCCAAATTCAGGATGACACCCAACCAGGTCTACAAGACGAAGATACTATGGAAGGCGAATCAATACTTGGTCATCTTTGCAGGTCGACTGTATGGCCATGAAAGCACGAAAACCTTCGCATAGAGTTGGGTGATCACGTTGGACCAACTAGCCAGAGAAGCCAAAGCATGCAATTGGTCTGACATGTTGGCTCACTAGCTAAAGGAATAGGTAACAAGGACTCGACAACCGCCCAAAGGTATGCAAGCAAAAATATGCAAGTCTGCCTACATCTTGGATGCAATCTGTGCCCGTCAAGAGTTCCCGGGCTTGAAGTGGGCATGGACACTGGCGGTGACTGTTGTGAACACTTATTGTGAGATGTTGTCCAAATGCAGCTTCAGAGGAGTTATCACACATTTGTTTGATCATTTTTTCACCCCAGTTTACAAGATGATATTCAAACAGGATCCACCCTGCATGTTGAAGGCGGTAATGGAAGCACTGATCGACATAGCTGATTGGTATGTGTCACCATTTGGCACCTTCATATGGATGTATAGCATGGAGAAGACTCTTTATGTGCTACTGAAGTTTGCCTTGGACAAGCTCGTCATGCAAGAAGTATCATATCACATCTCAACAAGATTAACAGCTAGGTTGCACCAGAAGAAGAAAGCACCTTGGCCCGCTCTTCCGTTGCGGATCAGGTTATACGAGATTCAGAGTTTCAAGCATGTAGATGGCAAAGCAGAGTAGATGAAGAAGTATCCATTCGACCTCCAAAGTTACAATCTGTACGACCTACATTGTCTTGTGAAAGATCACTGCATGAGAGTACAGTTCCACTGGATCCATGGGGCATGTCATTGTGTGGAGGAAGACCCATGGAGATATTGTTACAACTCCTCTAGACTCAATGAACCAGTTGGCCTCACTGTGGAATGGATAGCGAAGCAACATCCCAGAGATCCCCAGAAGCAACATCAATAGTAGAGGTAAACATACTAGTGCATGACAAGGGCAAGAGGAAGATTATCGACCGCATGGAGGAAGAGAAAAGTTGCAAGTTCCGAGTGGACCGACTTGTGTAGAAAGCAACTTTGGCCATAGAAGTGAAGAGGCAACAACACAACAAGAGAAACACACAAAGGCAGAAAGAGAAACGGAGAATGGAGGAAACAAAAAAGGAGTTGCATGAGTTGAAGGAGCAACTCGGGAAGGAATAGGAGTTGCGCAGACAAGAGAAGGAAGCGCAACAGGAACATGTACAACAGGGGGCACAACTTGTACAAACAGATGAAACTGCACCTATACAGTTAGTGGACTCATCGGAATAGCTAGCATCAGGCAGACAGGGTGAACCATCGCGAAGCAGGACTTCGCTCAAGAGATAGAGCAAGCACTTGAATAGATGGATACGGGTATGGAGCAACATGAGTCAGAGCAAGACATCGACCTTAGTCCTCATCACTAAGAGGTCAATCCACCAGCTTCACCGTGTCGAGAAGAGGAGCAAGTCCCAAGCAACCAAGGAGACACAAAAATCCTTAGAGAAAATCTGGAGGAGGAGATGCACAACATCTCATTCGACGAGTCTCAACATAGAGTTGTGCAATCTCGCAGAGTTTCGACTTCGGATGATCATACATCTGCTACACAGTTCAAGGAATGAGTGATTGTGTCTGACGTGCGCAAACATCCAACATCATTAGCTAATGCTACCAGAGCATATGCCAAAGTCACTAGCTCGAGTGTTCACTTCCTGATAGCTGAGAGCAAGCAAACGATGAAGGAGCTACAGACGGCCAAGTAGGGAGGAGAATTGGTTACAACATCCACCTTAGTAGAATTGAAGAAGGAAATACTAGATGAAGTATCACCTTAGTAGAATTGAAGAAGGAAATACTGGATGAAGTATTGTCCCCTGACACAGTGATGCGGTTGTTGCATTCCAAGTTTGGTGTTGTGCATAAGGTAGTCATCCATCTCAATGGATGGCAACATCGATGTGCTAGAAGAGCACATATCTTGTGGAACATGCATGTTGCTGTTGATTACATGCAAACATGGACAATGAGATACAAGGGTGCCCCACTTCACTTGCTTAAGATGATGAAGCCCAGAGAAATCGAGCTGAAGGCACACATATGGAGTCAGATCTAGAACTATGAAGAGCTCCCGCAACTCATCACTAGTCTACAGGATTCCCATGAACGTGTATTCAAGAGTATGGATGTTGTTGTGTGCGCACATGCGATCCCATCTATTGGGACACTCACCCAGGAGAAGATAAAGGCACAAGTATGACTATAGCTTGACTCGTACTTTGATGAGTTGATGTGCATAGCCACCAACCCAGACTTGTCAATTAGTGAAGACACCATGCACAAGTATGTTGCTGGTCCAGCCGCACTCAAGACAATGATGCGTATGCTATCAGACGAGTTGGATATAGGAGCCCGAGTAGTGTACCCGGATGTTATGGATGCAAGAGTCAGGTTCTAGAAATATGTCACCTTAGAGTACACGGACACCATTGCGAACTACCGATCTTGGCATTAGTTCACTACTGTCGACCACTATGAGTATGTCGAAGTGCTAGTCTTCCAACAGTTGTCCGAGTCATAGTGATGTCTTGCATGGCTTGCTCAAGCCATTTTGTCTCACATGGGTACATGTGCATTGTAATGTAACGTTTTTTCAAGTGTAAGTTCAAGTGTCAATAGTTGGATGTAACAGTCATAGAGTAGATGATGAGTCATGAGGGTAGATGAACAGTCACAAAGGGGAATGTCAAGGGCCACCCTACCCTTTGCTATAAATAGTACCTCATAACTCATTGTAAAAGATTTTGGTTAGCCAAGCTTCCGATAAGACTATCTTAGAGAGAGCTTGGACAATATTGTAATGTGCCTTGGCTTCTCCACTGTGTAGAGCTAGTGTATCTCTTCGAAGGATTAGGCAGTTGTGGCTGTAACATTTCGCTGTCAGAACTAGTGGTTGGAAATGGATGTATTGTATGAATGGAACTTACACTTCTTAATATAACAGAGACAACACGTTTCATGCATATGTTGTATTGTATTTCAGAGATCTTGAGTACTCTAAATGATATATGTATCTGTTTTCTTACGCATGCATGTGTAGCTTTCTGTATATGTATGTTGTATCTTTCTGAAATGTGATGTTGGTTTAACCATCATTTTGGATTTCTAGCTAACTTGGCTTCCATGTTTTGATGCATCTTTGCTTATGTGTTCCCTTCTTAACTCCGTTCTATCACAGGTTTCCAAGAGGCACACTCACCTCACCCTCGTGTTAAAACTGCTCATGCACCTTCTTTGAGTTACCACATATGTCACACCCTTGCTACCAACAAGGACATCTTACTTGCCTCTATGCGAAACCATGGTTAAGGCATTACCGTACGACCCACTGCTAGGACTCCTACACCAAACGGTCTAAGGTCTAATTGGGACTTCTTACCAGTGAGATCCCCTTGACATGTTGGCAGGTCTAGCATCATCAACATTTCTAGCACTAGAAGGAGGGCTAGATGACAAGTTGTGTCCTCTCATCCTGCTTTGAACCTTTTCATATCTATCATGGAGTCTTTCACTCTCCTCCCTCCACTATGTTTTACACATGCCGAATTTGTCACCATCATGAGGGAGTTTTTTGATCTCTTTTCCACATACATGTATGATGGTGAAGGCGAAGTGGCCTGACCTAAGTTCTTACATGACTTCCTTGCCTTTTTTCATGAGGAAGATGGATTTTTCGATGAACAGGCCGGTCAACTGCTTGCATATTCACTTCGTGAATCTCCACATCGGTGGTTGTGTAGCCTACCGGCTGACAATGTGCACTCACTTGAGTACTTCTCTGATCTCATTGAAGAAAATTTCTATCACTTTGATCTAGAACATCTTGACCAAAAACTGTGACAACAACGGAAGGATACACATGAATCGCCTATGGATTTTTGGCAGTGCTTTTGTGATTTGCAGTTTCAAGCTTCGAAGAGCCAGATGAAATTTTTCTATCTTTGTGATAGATTCGCGTATTGTCTTAAAAAATCTGCCCATCCCAAGAATAATTTTGAACTCAAGCCTCGCTCATCATTCTTCAGTGATGGAGTTGCACAATCACAGAAGGATACGGTCACTGTCACAAGTGACTGTTTGTCGTCCCCTCATCAAACAACTCTACCACTGCAGAGTGATGCGGGAGATCATGCTCACACATTAGTTCAAATGTCACATCTTCCCAGCATCACTTCACTTAATTTTTGCGCATATTTTGTTGTGAGTCCATTAAGGTGTCATATGCATTTTGTACCACAACCTCCGTCTTCGTACTCAAATGATCCTCTAGATGATACTGTCTTGTGTTCTTCCATTCCAGACTCTACACTTGTTGTGAACGAGGAACAAGCCATTGAAGGAGTTGGTGTTGCACAACTAACATGCACTGCCATTCATGAAGAGTATGACTAGGAGCTTGAGTATCAACACTCGGCGAAGGATGACTCCCTTCTGTCGGAGCCCCCTTCGTTATATCCTGACTTCTTTGGTGAACCTGCCATCCATGATTTCGCATGTGTATCTTCATCTACGGATGCACCCATTGTTGATCACTCGCAGGACACACCCGATGTCAGTTCATCATCTGACAGCGGAGAGGATAAATTATTCATTGAAAATACACTTGACATTTCATCCATATGCCTTTTTCAGAAACACAAGAGAATAAATTTGTTCGCTTCTCATCTACCCCCATTGTTTGATTATCAATCATGAGGATGCTGATGAAAAC